>VZRW01000359.1:218408-310424 GCA_013398125.1 Aegotheles bennettii
CACGGGACACGCGCGCACACACGGCGACACACGGGCACACAGGCACACATGGCTCATGGGCACAAACGGGCACACACGGGACAGGGGCACACGCAGACACACATGGGACAGGAGCACACAGGCACATGGGCACAAAGGGGACAGTGGCACACATGGGCACACACAGACATAGACACACACGGGACAGGAGCACACACGGGCACACACGGGACAGGGGCACACACGACACACAGAGGCACACACGGGCACACATGGGCACACATGGGCACAGGCTGCATCTGCATGTACACACTCGTATGTGCGTGCCCACATCACAAGGTCCTGCACATGGTCGGGGCGATCCCAAACACAGGTACAGAATGGATGGAGAGGGATGTGGGGTGCTGGGTGATGAGAAGCTCAACATAAGCCAGCCGTGTGCACTTGGAGCCCGGGAAGCCAAGGGTATCCTGAGCTGCATCAGAAGAAGAGTGACCAGCAGGGCGGGGGAGGGGACTCTCCCCTTCTATCCCCCTCTTGTGAGACCTCCCCTGCAGTGCTGGGTCCAGTTCTGGAGTCTTCAGCACAGGAAAGATGGGGACCTGTTGGAGTGAGTCCAGAGGAGGCCACAAAGATGATCAGAGGACTGGAGCACCTCTGCTACGAAGGCAGGCTGAGAGCTGGGGTTGTTCAGCCTGGAGAAGAGAAGGCTCTGGGGAGACCTTAGAGCATCTTCCAGTGCCTGAAGAGGCTCCAGGAAGTCTGGAAAAGGACTTGTGACAAAGGCAGGGAGTGATGGGATGAGAGGAGGAACAGTTTCAAATTGAAAGAGGGGAGATTTAAATTGGATATTAGGAAGAAGTTCTTTCCTGGGAGGGTGGTGAGACCCTGGCCTAGGGTGCCCAGAGAAGCTGTGGCTGCCCCTCCCTGGCAGTGTTCAAGGCCAGGTTGGATGGGGCTTGGAGCAACCTGGTGTGGTGGGAAGTGTCCCTGCCCATGGCAGGGGGAGTGGGACTGGGTGATATTTACGGTCCCTTCCAACCCAAACTGCTCTGTGATCCTATGATACACCCACGTGCAGATGTGTACAGACACACACACACATGCACACAGCTTCACACACACGTGCACAGCTCACACAGGCACAGGCACACACAGACACATCCATGTGCACACAGGCAGATGCACACACAGACCCATGCACACACAGACACACGTGGCTCTGTGCTCACAGGCACACCAACACCGCGTGCTCTCCTGGCTCACAGCAGGGCTTGCACTGATGTCCCCACGGGTCAGTGGTTGCTCTTATGTGGCATTTTCCTGCTTCAGGGATTTTCTCTGCGCAAACAAGCTGTGTCCATCTGTTAAATGGCTCCCAGGGCAAGGGCAGCCAGGCAGCACTGCCCTGCCTGCCGGCTTTTTGGCACTGCCCACACAGCCACCACCTGTCCCTGGCACGACGGGATGTCAACGTTTCAGATCTGAAGGAAACGGGAAATTCATGATTTTGTTTGCCTTGCTGGGGAAGTTTCTGGTTTCTTCCGTTTTTAAAAGAAATCGTAAATCAATCATAGAGCTGGTAACCGATTTTAAAGGCAGTTTACGGTAACAGCTCACTACCCGTGCCCTGCAGACCTTCATGCCACTCCAGCATCTGCTAGATCCCCCCCACTAGATCTTGCCTGAAACACACACCCTCAAGCCAATACATTGTGTTGCTGTTCTCAGAAAGAAGTGATCAGCTGTAACACCCACCAGCCCAAACTTCCCCTTATTTGCACTGATTTCCAACGCTGATTTCATAAACCTGGCTGATTTCTTCAGCCTCTCCACACCCCTGGGAGATACCAGGTTTGGGTTTCAAACTGTTTGTTGCTCACCTACAGAAGTTGTAACGTTTGAGTTGTCCTGTTGCTGCTAAACCAGAGTAACTCCTGGTGTGGCTGTAGGAGCATCACACGGGTATTGCTTGTGACTAGTGCAAAAGAAAGTCATGGAATGCCTCCCCAAAACATCTGCTGTGGTAGGAATGTGGTGCTTGGGCCAGGCTGTGGCCTCAAGCTGCTGGCTCTGCATGGGCAAGGGACAGCATCTCCCTCTTATTCCAAGAGCCTGATAAGGTGGATCCCATCACCATTTATTAATAATAAAAGTAACTCCAGCCATGCTGTAGCTCATCTGGAAATGCAAGGTGTCAGGTGTGGGCACTTGGAGACAGTTGTTCCTCTGTGGTGTATTTTTCATATTTCTGTGAAAGGAAAGAAAATGAAATATAAGTTCTACATTTGCATGAGATAAAACGCCTGCTGTGAGCCTTAGTGCCCAGAGAAGCCTTGTGTAGATCTAGAAGTCCCTTCTTCTTGCCATGCCCAAGTACTTTGAGTCACAACCACATGTACAGACTTACACAGATACACTCGTGCATGAGAGCTTTAATCTCCTTGGTCATAGGGTCAGGGAGACCCTCATCCCTGGGTCCTGCTGTGCCACCTGGGGAGTGCTGAGGGGAAAGGGCAGATGCACGGGTCAAGTGGTGAAGGAGCAAGAGGGAGAAAGGAAAAGCAGGGTTGTGGGAGGAGGAACTGAGCAATCCACGTTGTGGGACTCCACTGTGGCATCTCTAGTAGCAGAGAAGAGGACCTGAGGGAAAGGAGGCCGGCTCTCAGAAGGAATGCACTGCCCTGGGAGTGGAGCCAGGCGAGGCGTAGGAGCTCACCAGTCATGGTTATATTTAGCTGGGCTCAGATGAGGTCCAGCACCTGCCCTCGCTTCCCGTGGGCCCCGCAGCATCGCTACAAGCAGCCAGTGCCCGCCTTGCCCAGGCTGGCCTTGCCCCACAGCCCCCACGAGGAACCCCTGAGGGCAGGGAGAAGGTCAGGAGCTGCTACTACACATATTTTGGACCATGGGCTGTTGTCAGTGCTCAACATCTGACACCAGTCATGTACACTTACCATCATATTCTTCACGCCAAATCCCTGTGATGGTTCCACGGATTCACAGCCCTTATATCTCATTCCAGCAGGCCACCACCAGACCATGCTGTGGGTCCAGAGATCTACAGGGAAAGACCCTGTGGTGTGTCAAGGGAGGAAGTGGAGCTTCCCCGATGGGAAGGATGTTCATACCCTCCTCTGGAGCCAGCGCTGTGCTCCTGCCCCACACGCAGCAAAAAGGGGATGTCATTACTGTAGGGACCAAGCGAGCAGCTGTAACCTCAAGAGGGGGACTTTGCAGTGGTTGGGCATGACTGAAGGTGGGGAAGGCACCCACCATGGGCTGGGCAGCGAGCAGGCAGCCTTGGGCCCCCCTGTGGAGCATCAGCAGAGGTAATGTGTGGCCTGAAAGGCGTTGGTATCAATCCTCCCTGCTTACCCACGATGAGGCTGCTTCTCTGGAGTCAGGGACAGGGAGACAGTAGATGGCTGGAAAGAAGATTCCCTCCATGTATGAAACTGGATGAGCCCTTCGTCTTCCTCCTGGGATTTAGTCCCTGAATAAGGGACTGAGAAAGAAAGCTTTTAGTGCCCATGTGTTAACAAGATTATTGAGGACAAAGGGATCACACAAACCAGTAGAAGATAAGTTTAGGGCAGCACCACGATTTTGGGATTGAACCCAGAGAAGGGTTCTATCACCTGGGGATTGTGAAAGGATAATCTGCAAGAAAGGCACTCTTGATCTCCAGGAACAGCCATCTCTGCTGCCTGTGTATTTTCTCTCTTGACCATCATGTCTCCTATCTACAGAATGCCATTCTTGTGAATCACTTTGTCCATGGGACTGATACCTCTCAGGTTCCTTCCTCCTTTTAGGTGCCACAGAGGCCCTCTTGAACTTGGGTTTGGAGTATCACTGCACAGTTCTGCTGGAACAGAGAAAGGAAAACCCCTGGGCTGGAAAGACTTGGTCTTTGTACTTACTTTCTTATCACTTGCATTTTAAAGCTCTGGTAAAAGCAGGACATAACTGCAGTGTATCTGACCTAGCCATACGTTTACAAGTGATGGAATTGTAAGTTAGTTCTTTGGCTCTTTTATTGTCAGTCAAAACAAATATAATGCTTTATCAGAGATACTCTGAGTGTTTTAAAGATAGGTTTTCATTGCCATATCTTCCTCGTGGCAGGAAGGGTGGATAAAAGCCTTTGAGTCATGCCTAGATGTCTGCCATGGCACTGAAGATTTTCAACAGTGACTCCTCTTTCTTCACCAGTCCGAGCAAAATGCCAGTCCTGGAGCCCTAGCCCATGGCCACAGCCTGTTTCAGGGTCACACTCCACCTCTGCCTTAATGTTTCACAAACTATTGCCTTGATCCTGCAGGAAAAGACCAGGACAGCTCTGACTTTTCTAGGTTCTGTGGCATGTTTAGAGCTGCTACTTACTAGCAGCCCCAGCTGTAAGAGACACCTTCCAACTGGGCATAACTCATTATAACCTCATCATTGGGTATAACTCATTCAACCATCATATCTGCAGTGAGTTCAGAAGCCGTAGGATCTCAAGCACAGCTTTCCTATGTGCCAGAAAGACCAGCTAAACCAGCTGAGATTACTCATTTCCAGAAGTCCCAGTGGAGCCAGTGATGGCTGGAAGGAGAATACAAATGCAGCCTGACCTTAGGCACTGTTGGCATGAAACAGGTCTTGAATGTCCTTCAGACCTTTGGTCCAAGCATACAACGGAAGTTGGGCAAAACAGGAATGTAGATGATGATCAAGCTGGGTTGAATTGTGGTTTTAATAAAAAGGATTTGGGGGGAACTGATATCAAGCTGGGGTTTAGGATCAGGGATATGAAATAAAAGGCAAACTCATTTGAACCTTGGGAACCTCCATCTTGTTACAAACAGTTCTTGTATTAGGAAAACAATTTCTCTTCCTTACCAGTTCCTCACTGTGCTGTTTGCTGGGTCCTTCTGGCTGTGCCACAGTGGCAAGTGGGAGCTCAGAGGCACACACCATTGGCATGTGCAGCTTTGCAGTCCCCATGCTGCCTCCCCCACAAGCCAGCCCACAGGCCTGGCTGCTGGGGTTTTCACAACCAAGGATAAAGTTTGTGTCCTGTTTTTTCCATGGAAGCCATTAAAAAAATCCAATTCACACAAAATCCTTGTCAGTAATAGGCAACAATTGCATGGCAAAAAATGACAATCATGAACCTAATCCCTTGTTGAACAGTAAGTGCTCTCCTCCAGCTAAAGATACAGTTCATGTTGATGCTGCCTGCTATAGATGTAAAAAGATCTATTTTTACCATCTGAAGACCAGCCTCTGTTCTCAGCTACTCAAGAGCAGTGCTACCACTGCTGACCTATGGAGAAGAAACATTGCAGTGACGATGGAAAGCAGAGAACTGCACCTAAAGTGCCATCTTGCCAAGTTTGGTCCCTCTCCTGCGTGAAAACAGGCAGGGTTCAGAATGAACCTCAGTGCAAGTCTGAGCCTGGAGCTGCTGGGCTAGAAAGGAAGGGAGGTAGGGGGGAGATTTTCCCTGCACCCCCAAGGTTCATAGACATGAGTCTTCCAAACAGTAGTGATGAAGCCAGACCAAATCTGGCAAGTTTTGGTGTTCCTCCAGCTCTTGGAGCAGACTGGGGGGCACTTGGCTGCCTAAGTGGCTGTTTCCAGGAGGGGCTCACTGATGTGCTGAACTGAAGTGAGTGACATGTCTCCAGCCATAAACCACCCTGAAAACTGTGCCCTGATCCCTGGAGTTCAGGAGCCGGCAGAGGGATGGGCATGGGGATGCACAACGCTGTGACACAGGAGAGGGTTAAAAATGAGCAGCTCACTAGAAACCCGGCCGTGGTCTCTGTTAGTGGTTAGCCCCAGTTAAAATATGCTCATTAAAAGGTTTTGCCTTCGGTGTGGCTTTTCCTGCAACTGTGAAGAGCCAGCTCCATCGTGTGGCCAGGGACTCTGCCAGGTCGCAGAGAGGAGGGAGTGGGAGGAGAGCTTGATAGCCTGAGAGGTCCATCCCTACTGCCTTGTGTGGTGTATTTACCCTCTTTTCCTGCACATCTTGCCTCAAATAAATTTTGATTAGGACTAATGGAGAGCCACAAAAGCCAGAAGTATTTACTGGGTGCATCTAGCAAAGGGTTTCTCATAAAACCCAAGTACAATGGAAAGCCCAAAGAGATTCCCTTCGTGTGCATGCACGTGGGGGAGCAGCATTTAATATGACTCAGTATGTCAGCAGGTAGAGCCTGCTAGGCTTGCCTCCACTCAAATCCCTGGCAAAATTCCCACTGAATGGAGTAAAAACCCAGGTCCCAATTGCCCAGGCAAGCACAGCACTCCAGAGGTACAAACTGCTTTCCAAGAAATTCACCCTGGCTCCTGGGCCTCCCAGTGCCCCATGCCGCTCTTTCAAGTCTCAGCTGACACCTGGCTATTTAATCACTATCTGAAAAAATTCACTGGACTCTGTGCTTTTGCTTATTTTTCTGGCAAACAGTTTCTGCCCAGCATGAGCTTGCAGCAGAATCTGTTCACTTCACACCAGCCTTGGAAGGACAAAACAGTTGAGAAATGATGAGAAGTCTACAAGGAAAGACCTTGTTTTGAAAAAAAAAATAACATACTGTTACATATGTGCAACACAAGTCCTGTTTCATTTATAGGAATGATATATAGGCCCAGGTCCACAATTCTTCCCCAGGGACCCTTATTCTCATTGATGTCGGTACAAGTTAGGCACCAAAATACCTGCCTGGATTTGACCCCTGATTTTCACCAATCTAAACATTCCTCTGCTTGAGAGAGAATTAGGTACCTTAGCACTATAATAAGCTGGCTATTTACCCCATAAAATCATCTCTATGGATAAAAGGTTTCAGATAAAGCCATTTTTCCAAAGTTCCGTTTATGTGGCAGACTTTCTTACCCCAGCTGTACCCAGATATCCATGCCTGAAGGAGAGGCTTCTGCCTGATGCTTAACGAGGCTCATGTCAGCAGGCATGGGGCAGGCAGCAGTGACACCGGAGAGGGTCTAAGGGAGCCATCCCAGGAGAGCTGAGAGATCTTCTCACCCTCCTCACCCCACCGAGATGTGACAGATGTTGCTCTGGGAAGCTGTTAATGTCAATTCAGAAAAATGACTGTCCAAGCAGTGACCAAACGGGAAAACCAGCTGGGACAAATGTCCCTCCAAGTGCTCAAGGCATTAATGTTTTAGAGCTGACAAAAAGCAAAGAAGATGCGCTGTTGCCATAGATGCCCACCAAAGGCAATGTCAGACCCTCCACAGCCCTCTCTGGAGTCCTGGGCAAAATTTCTTTACTCCTCTCAGTGCCCTGTTTTCCCTTTCATCCTTACCTGGCCCTGCAAGTCCCCTGGCTCCCCTGGAGGAATCCCTGCTGTGTTTGGGCCAGCAGCAGGGCAGATATTTTCTCTCCACTCCCCCCGATGTTGCCTGGGGGCTGGGGACACTGCCCAGGGATTGAGGACAGCGAGGAGCAGGTGAGGCACAGCTCCTTTGCAACCTGTTTTGCTTCCACCAGGAGAGGGAGAGTTGGAGCTGTTGGTCTTGGTTTGGGTTTTATGGAGAGGACAGGGATAATCTTTGCTCTCCAGACTTTGCTCTTTGGAGCTTGTGTGTGAAAGTCAGCACCTTTCTGACTTGAAAACAGGAAGCATTTTGCAGTTTTTGAGTTACCTGCTTGCAATTTTTTCCCCTTGTTTTATGAGGCTGTTTTGACATAAACAGTAGAGTTCTGTGTGCAGCACCTTACCCTGCATCTCCACTGCTTATGAACAGCCTGGGCATGATCAGGGTGTACAAGACACCACAAGGCTCCACCTTTCAGCCCATGCTGCCATTGAATAAAGCAAGTCAATGAGTTCAGAAGGTGGGAAAGGTCCCCCTGGCCCGAGCTGCCCATCCAGCCCCAGGCTCTGCTCCAGGGGCTGCAACAGGAGAGGATACCTTGGGGGCCTGGCTGTTTTTACAGCCCCTTGCTCCAGCATCCCCACTTTCTCATCCTGTTGTTAGAGGGTACATCTCTGTCGTGCATTTGCATCCTTGAATTTGCCTAATCCCTTTCTGAACCTGCATGTACAGCTCCTGTGGCAGCGAGCTCACCACCTGCACCTGTGAAGTGTTTTTTTTTCCATCTGCTTTACGCTGACCTCCGTTTTTGTGTACCCCCAAATTCTGGTGGGTGTTTGGCTGCCGCCCCGTCAATGGCTTTGGAAACCCATCAGTGATGGCTCAGCACGTGCAGTGAGTTTATGGGACAGGATGGACTGGCTGTGCCTGGGAACACAGCTGGGTACCCCAGCCCCACGTGCAGCTGGGCTGCACCACTCCTCTGTGTCCCCTGGACCAGCACAGCCTGGTCCTGGTCACTTATTAACAACCACTTTATGTATTTGACCTTATACCTCCTGTTACCTGGGTACTTTCCTTACTTTCTTTTACTCCTGCTACTTCTTTACTCCATGTTACCTTTTTACTTCCAATTGCTCTGGCTCCTCCAGGTGATCCCCTGCAGAGTGTGACAGAAGTGGGAAGCTCCCCAACATCTTCAGCTGTAAAAACAGATGCAAAGAAATCTCTCAGCTCCTCTGCTACCTTTTCATTATGCCTGCCTATCCCTTTCATACCCTTGTCATCAGCATTCCCACCAATTTCCTACCTGCTTTTGTGGCTTTGATGTATTTAAAGAACTTTTTACCAGCAGTTAGAGCATCCTTTGCAAGGCAATTTACTTATTTTTAGACCTATTTATTTCCTGTTTATTTGTGACATACATGTTTTATGGTCTTCACTGTACTTAGACCACTTTGGGCTTTTAAGGTTGGGTTTGGGGATTTTTTTTTTGACTAGTTGATGAAAAAATCAGTATCTCCAGCTCACCCCCCCAAACCTTTGAGAAGTCAGTTTAATCCTCCTGGGAACACTTTATAAGCAAAGTCACTCCATCCACAAACACCGGACACAAGGCTTTGAAACAGGCAGCATTATTGGGCTAAAAATAAGGGGGACGGTGAGAAATGGGGAAAAAAATATCAATTGATGACTTGGCAGCTGCTAAACTTGACAAACGACAGTCCTCCTCTCATAGGAGTGGCAAATGAATAAGGCTAGGCTTGTCTTGTTTGCCTTTCTGTAGTTTGTGAGCCTGCACTAATGAACCCCAAATTTCAGGCAGGATCCTCTGTGTTGTGCTGGTGTCTAGTCACCATTCTGAGCATGGGATGAAGCCAAGGTGGTCTCCCCAAAACCAGCCAGGGACAATGATGTTCACCAGGGCACCTGCCTGAATCCCTTCAGCCCTCACCTGAGTTTCCCTGAAAGCTCTCAGTACTGGGGGTTTCTGCTGGGGAAACCATTCCGAGCAAGGAGGGGAGAAACTTCTCACTAGAGGGGAGGCTCCTTTCCCCTTACCCCTGTTCTTCCCATTGGAAGGAACGCTATCATTCATCTTGAAAACAACAAGCCATGGAAGTATGCATGAAGTGAAAAGTCAAGCCCTTGGGTCTGAAATGCCATCTTCCCTTCATCACTTACACCTCCCTGCTTATGTCTCCAGCCTGGCACATCACATGCAGGATCTCCCTTTGCTGGGGAGTGTGTGGATGCAGGGCTTGATTTTTGAGACTGGTTTCAGGCGTAAGCAGTGCAAACAGCACAAGACCTGTCAGGGCTGATGAAGCCCATCCTTACCCCACTGTCCCGTCATTTTAATGTGGGAGAGCTCCTCTAAGGCAGCTGCCCAGACCCGGGCTCTTTCCCCACAGCTATCTACAGCACCATACCCCTCCCCTACCACCCTGACTCACTTGAATATGCTCAGGTGTATCCAAATAAATTAAGAAGGGCATGTAACTTAAGTGATCCCAATACCTCCATGAAAATAGGTGTTATAACCATGCAAACCTCTGTCCCAGCCCCTTCAGCACCACTCAGTACACCCTGTGCAGAGGTGCCAAGCAATTACGCTCTCCGGCGTCATTTTGGTCTAGGATAAAAGTGGGTGGCAGACTTGAGTGGCACCATTTTCCCACCTCCCCTGCGGGCCACGTGCCAGCAGAGCACCCTGCATCTCAGGGGCAAAGACGGATGGGAGATCCCAGGAGGTGAAATGAGTTGTGGCAGTTCCCTGAAGCCTCTCACCCTGCCTGCAGGCATGGTCTCTCTCACACTGACAGCTGAGGGGTGCACTCAGCTGTTTCCCGTGCCCAGCTGGATTTCGAAGGATGGGCGGCTGAAACAAAGCATGAACAGAGAAGCAGCAGTCATAAACACCACAAAGAGCCATTTCCCATGATCATATTTCCCAACAGAATGACACACTGCTGACAGCCAAACAGAAGTGAAGTATCTGAGAGTTTGCCCTTTCGGTACAGAACTCCAGCCCAGATAAAATAGCTGTAGCAGCCTTTGAAATGCTAAAGAGCAGTGCAGGCTTACAGTAGTCTCTGATAGCCCCTCCCCAGCACAGGCTAAATTTCTGCAGTTGCAGAAATTAGCTTTGAACTAGAGCAATGAAAATTCCTCTGCACTGAAATGATGCAAACACCTGACTATTTTTTTCTGCTTTGATTATCAACGACAGCAAAAGTCTGGGTATCACATCCTCAATAAAGTTTTACTGCGTTAAAGTTTCGTTTACCATTGAACTTTCAGCTGTGTTTCCAAGCCCTATTGCTCTGAGAAAGAGTCAGAGATAACACTTAAAACCCTTTACATGTGCCTCCATATCAGGCTCCTGTTACATATATTCTGAGGATCCTCTGCACTAACCTGGTGGCAACAGGCAATTTACCTCCATGGAAGACCATGGTGCATGAGCTACTACTCTTAACATAGAGACATCTTTTTATTAGACTCCATGTAACTCCAAGCTTCAGTTTGCCATACAAAGGAGGTAGGTAGGGGATATCCAAGCAAAACCAACTGGCTGAACAGGGTAGAAGTCTACACTGAGCTTCATGACTTTTTGCCATTTGTTCTGCCTGTTCCACACTCGTTTTTCAGTGCTTCACCCCATGCAAGCTCCCCGAAGTGTTCTGCTGGCAGCAGCACCTTTCCTGTTGCTGAAAAAGCAGGAAAAGGGGGAAAGGGAAAGGGGTTAGCAGAGGGATTGGAAGCAGGGAGCATCTCCTTCGCCCTGGGAATGGTGGGAACACACAGGGCTGAAAGAAAAAGAAGGGGGCAGCAGGCATGGGGAGGGCATACATTGATGAAACTGTTTGGGAAGGAAGCTGCCCCCCCTTGTAGGGCTTTCCGAGCTGGGGGGAGGATGGGGCCTCTCCGCCTCTTGTGCTAAGGGGTACCCACCTTGCCTTGCTTCACTCCTCAAGAGTGAGTGCTCTCATAGGGAAAGCCAAGAAAGTAAGACCAGATCTCTACCATTCTTTGAATATCATGAATATCTAAATCCAGCTAGTCCTGCTTGCCTGGAGTAAAGGTCACCTCGTGCAGGTTGAGATGCACACAGCTGGTGGAGAGTGGCTAAGGCCACCAGAATCTGGCCTCCTATGGACACCTGCCAACAGCAGGTGTTGAGCAGCCAGGTGACAGCAGCAAAGGTGACGGGAGTCAACTGGAAGAAAGAAATTCTGCCAGTTAACAGTGAAAACCCAGGAAAACAACGGGGAGAAACTTCTACCTTTTCTCAGCAGGCTGCTTCTGTGAACTGCTCATTGCAGGCAGCTCAGAGAAAGCAGGGTCTATCTTCTTTTGCTAGAGAAGTCCCATAAGAAAGATCAGGATTGTTTAGTTCCCAGTTTTCAACCTCATTACTGGCAAGTGGGAGCTCGTTTTGATCACCAAGAGCACTGGAACAACCCGTCTGCATGCACATGCTGCTAACCTCTACCACCACACACAGTGTTCTCTACCAGTGGCCCCCAAACTTGTCATTTAAGTTGGAAGACACTTCTTTTTTTAGCTCTGTGATATTAACAGACCGACATGCACAAAGCTGCCATCAGAAAGTGAAGCTTGTCCAGCCTTTTCAAGGGAGACCCAGCTGCACTAACTATGCAATTCCCATCAAAAGCAATCACAGAAAATTGGTGCCATCCTTACAATAATAAACATTTTAGCTTCATTAAGATTTAATAATATTTCTGATCAGAACCTCCAAGTGAAACCTGGATACTAATGCAACCAAGTCTGTGCACACTTGCATCTAAACCCTGCACAAATTTCAACATAAAATAGTCTCTGGAGCTGTAAAAAAACCCCACAACACTTATACCACTGGACAGCAAGGTAAGAAAGTCTTGGTAACTGTGAAACAATAATGTTTAATAGGAAAAGCTAATCTGCATATATAAAAACCAAAACACAAAACATAACATGGATTTGAATGATGCTTTATATGAACTTTATCTATAAATATATGTACATATTTGTGCATATATATATATAATATATATATAAGGAAATGTTAATGCTAGTCAATAGATTATGCACACAGTAAAATACAGTAAAATGTGGGTTCTTTTACAGATGGATTTATTGAGTGCATGTAAGAAATGAAAAATAAAAAGACTTAAGATGATTCAATCTAAATGTAAAGAGTGTAAGAGAAAAAAAAAGTTAACTCTTTCACAGGAGCTGAGGATGTAAAATCAATGTAGTTTTGCAAGATGGAGAACAATAGTGTTTGTTTGAAGATATTGTTCCTTGTCATTGTATTGTGAAGGAAGGCTGCCTAAAAGGTCAGACAAGTACCATTGTCTCACACAACACATGTCAGCAGAGATCTGAACTGGATGCTTTCAGACAGGAAATACTGGGGGGTTGAGGAGAGGAAAAAGACTGTATCTGATATAGTAAAGAGAAACAGGTTAGGTTCTCATGAAGAACAGGTTTGATCTCACTTTGATCTGCCCAAAGCCACGCAGGCTGCCTGTCGCTGAAATGGAGTGAGCACAAATACAGGCAAAGCTCTGGGTCCTGACATTTTTCAGCATCACACATATTGCCTGGACCATCTTCCAGAAGAACCAGCCGGGTTAAAATCCTGGTGTCTTGTCTACACTCAGCCTCTTGCCAGTGAACTGGTGCTCCTGAAAGAAGTCTAATGTTTATTGGAGTCCATCTTTTCAATGTCCTCTTCTTGTCACTATCCTGTGTTTAATTTTTCCCTTATTTCAGAGTGTTGTCCATAATCTCTTTCAAGCAAGTGTCTTCCTTCAGAAAATACTCAGAGAACCTGGATTTATGGACTTTGTTGTCTCTTCTGCTGAAGTAACTGCATTGGTGAAAGGCTGCAAAAACATTTTGGTCTGACCCATTGTGGCGGTGATTGTCCAGCCTTCTGCTGGTCTGGTCACTTAGTATCTCCTCTGCATCCTAAAGCCATCAGGCTCCCGTGATGCTTCATACTACCGAGAATTGGAACAAGAAAAGAAAGAAAGAGTAGTTCTGGTCAGAAAGTGCCTTTCTCAGAACAGTTCAGCACGTAGCACACTGCACATGATAGCCCTCTCTCTGTGTCACACCAGCCCTCAAGGAAAACCAAACAGGCAGATTTCCATCAGTGAAAAGCTGACACCTTTGGAAAGTTAGAAATGCCAAGATCCAAGTGAATCTGATCAATCAACCAACTAAATAGGTGATTTTCTTCTCTTGATTGGCAGCTTTTTAAAAATCGGGGTGTTATTTTTGGTTTTTAAACATCAGGTTTCTGTGTTGCTTCTATCATGGTTTAGGTCTCAATTCTGCAGAACACATAAGTGTACTACAGTTAAACAGATGTCTTCACTAAACAGGGGCAGTGCCTTGCACTGCAGAGGTGGAGAGAAAAAGTCATTTAAACAAGTTTGGAATGGACAATATGCTTCCTATTTACTCGACTCATTCTGAACCCAGCAAATCAACCATATCTCAGTGTAGCAATTAGAATCATAGAATCATTAAGGTTGGAAGAGACCTTCAAGATCAGCCAAGCCAACCCCTACCTCCATCGCCACTAACCCACATCATCCAGAGGCATCTTGAACACCTCCAGGGACGGTGACTCCACCACCTCCCCAGACAACCTATTCCAATATCTAATCAACCTTACAGTGAAAACATTTTTCCCAATGTCCAACCTGAATCTCCCATGTTGCAATTCAAGGCCGTTCCCTCTCGTCCTTTCACTGTGGGCACGGCAGAGACCAACCGTGGATTGACTTTACACCACTTTGGCCTTCTAGATCAAGGGAAGATGGATAGAGTGGAGCTAAGGTTCCAACAATGTCTATAGCCCACAACACTACAGTTCAGAAATGTGATTCCTGTCAACCTGTGTGAAACACTTACCATATCATCATAATCCCTCTCTGGAAAACGACCTCTACTTGTGAAACGTGACTCATATGGGTTGTTTGGCTGATATCCTGGGTTCGCATGGCCAGAAGTGGTCTGGACTCTGGGGAACATGGTGGTCCGTCTATCATCAGAGATATGTGAGTTGGAATATTCTGGCTTTATCAGGCTCTTCTTCTCTGGATCTTGTTTGGATCTGGCTCTTCAGAGGAAATGAAAGAACAAGGGAGGTTTCAGAAGACCATTTAGTGTGCCTTAATTACTAAGTCCAACTTACTGAGTTGTCCACTCCCACCTTCTTTCGAACGTTCGATCCTGTTCTGAAACATGCAACAGATTTTTCTAGTGTACCTATTGCAAAACCCTTGTTACCAACGATAGAGTACAAAGTTTGGCACCTCTTATCACAGATGAGGCCAAGCTGCTAGGAGTAATGGAGGGAGACTTTGGCCTCTTTCAACTAGTTCCTAGAGTGAAAGAGCTTCCTTAAACACCACTAGCTCTACCTGACTGCTCAGAGGTAGAAATGAGGCATTCATGAGGCCCAATTAAGAAAAATTGCAGCCAAAGTTGGACACTCAAATGATGCATTTGAATTGCCTGTGTTCACAAGTCCGTACATCTCACACACCCTCAGCACCAGCTTGTGCAACTGCTGGTAAGCTGTGCCTGCCATGGGCAGTCTTGTAGGCATCCTTGCCTGGGCAGCACTGAGAGCAAAGGCAGAAGAGCTGCTCAAGTGTTTCTAGATAGACAGACTGGAGAGAAGTGGGAAGGTGTAACTGCAATTGGTAATTTGCTGGTACACCAGGAATTAGCAAGTTTTAAAGAGAAGCTTGGCTGGAAATGCCACTTGTATTGAGCTGAAAGGGGCATGCCAGGGCTGGAGCTGAAGTGCTAGCAAGGAAAGCTGCAGGGGGTCTGAATTTGGGCCACACAATCTTCTGATACCAGCAACGTTCTGCAGTCTCATCCAGTATCAGTATTGACTAGGGTAGGATTAGTGTTAATGTGTCAGGTGTGTATTTTGAACACTTGGCTGAAGCTTTCACAGTCGAATTCGCAGCAAGAGAATAAATATTTCTGAGAAGAGCATGCAGGCAAAACCAAATTCTGCTGGCTACATCACTTAAATGAATTTGTCTGCCCAACTAGGCATGCAACCACATTCACAGCCCTGACCTCCTCTGAATTTCTGGTTGGTTGTCTATGAACATGCAGCTATGCAGCTTCTATTCTAGTGTAAGAAACTCTCTTACCTTACTGAAACAACAGAGATCACTATCACTAAAATCAGGATAATGGCTCCCAACACTGTGCCCACTATTATCAGAATGAGTTCAGTATCTGGAAAAAAAAAGAACAAACACAAAAAAATCAAGAAACATGAATTGAAAACTCATGGTAAATATTGAAACAAAAGTCCTGACCGTGTCCAAGGAGAGAAAGATGTTATTCATTCCCAGGTTCCTGGTCTGTAGACACAGAAAGAACTGATCTGCATTAAAGACCATCACTTCTGGATGGCTATTTTGATCCCAGCTCAGGTTCCTAATCCCATGCACTGCATGGCTTCAGGCAGTTACAGCTGAGGGACAGGAACAACTGGGAAGGTGTAGGGGTTGCTTAGGTTAATATTGCTGCTAAAATACATAGTGAAGTGTCAAATAGGCTCTTCCTATGCCTTAGGCACATAAGGCATGCTGATTTGAATTGTCTATTATGTGACATTATGAATATTGCATAAATATCCCATATCTGAACAAATGTTTGGCAAGGAAAAATCATTTTCTCTGATTTTGCTGCAGAACCAGCATGACTAAGGGAGGAAGACATCAATTCTGTGTATCTTCCTTCAGCTATCAATGGAATTGCTACTAAAACTTGGTTTTAGCTGTGTGTATGGCAGGTAAGGAAAAAAATAGGAGAATTGTGCCATGCAGGGCATAATTTCAAGATAAGGGTGTGAAGAGTAAGACAGCCTTTTAAGCTACCCAACCTTACTGGTGGTACCTACTTGAAGATGCCAGTCTGCATTCATGAGTTTGCCATTTCATATACTGAATGCCTGGACTGGAGATACACAACAGGAAACCACCATCTGTGCCATTATCCAGCACATTTAATCATGGGAGCATACACAGAGACAATACAGGATATGGCTTCTCAACAGAACATTATGCCAAACACATGTGTGAAGTATCCCTGGTTATTGCTCAGAAAACTTTGAACATCAGTACCCACCAAGTGCCGTATGGAGACGATGAGGCTGTTAAAGGAGTTTCTTATTTGCGGGTCCCAAATTCATGTTTTAATTCACAATGTGCTGATTTTGTGCTGATTTAGCATTTTCATTTGCTTTATGAAAAAGGCCTTAAAATTCCCAAAACTTTCTCTAAAAAAACATGTTCCGTGTGATGAAAAATATCCTTCCTGCCAAACACTTTTACACCTGGCAAGATTCACTGTGCTGCACTACAACTACCATTAGCCAATCTCTCTTTCAGGAAAAACCAGAAGAAAACCCTTGAAGATCTCATAACTGCAGACACAGGTATGTTAAACATGTATAAGTTTCAGAATGAAGCAGTGAGAGACTCTGAAGGGCCGCATGAGGATATACCTTATGCTCAAATAAGAGGAGACTGAGAAGAGACCTTATTGCCTTCTACAACTACCTAAAGGGAGGTTGTAGGGAGGCTGGTGTTGGTCTCTTCTCCTGAATTGCTGATGACAGGATGAGAGGAAACGGCCTCAAGTTCCATCAGGGGAAGTTTAGGTTGGAGATTAGGAAGAAGTTCTTTCCTGAGAGGGTGGTTGGGCACTGGAATGGGCTGCCCAGGGAGGGGGTGGAGTCCCCGTCCCTGGGGGTGTTCAACAAACGGGTTGATGAGGCACTTGAGGCCGTGGTCTGATGGTCTAATGGTTGGGAATATGATGGGATAAAGGTTGGACTTGATGACCCTGGAGGTCCCTTCCAACCATAATGATTCTATGATTCTATGAGATATGAGAAGTGAAGAACCATAACTGGTCATCTTTCAGCCAGCCTTGAGTTCAGGCACATGCAAACACTAGAGGGCATGAAGAATGTCCTCTTCTGATCTACATGATGCTGGAAACTGGAGTAGATGCGGTCAACAGCTTCAAGACTGACTCAGAAAAGGGAAAGGCCTGTCTGGTTAGCTTGTCCAGATGATTACAATTAAGGGATAACACAGTCAGGGACACCATCTCCTCACTGGTGTAGAATACTAGATACTATGAGGTGCTTGTAAGCTAAAGCACAAGCAAGAACCAGTGGTTGGATATTAAAGCAGAAACATTTCAAATGAGAGTAATCCAGTGATGCTTTCATAAAAGGAGTGATTAATTACAGGAGAAAGGAATCCATTATTAGTGCTGATTTCAACATTGCATTTATTTAGATGAGGACTAAATGCTGTTCTGTCAAATAACCTGTGTTTGCCTAAAAACTACTGGGCTTAATGCAGAGGTCATTAGAGGAAATGCTACTGTCTGTCTGAACATGAGTTCCACAAAGGATTTTTCCTTCCAGGCAACAGTGAAATTTCACTGTTTTTTTCCTAACAGTTTACTGCTATCTGTACAGGCTGGTGGCACCCCTAAAGGCTATTACTGGTTATTTTTATTACCTATCTCAGGTAGATTAAACATGCTATAATTAAAAATAAGAAATTCTTGTACTTACCATCGTTGCAGTCCTCCCCAGAGTAGCCCACTGCACAACTGCAGAAAAAAAAAGAAAGAAAAGAAATATAATGTCATTCAACAGATGATTGCGAAACAATAGCACATTTCCATTTTCTCTCAGCAATTTCTCTGCAAGGTGTGTTCATTACAGGTTTTCTCTTTAAAGCTATCTTAATATGGATTCTTTAGTTTCATTGTTAGAGTTAAACAATCCGAGATTTTCAGAATGATTGAAGAGCTGGGCACTGAAAGTTTTTGGTTCTCAGCCTGAAAAATATTAAAAGGGCCTAATTTCTCCAAAGAACACCTACACCTCTGAGCCACTTGAACTTTCTAACCACTGTCTTTATTAAAAGTCTCAATATAAGGTCTGTAAGGACTCTTCATCTTTCTCCCACGCTAATTTCTTGTATTTAAAACATACTTGACTCTATAGGAAGAAGTGTTCAGTGTGTAGCAGCAGCAACTACAAAAAGAGCTAAATTAACTGATGTGAGGACGAAAGTCCTTCTGCTTACCCATGGGAGCAGAGCACAACCAGTCACTCAGCTTCACCAGCAAACAACATTGCTCTGTTCTGATCCTGAGCTGACAGAAACCCCCACAGAGAGAAAACCAAGATGAAATAAGATAGGTCTGAAAGTTATCAGGAGAGAGTCCCCACTGATACCAGTGGAAACTTTCCAGGGATTTGAGGCAAGTCTTGCTCTAATGCCTGTTGCTTACTACGTGCTTCCACATACCAGTTCCCATGGCTCAATGACTCTGAAGCAATAGTTTATGTTTATGTGGGCAACCCCCAAAATAAACACGCAGTAGTTTATCCTCTTCACAGACTCACAGATGACCTTGGATCTCCTAGACTTTCCTCTGAGGTATTATAAGTGCATACCAATGCCGAGCAGTTAAAATGCCATAACTTGTGACACCATGGAAATTTGTCCCCCTGGGTAACCACCTTGGGCACCTCTCTGATTCATATAGTTGCAACCTGTTCTTCCAGATTCAGTGACCCTGTGTTAGATGTTCTTCCCTATTTTTGCCTAGAACACAGGAATGCAAGGAAAAACTGAGTACTCACGATACACAGGTTCCATTGTCCCTTTTAAAGTTAGGCAAGCATTTGCAGGTTGGAAGGTCATTTTCCATTACACAGTACTCATTTGATGCTGCAGAACAGTTTTTACGGCAATCTGTATTTTCAGAGGGAAAAAATACAGAATGAATTGAAGATAGCCCCAGAAATCAACACTGGAGAAAATCCCCCCCTCTTTTTTAATTGTGCTGTAAACACAACTGTGTTGTGCTTCAAAGGACCAGAATGGCTTTTTTAGGGCTATGTAGAGCAGACACTGAAATACAAAAGCACAAAATTAGAAGTTAAACGGTCTTTGTTTAAAACCGTCCAGCTTCATCTGAATGGAAATCTGGTTAGGCTGTATCCTACATAGGCAAGCAATGACCTGCAGTTTGATCTCACAGCAGATGTATTGCAACCGATCTAAAAGTGGATCGTATTTAAATCGGCTAGAGACCACAAAGACCTACACTGGATCACATCTCACTGGCCTTTATTGTAGCCAGCTTTCAGGATTTTATCATGAGTGTTTGCAATATTTGTTGTTTCCCTTGAGATCACATATCTTAGACTTATTTCCTGTAGTGTGAAAATTTTAGTTTTCATAAGAAAAAAACAAGGTACATCTCAGGGCTGAGGAGGAAATATAAACAGAGTATTCATTAAAAGATTCAGCAATCAAATACAACCCCAACAACTAACAGTTCCTAAAACCCACATAAATCATTCTTCCCACAAAAACCTGTTTAAAACCAGGTGATGCAACCCTAGAACTACCAACAAGGGACAAAGCTTTAACAGGTCATTGTAGCACAACATAAGAATTCCAGTTCTGTCAGCATCTCCATAGTTGCCTCCAAGTAGCATGTAGAATTTATTCCAAAATATGTCCTAGCAGAGAAGGCTGTGAATACAGGATTCAATTTGTTCCATCCTTTATCTATTTAGGTTTCAATTCTTACCAAGAGTTTAACAATGCATTTAAAGAAATGCATTGAACTGTGAAAGAGTTGCTCACTCACTGGTTTCAGTGATAATTTGCTCAGGCTTTAGTAGTTTATTCTACTAGAAGAGAAGTATGAATGTTTTTAAGGTGAAATGTGAGAATGTGTTGCTATGTCTTTCTTAAGAAGACACACATTCCCTGACTTTTAGATGTCAGCACACTTGCAGAGCGCCCTTTTCAAAAAGGGACTGAGACAGGAAACAACCAGGTCAGCCGTTCAGGGGTAGGTAAGGTAGCAGGGTTCTTACCTGAACAAGAACGATCATCCCATTTTGTCTTTGAGAAATCACTTTTGCATACGCATGTTGGAAAGTCTCCAGGCTTGCAGTCTGAGGTTAGATTATCACAGTCAAACCCAGCACAATTGTCTGTCACTTTAAAAGAGAAAAAGAGAGGAAGCAAACCTGAGTACTAATAATATCGTTTCATAGAAAGCAGTGCACTTGCTCAGTAAGTCATAAACCAACTGTTCAGCAATTTTGAAAAAAATCTTGTCTTTTATTTGGGACATCAACACTGCAGGCATTTGGACCAGCCCTTTCTTTCCCCTTGCTCTTTACCAGTTAGGGTCCTATTTCCATCACATCTTCTGACCTTCTGTTTCTCAGCCTCTTGCATCTGTCTCTAAACCTTCCAGCCCCAAGTCCACGAAGAGGAAAATTCTACCCATAAGTTCATATTCCCAACACTGACTTTCTGACTCACCTTAAAAAATATGTAGATAAACCCCAGTACTATTCCCTTAGTTTTTTCTACAACTGAACTGTGAGGCCAGACCCCATACATAGATATCAATATTTATGGGCATGCAGCTCATTTCATGATCAATATTAGTATGCTGCTTGCCCAGCATGTTGCTCTTTAGATCCATGTCCCAGTGGTGGGAATGGTCTACAAACCTCAGTGGGTGACATGCAGTGGAGAGATGTGATTGCACTGGTGCTTTGTGAGCTCTCAGGTTTTTTATTTCACACTCGTGTTTAGGACCAGCACACAGAAAATGTAGTGGTTGAGGTGGCTGCAGCCACCTTCAGAGACCAAACTCAGGCTATAAGCCATGAAATGGACTCCTTTAATTATTAGCTATGCTTTTTGTGAAAGCTGATATCAAAACAAAAGCATATTAAAAAAAAAAAAAAGAGAGAGAAAAAAATTCCATATTTTATTTAGAAAATCATTCTCCAAGTATTACAATTTTAGTGATGCAGGACTTTACTGATTTAGACTGATAAATCACTTAGCTCAATAGCCAATCAGTGAGGTCTCTTTTCTACTGCCATGGTTAGTTATGGAAGAAGTCTAAAGAGAGTTTCATCCAATTTTACCAGTAAAATACTGGTTTATTCCCAGAAGCACAATATATGTCTGTATATATTTTGTCCTGCTTTTTCCAGCCACTTAACACTCAGCAGGTTAAAATCAACATGCCATTGCTTACTTGGGAATAAGCTACTTCTTTTCTACACGGGAAGCAGAAAGCCTTAATAAGACAAAAAAGTCCAGCACTGAGTGCTCGAGTCTTCAAAATTACGTAAGATTGAACGTTCAGCTCCATAAAATCAACAAGACTTATGCTCTGATGGACTTTGATACACAGAGCAGCAAACCAGCTTTGAAGATAGGGACCTCTGTTTCTACTTCCACAGTAAGGAATGACATACCTTCGTAGCCAGTGACATAGGACGGATCTTCTTTTATTGCATCATTTATTGCAGAAATAACTTCCTTGTCATCTACAGTTGACTCCTTCTTAAATAGGTTTGTCACTGTTACACGCATTGGAGAAGAAGCTCTGCCTTTAGTCTCAGATCTGAAAAATACAGATAGTATAATTTTAAAGTCTTACTTAATCCATAAGGAAAGCAAGCTAGATGCAAAGACATGAGAAGATTTCTGCCAAACCTCTTTCTCTCCCCTAGCTTCTTTCATCCTGCAATGTAGGCAGTTGCTAAGACACCTGAAAATGAGTTCAGGTCTTGCTTAGGAATCCATTAATGGCTATCTTTTCAGTAGCTCCAGGTGTAAATATGTTGCTGGTAAGCAAAGGCTGTTGGATTTAATGCTAACAACAACAATCCTTCACGTGCTGTTGGCTCACAACTGACTATTTTTTTACTGGGCTAACCTTTAGCCAGCTGCAGTGTAGAGGCCCTCATCTATTAGACCCTAACTTTTACATGCTCGCATCAACCTGTCTTGTCATCCAGGCATGATGTGGAGAACCCATCCTGAAGCGTGGTGAGGGAAATTCAGGGTGTGATTGCAATGAATTCAGAAAGGTCTGTCTGCAGTGTAGAGGTATCTATGCTAACTGTGTAGTATCTGGGTTGGGTTCAGCTGGACAGCCATCTCCCTGGGGTGAGGTGGAGAACAGCAGTGCTAACCTTGTTCTTCAGCTGAACTGTGTGCTGCTGGGATATGCGCACAAATACCTCTAAGCAGTAGATTTCTGTAGTGCCTCAAGATGTTACCGTGCCCCATGTGTTTGTCACAACCACTCTGCTGGAAGTTACTGCCCTCACAACCCTGCTAGAACAACAGCTTACTTTATCCACTGGGTTCACCGAAAGGGGTCATTCACACTGCTGTGTGTGCTAGTGTGTCAGGGTTTGCCTGATGTGGGATAGGGAGTGCTCACAGAGAAGCTGGCAGAGCTCTGGGGACAGTAAGCTGTAACAGATGGGGATGAGAAGAGTGACACCTGTTACAGTGTCTGCCTAGATCAGCAAAGGACCTATGCCCACAGCTACAGTCACCACAGACCTTCCAATAACATCTTTGCTCAGCCTGCCATTGGGAATGACCAGCAAATGCACAATGAGAGGCAGTGAGCTTCTGCAGTGGGGGTGTTTCTTAAATTAAACTGGGACTCCAAGTTGGACCTGCTCACAGGAACCTCAGACTTAACTGTTACTATTTCAGAGGCATGTCAGATATCCCAGGGGCTGCTAGTTATAGCACAGTGCTATATCCTGGAAAGGTGATGGAACAACTTGTTCTTGGCACTATCTCTAGGCATATCAAGGATGAGGGGGTCATTAAGAGCAGTCAACATGGCTTTACCAAGGGTAAGTCATGTTTGACCAACCTTATAGCCTTCTATGAGGAAATAACCAGGTGGATGGATGATGGTAGAGCGGTAGATGTGGTTTATCTCGATTTCAGTAAAGCATTTGACACTGTCTCCCACAGCATCCTCGTAGATAAGCTGATAAAGTATGGGTTTGGTGATCAGGTAGTGAGGTGGATCAAGAACTGGTTAAAGGGAAGAAGTCAGAGAGTTGTGGTCAATGGGACAGAATCCAGTTGGAGGTCTGTGACCAGTGGAGTCCCTCAGGGGTCGGTACTGGGACCGGTGTTGTTCAATATCTTCATCAACGACCTGGATGAGGGTACAGAATGTATCCTCAGCAAGTTTGCTGATGACACTAAACTGGGAGGAGTGGCTGACACACCAGAAGGTTGTGCTGCCATTCAAAGAGACCTTGATAGGCTGGAGAGTTGGGCGGGGAGAAACTTAATGAAATTCAACAAGGGCAAGTGCAGAGTTTTGCATCTGGGGAAGAACAACACCATGCACCAGTACAGGCTGGGGGCTGACCTGCTGGAGAGCAGTGTAGGAGAAAGGGACCTGGGGGTCCTGGTGGACAGGAGGATGACCATGAGCCAGCAATGTGCCCTTGTGGCCAAGAAGGCCAATGGCATCCTGGGGTGCATTAGAAAGGGGGTGGTTAGTAGGTCAAGAGAGGTTCTCCTCCCCCTCTATTCTGCCTTGGTGAGGCCACATCTGGAGTATTGTGTCCAGTTCTGGGCCCCACAGTTCAAGAAGGACATGGAACTGCTTGAGAGAGTCCAGCGCAGAGCCACTAAGATGATTAAGGGAGTGGAACATCTCCCTTATGAGGAAAGGCTGAGGGAGCTGGGTCTCTTTAGCTTGGAGAAAAGGAGACTGAGGGGTGACCTCATCCATGTTTACAAATATGTAAAGGGTGAGGGGCAGGATGATGGAGCCAAGCTTTTTTCAGTGATGACCAATGATAGGACAAGGGGCAATGGTTGCAAACTGGAGCACAGGAGGCTCCATGTGAATATAAGGAGAATCTTTTTCACTGTGAGAGTGCCAGAGCACTGGACCAGGCTGCCCAGAGAGGCTGTGGAGTCTCCTTGGCTGGAGACATTCAAACCCCGCCTGGATGCGTTCCTGTGTGATGGACTCTAGGTGACCCTGCTCTGGCAGGGGGGTTGGACTGGATGAGCTTTCGAGGTCCCTTCCAACCCCTAGGATTCTGTGATTCTGTGATCCTACATGGTGCTAAAACTGGGAGATACACTGTGGAGCTGTCTCAGCCAGCCCTCTTTGCAGACACACTGGAAATCCATGGGTTAAAAATGGGGCCAGCATCCCAGAAACTTTAAAAATACAAAAAGAATGGCTTCATTTAACAGGAGGTGTACTGAACTGAACTCATCCCATATACTTTCTTGAACTGAGTACTCCAAAGGAAAGATTAAAATAGGGTGTGTGGGAATTACACGCTGTGCAAGAAACAAACTGGCAAACTTACTGAATTTTCACGATGACAGTCTGTTCATAGCCATCTAAACTGCTGAAGGTCTTACCAAACTGTAAAAGATACATGAATTGGAGTTAAAGGCAAGCAGAAACATAGACCAAAATCACAGGAAGCACTGAGGTTTCAGAGGTAAACTTTTAATCCAGAACATAGGCACAAATAAAGCCAGCTGATTAGTCACATCCACCGTGCAAGGTATTGCAGAAGAGGAGCAGTGGGCTGGTGCTGTGAAACAGAGAATATAGGAGAGCAGTGGAGGGATGGAGAGACACAGATTGAATGAATATCAGGCATTAGGGTTGCCTGCCTGGACAGCTACAGGTACTCCCTTGCAGCCTCCTTCCTTAGAAGGGCATCTCCACAGTACAACCTATGTACGAGTAGAGGGAAGAGGGAGAAGTGGGCATCCTTACAGATGGCATGTGTCCCCAAGATGCAGTGAGGTGGGATTGTCAGTGGTTGATCTTGTGGGGAGAAACACAACACTGGGGATTGGATGGGGTCAGTAGAAAAGTCAGTGCTCTACCTCATCCTGTGTGAAACAGGGAATGACTGATGGAAGCAGCTGCCTCTGACTGCCCCGCAAGCAGGAGGCACTGTGAGAAAGGGATGTCTAAGTGAACTGAAATGAAAGATAAACTATCCTTGTTTGTAAAGGATATATAAATATATATATATATAAAATTAAAATTATTTTCTATGCTATTTTCACTTTTGCATACTATTACGTATCTATTCTAGTGCTGCATACCATGCACTTATATAGCCATGCCATGAAAAAATATTGGACAAAAAAATTGAGGAAGGTATTTTTTAACATTCTGGAGGGACAATTTTAGGTTACTTTCTGATAAAACAATCACAGGAAGAAATATAAACCAATACTTCCAGAAAGCAACCTAAGCAAATCAACTTGTCTCAGCATGGCAGTATAAATGAAACTGCTCATCCTGTTTCTCCAGGAAACCCATTACCAGATTTTATCTGTAATCCTAGAATGTTCAAAATGTGTAATACCCATTTAACTAATAGCATTAAAATACTAATACTGGTATGCTTATGGAAGAGGCTTATTATTTAGGTATTTAGACACAGCTGGACAACCATTTCAAAAAGTTTGTGGAAATTATAGGTTTCTTTATATATTTTTTTTTCCTTTTTATTCATACCACTGGGTATTACTGAGCCCTCAGCAAACAGCAGAGACCAGGAACTAAGTGTTCTGGAAAACTTTGCTCAGTTCCGTGGTTTCTGGAGCGGGAATGGTGAAAGATACAGCACAATTTATGTGAGAAACCCCCCAGAAAATGGTGGCACTAAAAATGCAGATGTTTCTTATTTCAGGTACAACCCTTCACTTCAGCAACAGCTAGGCATGTACCCATCTGAGGGCAAAATTCAAGTCTTTTATGAATAGGTCTAAACTAGTGTGAAGCATTCTTTGAAAGAAGCAGATTTCTCAAGTGAAACTATTCTAAGTTCCAGATTAAAGGCAGCATGTATCCCTCCCGACTGCAGGACATTCAGGATAGCATTAAATATACGGCAAAAAAAGCAACATCATCACTCACAAAGTCTTTTGTTTTGTTGAACACCTCTTCATATTCCTTGGAGTTTGTCATTTGAACAATCTCACTGTATATTTCTTTCAGTGTAATGATCCAGTGGAATCTTTTTGCTGGAATGAGAACAGAGAATATTCATTCATTAGAACGCATTCAAATAAGTCAGGTTTCATCTTAAGAGTTCCCCAGCTTTAAGAGATGGGAAAATACAATGCACACATCAATTAATGCTCTTTTTCATATACTAGATGAATCAGTAGGGGACAAATGTCTGCTCAATCAACTCAGCCATAATGGGGGACATACTCTGGCTACCTGGGAAGCAGGCAGGATCCTGGGCTCCACCAAACTGGCTGGGCTATGGAACTGAATTAAGTTAAACTGTAAACATGGCCTGAAGCTAACAAAACACTCCATCTGAGGTGCTACAGCATCGAGTGAGAAAATACCTATATTAAACACTCAAAAAGACAGCTAACATGGTTCACCATCTCTGAGAAAGCAATTCAGCTTCTTTAGGCTCACAAGTAAATTTAAGAACCCTGCCTGCTGGCACTTAAATTAGAACCCCATTTGCTCTCACGCTTGGGCCTCAGCAGCATCTCAGAGATGTGAGGATGAGACTGTGAGGAATGTTTAGCAATAGCGAAAATCAAGCTGGTTTTCCAGAGGTCTTCATGGGTCTGGGATTGTTAAATCCTGGCCATTAATATTGATGTCAGGTTTCTACTTGCTATTTTTTCTGCTTTTTGCTCATTTTGATCTCCAGCACCCCTGAAAGAGAACTTCCCTTCTTTTCCTAGCACATTAACCTCTTTGGCTGTTACTGTTTTGTGAGATAGCAATCTAGGTCACTGTAGCAGTGGCTGTCTTCAGAGCAAGGTATTATTCAGCAGTCGCTTTCCCAGACTGATTATGTTTTCAGTTAAAACATGAGAACAAGGGGTATGGGAAGAAAAAATCACCCGAGCAGTTATCTGTGAGGTAACTAAAAATATAGATTCCCCTTCTGCAACTCACCTTCGTAACAAGTGTCGCTACTATAGTAAAATCCATATTGGCACTGGCAGGCAAAAGTGGTATTTAAAGAAAGACATGTAGCAAAACTTGATCCACAAGGATTTGGTGTGCAAAAGTTCACTGATGCAAAGAAGAAAGATACTGATGTCAGGATTTCTCTGAAATTGAAATTACCTGTTCATATATATAAAGTAGTTCAAATATTAAATAGTTCATATACACTTCTACTAAAGGAAACTGCCAGATATGTTTTATAGGCTATAGATGCAAATAAGGAGCACATGGCTATGTCTTGCCTGCACAATGTGTGTATAGTAACTGCTTTCTCCACACAATTCAGCAGGATATCACACTGAGGACACAGAGTAAGGCCGACATTCATTATCTGTCATACTGAGCAACCACAGTTTAACTCTACTGAATACAACAAAACCAATAGGAACAAAAAAGGTACAGGGAGGGTTGACTAAACAGTGACTAAGCTGGAAATAGGCAGAATACAATAGCCTGGGAATCTTTAATACTGCACTGGTATGTACTTGCCTTACTAAAATATGGCATCGTGGCAGGGTTCTTCATTAATAAAATGAAGGCTCACAAGTTAATCACCACAGTATAAATACCTTAATAGATATCAGATTATGTTGCAGGACTTGCAGCAGTCACCATAACATGGCTTAAATATGTCATCTGGCCATTATACCGTACTTGTACAGCAGTAAAACTCTGCGGATGTGTGCTGCAAAGGCAGCGAGCAGGGAAAGAGCAGCCTCCTCAAATGCTCCCCAACACTTTCCCCTTGGCCCCAGCCTGCCCACAGAAGGGGCTGACTGAGGGCTTTCCCCCCTTTTACCTTCAGCCGGGGAGGGTGGAGATGCGGTCTCAGGTGTTGCAGTCCCAGTCCCTGGTGAAGGGAAAAGAAGCGAGATGGTGACACTGCTTAGTGTCCCCAGTGTGAGGGAGGGATTGACCCCAGCAGCACCTTCCACCCCTGCCATGGGGCTCCCAGCACCACCCTGGGACAGGCAGGATTCCTGGCAGGGCCCGCTCTGTGGTCGCTGGGCACTCAGCCCCACGCTGGTGTGTGCCCAGAGGCCTCCAAACAGCCACAGGAACAATTCCCTGCAGGGCCAGCCAGGCACCCCCTTTGCAGGGATCCTCTTGCACCCGGGATGGGGGTGGAGGCAAAGGCACCAAGCAGGAAAGGAGCAGCCTCCTCACACCCTCCCCAACACTTTCCACTTGCAGCAAAGGCCAGCAGGGACAGAGGGGAGAGAGCAGAGGGTTCACAGCCTTC
Source organism: Aegotheles bennettii (assembly GCA_013398125.1). Taxonomy (NCBI): domain Eukaryota; kingdom Metazoa; phylum Chordata; class Aves; order Caprimulgiformes; family Aegothelidae; genus Aegotheles; species Aegotheles bennettii. Next base: position 246,928 of record VZRW01000359.1, read on the forward strand.
ACCTGGGCACCTTGGCCTCCCTGGCAGAGGAACTCAGCCAAATGTGGGCAGGGAACCTCTGGAGGCTGCAGAGCTCCTGGGCACTGAGTGACCCCAGTCTGTCCCAGAAGGGGCTGGCTGAGGACCTTACCTGCAGTTGTGGTTTGCACAGTTGTGGTCGAAGGTTTTTCAGTCTCCTTTCCTGGTGGATGGAAAAGAAGAAAGACAGTGGTACTGCTCAGTGTGTGGAGGAAAAGCCCTGGGGAACTCTGTGTGTGCAGGACACCCCCTGAGCAGGTCGGTGGGACACCTGCATGGGGCTGAGCAGCCAAACCGGGGCAGCCTTGTCCTGCCCCTGAGCTCTCTCAGGCCATGGTGTCTGTGTAGTCTGAGGGTCCATGGCCCCTTCTCCCCCAGAGGCAGGGCAAGGATGCCCAGGATTTGATGCTCAGCCTTCACCTGGGCACCTTGGCCTGCCCTGGCAGAGGAATTCGGCCATATGTGGGCAGGGAACCTCTGGAGGCTGCAGAGCTCCTGGGCACTGAGTGACCCCAGTCTGTCCCAGAAGGGGCTGGTTGAGGACTTTGGCCCCTTACCTGTAGTTGTGGTTGGCGTAGTTGTGGTTTGCACAGTTATGGTTTGTGTAGTTGTGGTTGGTGTAGTTGTAGTTGGTGCAGTTGTGGCTTGTGCAGTTGTGGTCGAAGGTTTTTCAGTCTCCTTTCCTGGTGAAGGGAAAAGAAGAGAGACAGTGGTACNAGCCTTCACCTGGGCACCTTGGCCTGCCCTGGCAGAGGAATTCGGGCAAATGTGGGCAGGGAACCTTGTGCCTGCCTCTGGGGGCTGCAGAGCTCCTGGGCACTGAATGACCCCAATCTGCCCCAGAAGGGCTGAGGGCTTTGGCCCCTTACCTGCAGTTGTGGTTTGCACAGTTGTGGTCGAAGGTTTTTCAGTCTCCTTTCCTGGTGAAGGGAAAAGAAGAGAGATGGTGGTACTGCTCAGTGTGTGGAGGAAAAGCCCTGGGGAACTGAGCCCTGGGGCTGAGCAGCCAAACCTGGGCAGCCTTGTCCTGCCTCTGAGCTCTCTCAGGCCATGGTGTCTGTGTAGTCTGATGGTCCACGGCCCCTTCTTCCCCAGAGGCAGGGCAAGGATGCCCAGGTTTTGATGCTCAGCCTTCACCTGGGCACCTTGGCCTGCCCTGGCAGAGGAATTCGGCCATATGTGGGCAGGGAACCTCTGGGGGCTGCAGAGCTCCTGGGCACTGAGTGACCCCAGTCTGTCCCAGAAGGGGCTGGTTGAGGACTTTGGCCCCTTACCTGTAGTTGTGGTTGGTGGAGTTGTGGTTGGTGGAGTTGTGGTTTGCACAGTTGTGGTTTGTGTAGTTGTGGTTGGTGTAGTTGTGGGTGGTGCAGTTGTGGTTTGTGTAGTTGTGGTTGGTGTAGTTGTAGTTGGTGCAGTTGTGGCTTGCGCAGTTGTGGTCGAAGGTTTTTCAGTCTCCGTTCCTGGTGAAGGGAAAAGAAGAGAGACAGTGGTACAGCTCAGTGTTGTGTGGAGGAAAAGCCCTGGGGAACTCTGTGTGTTCAGGACAACCCCTGAGCAGGTCAGTGGGGCACCTGCATGGGGCTGAGCAGCCAAACCTGGGCAGCCTTGCCCTGCCCCTGGGCTCTCCCAGGCCATGGTGCCTGTGTAGTCTGAGGGTCCATGGCCCCTTCTCCCCCAGATGCCAGGCCCTGAGCTCCTGCCCCATACGGACACTGGATAGAGTGTTTGAAACAAGTGGATCCCAATTTAATTGCCAGCATGGCTGTCTCCAGGCCTCGTGCCTCACTGTTGTCCTGTTTTCCCCTCAGGCTTGGTTTTAGCTCTTGCCCTCCAACAGCAGTGTTGTTCCCTTCCTGCCTTTCCCCTCCAGGCAGTTTCGACATGCTGATTTCCCAGCACATGCCTGCCTCCTTCCCAGAAAGCTGCCTCCACCCGCCAAGGCAGCACCCCAAGATTAGCACTGTCTGCCAGAGCAAAGTCAAGCACAACCCCTTGGCAAGTTCCTATGCTCCAGCCTTAAATCCAGCAGAGCTCTTGTGTGACCTAGTGCCAGTGTTACCACCTTCTCCTGCTATGTCAGTTTGATTTTCTCATCCCTTAAACAAGCACTGCTTTTGTTAGCCTGCATCTTCAATAGTTACACTCTTTTAAATTAAATTTACATGACATTGCACTCCACATTTAGCATTTTCACATTGATTCTTCGGGTTCTGCTCTACAACTCAACCGAATCCACAAAAAATACATTCACTGCAAGATATGCACATAAATATTTAATGTATAAATATATAAATATTTTGTAACTATGGAAGATGCCCTCAGGAGAAGCATTATGAAATCTCAGTATGGACTCTTTCAGAGCAGCAGTTGAAGGATTGCTGCCTTTGCTAACACCTTCTAGTATGCTGTAACAAATTCATATTGGCATTGAAAGCAGAGTATTTTTATTCAAAGAATGTATATTCTGCCAAATTGTCACTAGTGGTATCAAGACCCTCTTTCCAGGACTACATTTCCATGCGTTTATGACAGTATACATTATTTTTTGTCATTCTTTTCCTTCCTTGTTATAATTTTTTTCTGAATAAAGAGAAACCTGGCTGATACCAGACAATAGTTGAAGAAAATTTTCTTCACATCTTGGTTTCAGCATTACCTACTGCTTTATTGATTCTTCTAAAGTATCTTATCTATTTATTTTTAGAATGTTTATTCTATATTTAAACTGTGTCATTCTTAATTCTTGATACAAGGAATGGTTTGAGGTTTTTTTGTTTAGAAGTAAGGAGAATAAATAATAAAACAGCTTTGCTGATAGATGTGTGATACTGACAAATGGCCAGTTTGGAACTTATGATCTAACTTTAATCTGATTTAGTTAATATATGAGTTAGGAATAAACATGTTTACTCTGAGTTAATGTCACTGCAATCATAATTTAATCTAAGTCATTAACAGCAAGCAGCCAGAAGACTGATGTATTTGTGCTTAAAATCCTTGGTGCTAACACACTCTTATAACTGGTGTGTTAAAAAAAGGTCTTGCAAATCTCAGCAGACATTTGAAAAATAGACCTCATTTTTCAAGAGCTTCGTGGGGCTTTGAAAAATCCAAAGTGAAGGAAATTTTATAAACATTTTTCTTCTGATCTATAAAGGTGATGTAGAAAAGACATGTCCAAAAGACAATGCCTTAAGTTAGTCTCCTCTAGGCAAAGAGGAAACACGAGCAGTTGTGCCAGTTCTCTGCCAAGGCTTCTGCCTCCACTGGTCATTGAGTCCTATAGGCAGCATTATTTGTTCCCATCAATGTGAAGAAATAAGCATTTCTCCTATAACCCTGATAATCTGTCAGCCACCAACCATGGTTTTGAAGTATTGTTTAGATTGCCTTCTCAAAATGGATGTTGCAGCAGAAACCTCCTGCAGAGCTCATCCTTAGTCCTTGTAGAGGCTCTGGCTAACAGTTGTCCAGGAGCACCCTTTGGACCTGAGAAGAATTGCACCCGTGGTGATTATAGAGCACATGAGCTGCAATTGAACCTTGCTGATGGGCTTGTCAAATGTAACCTGAGCAAAGGTGGCTTTTATGGCTCTGCCCGCCTAGACCCAACCTTCTGTGTAAGAAAACAGGATGTGTGGGCTTAGGCTTTCACTATGGAGATAAAGAAATGGATGTTGCAACCAAGGTTATGGAATAACAGAGACATCTGGCTGCTGAGAAGAGCAGGGCCTTTGCCAGTAATACTCAAACGGATACATCCTGCAAAGCTTTTACATTGTTTGCTTAGAATGAAAAAGGTTTCTGGGCAGGCCCATCCTGGTGCAAAGTCTGTTCAAGTAAGTGAAGGTCTCACATTGCTTTCAGGTCAAGATTTTTCACATCTTGCTGTTACCCACAAGTCTCCAAGCAGAAAACCAGCTGATAATGTTCAAGACTACTATATTTATAATGTATAGCTAAAAATAGGTCTGCAATGCACTGTAGATGTTGCTGGAAATACGTATGTTCATTTGCAGTAGCCAACAGAGACCCACAAGCATCTGATACCAGTTGCAAGCTTAGCAGCATCAGTGAAGGTCTTAACTTGGCTCTTATCTCTGTACCTTTATCTCCCTATGAGCTGGGAGTTCCTGTCCTCTCACAGCTTCAAGTCACCACAAAACTCTTCACATAGTTGCCTTAACTCTATTTCTGCTATTTTTGCCTTCCCTCCCTCATATCTGTCACTGAATATAGGAGACAGGCAAGTCCAGGCAGATGCTCTGGCCCACAGCTACCAAGTTTGTCACAATGCCAGAAGAAGTAGTAAGCGGCTAAAGGAAGGAATCATAGAATCATAGAATCACTATGGTTGGAAGGGACCTCCAGGGTCATCCAGTCCAACCTTTATCCCATCATATTCCTAACCATTAGACCATTAGACCATGGCCTCAAGTGCCTCATCAACCCGTTTTTTGAACACCCCCAGGGACGGGGACTCCACCACCTCCCTGGGCAGCCCATTCCAGTGCCCAACCACCCTCTCAGTAAAGAACTTCTTCCTAATCTCCAACCTAAACTTCCCCTGATGGAACTTGAGGCCATTTCCTCTCGTCCTGTCATCAGCAATTCGGGAGAAGAGACCAACACCAGCCTCACTACAACCTCCCTTTAGGTAGTTGTAGAGGGCAATAAGGTCTCCTCTCAGTCTCCTCTTCTCCAGGCTCAATAACCCCAGTTCCCTCAGCTGGTCTCCATAAGGTTTGTTTGCCAGACCTCTCCCCAGCCTCGTTGCCCTTCTCTGGACTCGCTCCAGCCCCTCAATGTCCTTCCCACCCTGCAGTGCCCATGACACCTGCCCTTCAGTCTGAATAGACCATGGTGCAGCCCTCTGCCATCCAAGTTCATGGTGAAGTTTCCAGTAATGAACTTCAACAGGAGGGAACAAATGCTCTGAGTCAGATCAGGCAGAGCTGCTTTCCTGCCTGCTTGTTTAAGGAGTCCCTGGCTGGAAGGCCAGCAGCAGCACTCCTTTCCCTGGGTACCGGGGTGGAACAGTCGCACCTTTTGTGATGACTGTAATCGAGCTCGAATTACCTGGGTGGAGTGTACAGGTCCTGAAAACCGCTCTTGGAACAGGCTAAATTAGGTTAATCACAAGCACCAGTGCTTTTGCATTGTTCTGTGAACAAGGAGAACTGTTGGCTTGCAGTGACATTTTTCATCACTAATTAATCAAAAGCTAGACTTGCCGAATTGTGTATTGCCACTGACCTCCAACCCCTCAGCAGCTGCTGAAAGTACTGGGCAATCCATTCACTGCCACAGAATAGCTGCCCTGATAAATCCCAGAACAGAAGATAGTGTTTCTTACCTTTTGAAAGGCTCAACACCAGGCTGAGCAACACGGCAAGGAATACGCAGTGTCTCATTGCCGCTTCTGTTGCTGCTGCTGCTTGCTGCTGAACCTAAGAGAAAGTGCTTTTCTCTCCTGGAGTCAGCTCATTTAAGGTCCCGGGCACAGGTAGAGAGTCCAGCCCCGAGCTGACGTCATGGTGGCAAGTGGCAAATGACAGATCCAAGCTGTGTTTTTCTTCCTCCTCAGGCTGGGAGGAGATTCCTGGACCTGCAGTGTTCTTCCTTTAAATCATAAATGCTTGAGACCTGTTGACACGAGGATGTTACTCCTAAATAAGCTGACGTGGGAACTGACAGCACACCAGCTGTCCCCTGCCAGCTCTCCATACAGACACCTCCAGTGTGAATTAGGTGGAGGGTGCTGTATAATCTGTTCTTAAAGTGGAAGAAACTACCCCATCCCAGGGCATGCTAATTATGCAAGCCAAGTACCTGGGGACCACACGCTCACTTCCTTTGCAATAAATTGCCAATGCACACAAGCTCTACACCTCAGACCCCAATTGTTCTTCCCTTATAAGCAAAACTTTATGCCAAAGCACTTCTACTGTCCAACAGGGTGAAAAGCAACAGACAACACCTGCACCCTTGATACCAAAGAAACAGGACTGGCCTTGGCCCTTGTGTAAGAGATCATTGCTGTTTTGTTTGCTGCTACCTTGTGTGCGTTATGGGCTCACTAAAGTGGTGTGGCAGGAGAAGGGGGAGCAGGAAGGACAGCCAGCAAGGGGTTGACTTTCTTTGGGTGGCAGCCCTTCTTTCTTGAGAGGAAGCGTTTTTGTGCCAGGGAGACATTTGGAAGCAGGGATGGTCAGGCTCAAGCAGGGAGCCCGCAGCAGATCTAGAAATGGAAAATAGCCCAGAAGACCATGCAGCAGGTAACACACCTGTGACACAGGGAAGATAGGTGGGACACACAAACTTTTTTGACATTGCATCCCAGGAAGCCTCTGAAAATTGCTAGATAGGGACCAAGATGGGAAAAAAGGTCTCTGTGGACAGAATCTGGTTTTCCAAAACCTTCTCATTTTTAGCAGCTTCACCTGCCCGAGTTCCCTAGCTGAACAGTGTGTTTGTTCTGCTTTGTGCTCCAGTTAAGTGCACTGCTTGAAACCACTAGAAATCAGATGGCCCATGGTGGTTTCCAGTTCCTCCTTGTCAGGCAAAGGTGTCATTTCTCTCACTTTGAAGGTCTGAGTGACCCTGGCTCCTGCCACAGCTGCCAGTAAAGTCTTTCTGTGAAATAAACACAGGTTATCCTGTCATTAGCAGGCACGGGCAAGGAAGATGAGTAACCCGCCGGTGTGTCCCCCAAAAAGCCACCTCTAATGGCCGTGGAGATGGTCTCCTCTGGCAGACTCCACTGTCAGCAACACCAGCAGGTTATGAACATGTTTCCAAATGCAGAGTAACAGCTCTGTGTGTTAAATGCCTCTCCACTTCCTTCACCTGCCTTTGTTTGATCTGCTGTTTCAATAACAAGACATGCAGTCTCATGTATTAATCTCAGATATTCAGAGCATGGCTTTCTGTGTATGTAGGAGGGTGGGAAAGACCAGAAGTATTACTCAAGTCATTGCTGCCCTTAGGGTTGTCCTAAACTTCTAACTTGCACCGAACCAGGAAACACCAGCGGCTTACGGACAGCAGAAGTGGTTGGGTGTGTGTCTGCTGGCACGGGGGATGAGCAGCCCTGTCACACAGATCTGCTCAGGGCACTGAGCCCAAATCATAAAATGTTTTGTCTGTGTCCTCCTTTGCCCCTCCACCCCCAAAGCCCCTCCAGTGCAGCCTGTTCCCCACACCTACCCCAGGTGCCCACAGTGACCCCCTGGCACCACCTGCCTGGCCCCTGGCAGCCTGGGGCTGGCCTGCAGCTCCTAAGGCAGGCCCATGGTGGACACCCCGTGTGGTCACCACGGTAGTTATGTGGGGTGGGGGAAAACCCAAGCTGTGAGGGAAGGGCCCTCTTCAGCCATCACAACACATCCTGATTTTCCAATGCTGCCTCAAGGTGCAACTAGGCTAAATCATGTCTTAAAATCTCCTTGTTGGCTGTGGAGTGAGTGTGTAGGACCAAAGGAACTTCCCAGAGCATTATTGAAAATGAGGTGAGGTCTCCAGCAGGTGTAAATGGTGCAGTTTTGCTGGCTACACTAGTGTCTAGTGGTTGAGTGTGTAGTCCTGCACATTAAAACTGTTCTCTGCAGCGGATGCACATCAGGAGCTGGTGTATCACCTATATTTTCAGAGTTCACTTCCATTCTTATCTGGTTGCTCCTATTTATTGTGATCACACTTTGGGAAGTGTGAATCATTTGCAATGCAAAAGGCACCAGTTCTTGCAGGAAATAATGCGCTGAACAGATATACACCTTCATGTACCAGAACCTTTTGTCTCTGGTTGTCCTTCCCCGTCCATTTTATGACACATTGGTGGTCACAAAAGGCTCTCCTCAGTTCAAATGCAATTATTAATGAAGTTACTAAGCACACGTTTAGACAATAGCTAGCTGACTGTTAGTCCAGACAGACTCACACAGCCACAGCAGTTATGATGTCTTATAAGGAATTACAGAGAAAACTTTCTTTGCAGAAATACCTAAGTAACTTGCCAGCAGCTGTAAAACCAAACTGTTGTGCGTCAAAGCTCAGATATGGCAGTCAAGAACACTGACAAATTATTATTATGGAATAAAAATTGTGCTGTATTTAGTAACAAACAAGTACTTGTTCTCTTGCCTTGATCCTCGTTTATGGCAGGAAAAAGAAGTATCAAAGGTAAAAGGCCTCGTTCATTCATTAGAAGGTTCATAGTCCTGTGCAGCCTCATTATTTCACTGCAAGTTGCGTGTAATCAAGGGGCAGTCATGCTGCTGGAAGACTTCTGTTACAGTAGGAGAAAGTGTCCTTTATAGCTCTTCACCTGCATCAGCTGGATACTTTCTTCCTGGGTGTTTTTTCAATTCTATTCCTTACTAGATTCGCATACATTTTCCTATCTCATGTAAATGTAGTTCATCCACTGTATATTACATAGACAAGTAGAAATATATATTGTAATTAGTTAAAAGTTAAAAAAGACCCCAAACCTCCAGAAAGTCTAAATCAAAGTGCTACACATATAGATTCACCCACAACTGAGGGAAGCAGATGCACTTTGGCTTCTTTTCAGGTGGTTCCCGAGATGGTTGAAGTGGGCAGGACTGTTAAATGATCTGCTTGTCCATAACTGTAAAGGTCTTTTACCTAGGCGCATGGCAACATTGCAACCAGTCCTTTCAGACTGCCAATTTCCTTAAGAGATACCAACATCACATAGAAAGCAGAACAACTTGCAATAGTATTGGTAACAAAACTGAGGCACTGCTCGCAGTCCTTCTCTTGCAAATGAACAGAACCTCCAGGATTTAATGTCTCCTTTACTTTCCCACAGGAGTCTTACCAGACAAGGAGCAGACATATAACACAATTCTGTACTGTACCACTGTAGAAAGGAGACTAAAATTTCAGGATGCAGCAAGAAGTATGTTCTAGGCTCACCATTTCTCTGCTAGTGGCACTCGCTTCATCTAGGGCAGCTGACTAGTGTGGGGTCCTGTGGCACTACTGTCAAGGCTGAGGGGTATCCTACCATGGGGGGAGCTACTCTCTGCAGATGCTTGTCTCTTTTCATGGCTACTGGAGGAGCCAGATGGTGGGTTCAAACCGGCTACCTAACCTTTGGTAGAGCAGGTGAATCCCACCTTGGTCCCACCCGATTGCTATCGCAGTTGGGTGTTGTACTCCTCTGGAGCAATATAGGAAAAGATCGTCCCAGATGAACATACCTGCCATTACTCCAGGTGCTCTTCTACATCACGCCTCTTCCCAGTAGCCTGGGCCTGACATTGTGTTCATTTGGATTCAAGGTGCCCTCCTTCTTCCTCTGAGAGACACTCAGCTCTGTGTTCTTCACCATCCATGGTGGCACTTACTCAGACAGGACTGATCTCACTGTGGTCAGGTCCAGTCCCCTGCCCTTGCAAACAGCCCTGCTGCATCAGTCTTTCCTGAGGTTTTCCTCCCCTCCAACATGCACTCACACATGCAAACACACAACTTCACCAATTCTCTTGCAGTTCCAGCAGGATGAAAAATTAAATTGAGGAAAAAATTAAAGTTAAATTGAGTTGCTTAATGCTACTGAAATAAACATATCAGAACATGTCTTGTATTTCAGCTGAGCAGAAGTTCATTTAGCACAACTAACAGAACAAACCCTCTTTGCATATACCTCTTTGCTATTAATTTTAGTTATTCAATCACCAAGCACCATCAGGAGAACAAAAGAACTATAAAATTTCTTATTTTCTATATAGATTTCTGATGATAATTAAAACCATTAAACCACATGTAACTCTTTACAGGGAGAGCTAAAGACAATAAAAAAGCTCAGACATGGTAATATTCATAGTTTTATTGTATCCTTTTATAATACTGACTAGAACGCCAGATTTAATAATATTGGATGCAGGTATAAAAATAATCCAATCCTTAAAAATTATATTTTGCTACTACAGTACTGTATAATTAGTGGAGGCTGAAAATATGATACAACTTTAAATAATACTGGTTTGGAAAATGTCCTCAGAACCCCAGCAACTTGGAAGCAAACATTCAGAGACAGAGGAAAGGAAACAGGGCAATGTCAAGAACATAAAGCAGATTTATATTCAGGTTCATAAAAGAAGCACAAACAAATGTTGAAAATTTACCTTTTGAAATAGAGCTCACAAAAGGTGCTTTAGTACTGCAAGTCTGCAAGCTGCTCCAATAAACCATAATGATTTTACACACCAAGTTCAACCTTCTGTTAGGAGAAAGTCCTGTAGAATTTAACAGGGCTTTAAACAAATACTGAGTTTAACAGAATTTCCTTTTAAGAGGGAAAGTGTTAAGTATTTATTCTGTTGGGTTTTTTATTTCTTAAAGTAAACCCATCCTAGCAGATTTTATTGGAGACCTTTTATGTCAGGTGAATTCTATGGCACTGTTCAAGAAAAGCGATCCGTCTTTAGTGCATTCCACAGGACTTTTCCATACAGGATTTTGCAGATCTGGGGGGCTGCCTGCTGCAGTCATTGACCCAAGCAAGACTCCCATCCCTTCTAGCACTTTACCGGACTAAAGGGATTTAACATTTACATACTGCTTTTCAGGAGCATCAGGCATCCTCTCTAGGTTTTCCCTCAACAAGGATATTACACTCATGCAACACAAAGTAGACACAGAAGACGTGTCATCCCACAATGACCTTAGAGTACAGAAGCCACGCTCACTTTAGACATTTACTTCTGTAAAACAAGTAAGTATATTCCCTTCTTTTTTTGTTTTTTTGGGGGGGTTTTTTGTGTTTTTGTTTTTGTTTTGGTTTGGTTTTGTTATTTCTTACCCCTTCATGGGCTTCTGTCCTGATTTTCAATTTCAGCAGTTGAAGGGAACAAAGAATTAAATACACAGTGTAAAGCTTCCAAAATCCAACAAGCACACAGTGCATTAACCCTTTGAAACTGGGAGATCTTGATTCATTTCTGAAGGAACCAGTAAGGGTGAAATGAAGCGGAGTTCTTATCTGTGACTGCAGGAGGCACCTCTATGTCCCTAGATCTTACACAATAGGAAACAGGTTGGCTGATCAGTAAAACAACTACACAAAATTCACATTCATTCTCTTCTTAGAAAGGTGTTTCAGATCTTGAACCTGTTTTGTTCATTCTCACAAAATACAGGTCCTGCTACAGTAATAAGTACACTTTTAAAAAATAAATACGACGTGGAAAGGCAGCAACAGTATCACAGAAACAGGCAGAACACAGAGCCATGGGAAAGCGTGTACTACACGTAGGTGACCCTGGTGGTGGAATAATTCAGACCTAAAAAAAATCTTTGTTACAGTCCACGGGAGAGTTACTGTGGTCACTATAATGGATGCTGGATTAGGTCCTTTGTGTGTAAAGAGGAAAAAACATTAGTCAGCATAGGAAGAGCATTTAAGTAAAACGCATCCGTTCTTGTCAATTTAAGGAAGAAAACTAAAGATTAAACATCACTATGAGGGAATGAGAAGTCCATCTGATTTGGAACGGATATGGCCATTGACCAGCATTAGAGACAAGTCCTGGGGAAGCACTTGGCGTGTCTACAGCGATGTCCAAACCCACTCTGCTGCTCACTCAGGTCCTGGCAAACAACTGACACAAACAATTTCACAGTGACAAACACCTTTCTCTAACTACAATTTATTGCTATTTTTAAAGCCTTTTACTACAGCTCGGTGTGGAGGCAAATCCCTTTTAGAACGCTGATCACAAGGTGTGACTCAGCCCATGACCATGATGATAGTGGGACTTACGGGAAATGCCACACCAGCAATGAGATTGTTACCTAATGCTTTAAATGTGGAGGGCGAAGGGCATCAAAATGCCCCTGCCCTGTTTTTTCCTCATATAACCCAATTCAGTGCTGTGAGGTCTCAACAGTCTGCAAAAGGCCCCTGATTTTCCAGTGGAGCTGGAAGGGCTGGCCGGGATGAGCAGCAGTGCATGGCAGGGACATGGGAAGGCTGCACGTATGAGCCTCCCCTTTGAATGATCCCTCAGATCTGTGTTTTGCTGTCTCTGCTCACTGGGGCTGCCTCTCCCCGGCTGGCTGCCAGAGATGCTTCTGTAGGTGAGGGGCTTCTGAGGGGCAGAGCACCATAGCAGCAAACGTGTGCCTCCCACATCTTTTCCTGTCAAGCAACAGAATTCACATTTTTTCCAAAGTTTATCAAAAATGCCCCCACACAACTGCCCGTGGGCTCTTGCTGATGGCTCCCCTAGCTTTCCACAGCAGCCAGGAGCAAGAGTGGATCTCTGTGCAGCGTTGGTGTAGTTTTTCTTCCTTTCCCCACATCTGGCTGAACCACTTGGATCCTCCTTCCAAGAAACATGCCACTTCTATCTTATCCTCTTGGAGAGTAGAGTGTAATTCCCCTTGGCAAAAACACCCAGTGTGCTCAAAAACTGCAATTTGGGGTAGCTAAAAAGTAATCTAGTCTGAGAAATAAGCTGCATTTATTTAGACATCCTGAGGGGAGCTAGGTACAGAACAGAGAGGCATCCACATTTGAAAGTGGACTTGAGGGCACGTGAAGACCCTTCTCACATCTGACAGGAGCAACAAACTGCACTCCACTGTCAGAGGGTGCTTGGTTCATGGCAGAGACAGACGCAGAGAGAGAGGGTCCCGGTGGCAGCTTTAACAGAGGCAACAGGTCACAGAAACAGGTACATCCCTGCCACACCTCGGCAAGCCCATTGCTGCTGGGATGCAGTAATAAATAATAGCAATAAAATAACTGTCATAAATTGTGGTAAAACTCACTGCACTGCACCGGCCCCTTCTGCCCTAGTGGTGCTGGGAGCCGGTGGGGCTTGGGTGAAGACAGAAGCATTGCAGTCTGGGGAGCACCTGGGCTGGTGGAGACCCAGGGGCTGAACCACCCCAGGCTGCATCCTCCAGCTCTGCAAAGACTTCCTGGATTACCACATTCCACTTACCCCCAAATATGTGCTGATACCTGCCTAAATCCTCTCCTGCCTGCTGAGCGAGGCCTCCTAGGACACCCAGAGAAGGTGCTGCAGGTCATGAGAGACCCTTTTCCTCCTCCTGTGGACTATGCATTGGCTCCATGACTCCTTTCTTACCAAAGCTCAAAGGAAGGTCAGGCTGCGATGGATGCATTCTCGTAAGAAGTTTCCCAATGTTTTCCTGCTCTGGCAGAGAGAAAATCTCAGTGCAATCAAGTTCTCTCTTTTGGAAAAGGCCAAGTTTCACAGTCCTCACTCAGAAAATCCTGCTGGGTTTACTGAGACCCTTTCACTCCAGACACAGCATTAAGAAGAATTTGAAGATCATTAAGAAATGAAAATAGATTACTTGCAAACTTTTGTGTGATCTCCATTAGGAATAGTCCTATCTCATTTCCACTCAAATCCCTTGCAATTTGCTGTGAGATACAGACCAGGAGTTTTGTTCATATAGTCCATGTTACTCTTCATAGAGAAGGATTGATCTGCAATTGTGAGTTGATGCTTCCTGCTTCTGTACTTGGTGCACACAAGTACATTTCCCAGTCGTTGATCTAATCAAGCAATTAAATATATTTGCCTGTAAGCATCTGCCGTAACTCTTCCCTATCTGATGAAATGCTGGCACATGGTTCAATCCTACAATCATTGCTGGGAACTCTTCTTTTTTATTAAGATGCTCTAGTAAATAGGGGCAAAGCCCAGTGCTCATCTATATGCTTCGGATTTAGATTTAGTATGAATCCCAGCTTCCCCCTTTCTTTTCGAACACAGACAAACCCCTTCTCCACACCATGGGAAAGGCAGTCCTTCCTGTCCTGGGCACTCTCCAAACCAAAGGCAACTCAACTGCACAGAAAGGACACTGCCAATGTCCTCTTTAAAGGATCCCACAGCACAGCAGAGTCCAGCCCTTAGTTCAAATCATCCAATGGATCCTGCACAACTGAGGTATCAGCTGCTAATGAAAGGGGGAAGGACGTCCTTCATGGACTGGAAACACCTGATCAGTACCTGTTATGCTATTTTGGATACTGTAACTGGAGTTTTCCTTAAATATAGCTCCTTTGGCAGCTACACCTCCCATGGACAATCATTCATTTCCTCCCTACAGTTGAGAAAAACTGTGTACTACCACCTGCTAGACTGATTATGGATCAGACAGGCACGAAGTTGCATGTGTCTCTACCATAAGAACACGTAAGTGCAAAGCATACTGCCCTAGGCATCCATAAAGATCTGGTTTTCTGCAAGCCCACACTGCTGTTTCTACATAGTAGATAAGGCCTGAGGCATAAAAGACACTGCATTTGTGTGCTATGGCTGGTGCACCAAACTATGTCTTCTCAAGCACATTTGTGGTGCCTTTCCTGCTTTGCCATTATGAGAAAATAGAAGCAAATGTGAGCAGGGGCCAGAAACCTCTTAGCCCACCCAGCTAATGACTACCTAGCGCTAGCTGACCTTCCTCTGGGTAGCTGTTGCTCACTTTTGACAGGGAACACCACAGCCTTTGAAGTTCTGGGAAAGGACTGCTGAACTCACACCACCTATAGGACACAAGTACCTGCTCCCTGATGGAGGGCTCCTCATCCCCCCAGGTTTGCCTCTGGCGAGCAACCACACATCAGCCTCTGAACCACTGTTCTTACTTGGGTCTAGGCACTTTGTGGGACTCATCCTGTGGTCCTTAGCACTTCGGTGAGCTGAGCTATCTTATGAACTTACTTGTAGGCACTGTGTCTATTCAAGCATGGCAGAGGAGAAGGGAATATTAGAGAATATGTGCCCTTCAGTGAAACTAGCTTACATATGCACTACAGAGATGGTGGGTTAATGGCTAAGGAATGGTGCTGTTTGATATCCTCATACAAGCAACCACATTCACATTCAGAGTTACATTCAGAGGAAGGATCTGTGTCTGGACCCTGTATCTGGAAATGGTTTGGACGACTGTAGTAAAGATAAGCGGTAAATATACTTCATTAATAAGATCTCTTCCAACACCCAACTCGGGTCAGAATACATTCTGTGAGCTTTCAACCTGATCTTTGGTGAGAAATGTAGTAACTTACATTCTTCAGGTTTTTCTGGGGTGATTAATATGAATTAGCACACCTAGGTGAGGAAACCTGTCCGGTCTGAGTCACTCGAAACTAGAATGGAAGAAAGCAAAACACTTCAACGTAAGTGATCTTTGCTTCACTAGGATTGAAAGCATCATGGTTTTCTCTCCCTTAAATGCAACTGACTGCAGTGAGCCTTATTTTCCAATGTAATGGAAAACTCCACAGCTCCTGCAGAAGTCAAGGTGGACTGTGGAGGCTTGAAAATTATGTCCCACCTGCAGTACCCAGAATTTAGGTTCCACTGCCCAGCCAGGGCTATAGCATTATTGCTCCTCCCCAGATTCCTCATAAAGAGGATACTGAATTCCCAGCTCATCATTTTCTTTCCTGTGAGCAATTATTTATCATTATACCACAGTCTCCACAGGCATTTGAATCCCTGCAGGGACACAGAGCCCCATAAGATCCTATACAGAAGCACTATGATGACGTGCAGTGGCTGACAAAACAACAACATACTCAGACTCCTCCCTACATACAGAAAGCTTTCAAAGTGGTGCATAGGATCAGCTGTGTCTTCAGTTAAAATTGCAGTGCTATGTCTAACTTCCAGGTACTCCCTGGAGACAACCAACCCCTGAACTCAGCCACCATTGCCAGGCACCAGGCTTCAGCAAGGACTCGGCCATCTGGAGGGCTTCTACCAGTAAAAAGGTGAGAGCAGAGGACAAGCCAGCTTCCCTCTTGTGGAGCAGAAAGCAATGCAGCCATGTGAGAGGGAGTGGACAAATTTGCCCTACCAAAAGCAGTTGAACAGTGAATATTTGCATGAAGACATGACTAAGACGACAAAAAGACAGACTAAGACGACAAGCACAGTCCATGGTGAACAAGATCTGTAAACAAGACACTCCCTAGTGGCGTTCAACGCAGAGTGCTGGGCACAGTTCATCTGCCTGTACTGATCCATGCTTGCCATGTAGCATAAAGAGTGAAGAAGCGGCACAGAGCAAATCCAGAACACACTATGTAAACTTCCATCTGGGTCTTCTAATGCTGTGCACCTTGAGCCACTCCCTCCTCGTCCTCCTCCTCCTCCTCCTCCTCCTCCTCTCTGCTGCTCAGCAAGTGTCACCGTTCCTCAGGGCTGCAATGCTCTGCATGGAGTTCAAAGTCCTTCCTGTTAAATGGGAAGAGTAAGAGTGAACTGCCCAGGAGACAAATTGTACCTGGGGATCAAGAGCCACAAAATTGTGTCAATTTTCCACTTCACTCCCCGCTAAAAATAGTCTCTCCTTCTGGTTTCATCACTGATGAAGGATGGGTTGTATTGTCCAGGGTAGATGCACGAATGTCGAGATCCAGGCAAACCAGTGTAGGGAGGATAAAGTCCATTTCTTTCCAGTTCAGGATTTCTCAGTCCAGTTGGCTGTATTAGCAAAAAAAAAATAAAAAATAAAATAAAAAGGGTCTTATTCTCACTCAAATCATTCTTCAGGCACAGCCTTACCACCTTTCCCAGCACTTACTTCAGTAGCTAGAAGGAACAATGTGATTGCTAATGATCTCTATAACCTAGAATGATTTTTACTGTGGGAGTTATGCATTGCCTGAAGGGATTATTCTGATGCAATCTAGTTTCAGCATCTTGTCAATTAGCAGACTTGAAGTTTACCTGACTCCACCAAGTGCAGTTGAAGTGTACAGTTAATTTTTAATCCAAGAGAACTGTGCTGATGATGCTCAGGCATCGAAACAAGTCTCATGAAAAGGATACTGTCCCAGAGCCATCCATAAAGGAAATGCTTCTAGAAAATCACAGTTAGTCTCCTGCTTTTACATTTTTAGAACTAGAACTTCTAGTTCTAGTTTCTTGTTCCTGTTCCTTACCTGGGAGCACTTCTCTTCTGCTTAAAGATAGGTACCTACTCTCCCAACACAGGAACTTCAATTGTATGTCAAATACAAAGTGATCTGATCTTCCTTTCTCTTACTTCAGTAAATCTCTTGGGGACACCTCATTGAGGAACTTTGATATCTAAGACTGGACAATCCTTTCACCCAGTAAATGATATCAAGCCACCTGGTTTCAACTGCTACAAAGCAGATCCATGCAAAGCCCTTGCCACCTACTGCCTGCTAAAAAGCTTCCCTTTCTAGTCAGCAGCATAATAAAAGTTGGCTATGGATAGATACCGAATAATAAACATCTGTCATCTGCAACAGGTTCTTGGTGCTTCCATTCTCCTGCATCTCAATGGTCTCTCTGCCCCACTCCTGTGCCCGTGGGTTCTTTGGATATTCAGCATATGGCGACATCTGGAAATCTCCACTCTTGAAAATGAGTTTACTTATGTCATTTTTATTCTTCCTGTTTATAAAAGAATGAAAGATGGTGAAAGCATACAGCTTATCCTGCTATCTTGTATGCACTTCTGACGTGGCCTCAGGAGATTTATTTCATGTTGAGAAACTTGACTGGGAACAAAGATCACCTCAGAAGGGCTATAGTCCAACCTTCTTCTCTGAGGAAAAATCAGATATGAGGTCAGATCATGATACTCCAGGCATTATCTGGTGGGACTGGTACAACCCCTCTGAGCAACCTGTTCTACTGCCTTACTGTCCTCCTGGTGAAAGGGTTTTTTCCCTACGTTCAGTTTGAACCTTTCCTGTTCCAATTTATGTTCATTGTCTCTTAAAAATGTGTATGTTCACCTGAGTCAATGAAAAAGTCATGGAAATCTAGGAAGAGAGAAAAATGTATGTGAGCCCCCAAGCTATTCAAGTTCTCAACTGCTTAACAATAGCACTTCTAGGCACTGCGTTAATTCCTAGTAAGAAAGACCTGCAAGCTGCCTGTCTAAATGACACCAAATGCCCCTACATGACTGCCATGTTTTATGAGTGGACTGTGGTGACACTCGTAGTTCAAAGCAGAGCACCCTCCAGCAAGTCACCTAACCCACCAAAGGCCAGGATTCATGAGGAGATCAGTCCACCCCTGCAGAGATCTGCACACCTGGAGATGTACTGGCCATCACACCTCCTGGCTGGGGCTTACTGGCATCCCCCTGGCTCAAAACATGGGGAAACAAGCACCCACCACTGTGCCAACCAAACCACTGCCACATCTATACTGCTGATAAATCCAGCTGCCAACTTCAATCAGAGAGCTTTGGAATCCTAGATTTGGGGGCTGGAATGGGGAGGAGAGGGTGTTACTGCGAGGCAGCCCTTTTCATGATATATAAATCACAAAGCAAATCTTCCTCAGCAGCAAATCTTGCCTCTAGTCCGGAGCTACCTGCTGGTCCAGGAACTACGTGTGTACATGTGTGTGTGCATCTGACAGACACACAGAGGGGGGGCACATGCAGGACTTGTCCTGAAGGAAAGTGAAAATAGCCTTAAATACACTCAGACACCACTTGAGGAATGGCCAGTAACCCCTCCTGTTGCCTAAACTTCTCTTTTCTACTTAGCTGAGTGTTTGGCCACTGCTCCCTGGCTGCTTACAGCTCTCAGTGGGAAAGGCTCCTTTGCCTCTCCATCCTTAGAGGACCTGATTGCCAGGTGCATCCTTAAGAATCCCAGTTCACTATTTAAACCTAGTTGCTGGAAAAAAAAAAAAAAAAAAGAGCTATGCCCCAAATGAAAGCACAATGCAATACTCCAGTATCTCTGATTAACCCACGTGCTCAGTTATCCTATGTCTTCATCCACGTTTTGGTCCTTCAGGGCTCACGTGTGGAGCACTAAGTGTGGTGTAACCCACTGAGAGGATGCCATGTCAGCCAGGGCTGGTGGCAGTACCTACCGGCAGCAGGTGACAATCAGTGCTATGCCCATGATAAGCAGAAGTCCCCCTCCTGCAGCCGCGATCACCACAGTGATGAGCTGATACGCTGCAGACAGGAAAGACAGAGACTCCCTCAGAAACAGGGATGCGGTTGTAAATGCAAACATACCCACAGTCCTCATGCAAAGACATTAACTGTGTATTGCCCCTTTTCCCTCCCTCTGCAAGCAATGCAATTTTCAAGTGAAATAGATGGAGTTGGTGATTTCCTGCTGAAGGGAGAACAAACTCTTTTTTCCCTAGGGGATGGATTCCCTTCATTGATAGATCAGAATAATTCAAACAGTATTTCATGGCTTCAACTTTGAATACCTCACTTCAAGAGCACCCACTATACATGCCATGGTGACAGAGCAGCCAGAGAAAGAAGATCACCTATCCTTAGGAGATAATATTGATTCAACTTTGTCAAAGAAGGTCGACAAAATAATTTTCAACAGCAATTATGAAACATCACTGACAAGAGCAGTGTGTACCTACTGCATTTTAGACATAGTCATTTGCAACTACTTGTTTCAAATTACCCATTTCTGACACTGTGGGAATCAAAAGAACCACAACTCGGTACTTACGGTTTCCACAGTTGAATCCACCTAAGCCAAACGGGCAGCTGGCAACAGAAAACAACAGGGAGTTTCAGTGGCTTGGTTTGCCAACAGCTCACCACAGCAATATAAGGATGGTGGGGCAGGAGGAGGGCAGAACAGTCACCATACCTCACACAGGTCTCATTTTCCAGCTTATATCCATCTTCACAAGCTAAAAACACAGAAGAGAGAAGGGCCATGAAACATGTCACTTTTAAAAACTTTATTTCAAATTTGGAGCTAAATCAAATTTTAAAATATTGTGTTTTACTGTAGAATGGAAGTTAAATTTTTGACTAAGTCTAAATAACCCAGGAAAGTGCTATGTACAAAATGCTGGTAAAAAACTGAAGCCATTGCTTCAGAATAACTGCTGTGCTTAAAGGACAGCACCTGAATTATCCGAGAAAATTATACTGCTATTCTGATGAACAGCAAAGGTGATGATGTGTTGGACATCAATGATAAGCTCCAAATTCCTGATAAGATCATGGCTTTTCTCAGCCATAGTCCCACCAGAGCTCTTGTGGAGGCAGTGAAGGTGTGTACAGACTGCACGGCTCATAGTTCATCAACAAGTTTCGGTAATATCTAATGCATGCAGGCGACTCATGGAGGGTGTAAAAGCCACCCAGCCCTGGACCGCCTTGAGGCCCTATCTCTGCAGAGATAACTCTGTGTAGATAGCTCAGCCCTGAGTTGTCTAATGAGCCATAGAGCAAACAGGGTGGCACTGCGTCATTCAAAGAATCGAAACCTGAACTTAAGCCTTGAAATCCCTCAACAAATAATATGCTCCGAGTCTCAACCCAAACCACTATTCAGTTGCCTGAGGAAGTAAGATAAAGAGAAGCTGGAGGGGCTTTAGTTTCTGCTTCAGCCAACAACCTTGTGTACCCAGATGACCACAAAATGAGCAAAAGAGAAATAAAAAGTAGAGCGTTCACCAAAGTGAACCTCCCCCACTGGTGAATAAAGGAAGGGCAAACTTCATTACATCACCAAAGATAAGCATTCCACATGGTACAATCCACTCAGGCATAGTCCTTGCCCACAGTCACATAAATTAGGGGATTAAAAACCTAAGATTCGGGTTGGGAATCAAGAGTTGCTTCTCCAGCATACAGCTGGCCTGAGTGAAGACGCTTCTCCCTTGACTGGGAGGTCACTTCCCTGGGAGTGAGAGCCCTCACCTGGAGGTGTGAGTGAGTATCTTGCATGCTATAAGTTTGTAAGTAACACACACATAATATTTAATGTGCTTTATAGGTTGTAATAGCGTGGTCCGTGAAGCTTTATAGGTTGTAATAGTGCATTCTTGCTTTTAAGCTGTAATTCTTCCATTCTTCCATTGTGCCTGTGAAAACCTGAACTAGTAGCGTATTAAACCTGTGAGTGCAGTTCAAATGAATTGTTTGCTCGAGCCTTACAGTCAGTTCCCTTTTCATCACAAGGTGGTCACCTGTGACAGCTCAGACAGAGACCTGGGGAGGAGTCACACAGATGGGGTTCCTTTGAGCAGAGGGACAAACTAGGGCCAGCACGTGCAGAAACCCTCAGGAGTCTGCAAGACATCTCCCAGAGGTCTGGGAAATCATAGAATCCTAGAATCATCAAGGTTGGAAGAGACCTTCATGCTCACCCAGTCCAACCCCCACCTCCATCCCCACTCACCCACAGCACCCAGCACCACATCCAGACGCCTCTTGAACACCTCCAGGGATGGGGACTCCACCATCTCCCTGGGCAGCCCATTCCCACCCCCAATCACCCTCCCAGGGAAGGAATTGTCCCTCATGTCCAACCTGAATCTCCCCTGCTGCAATTTCAGGCCGTTCCCTCTCGTCCTTTCACTGTGGGCACGGCAGAAGAGACCGACCCCCCCTCACCCCAACCTCCTCTCAGGGAGCTGTGGAGACCTAGAAGAAATCCCTGCAACACATTCCATGGGGAATAAAACCAGAGAAGCAGACACCTCTTCCTCTCTGGCACAGCCAACGACTGTATTTTCAGAAGCACTTACTTCATACAGGAGGGGAGGAAGGAAGAAAAGGAGGACAAGTGTGCCATGTTGTCCATTAGGATGGGCTGGCAAGATCATAGCACACCAAGAGCGAGCACTGGTTTTCCAGTTGGATTCAGGAGTTTATGGCTCTTGCAGCACCAGCACAGGTGACATTGATGCCAGCAGGGAGCAATGTGACTGTGACCTTCCCCTCATAACAGAGGTCGCAGAACTTTCCTAACTTTTATCCCAGTTTCAAATCAAATAGTTGAACTGGAACTACATTTTAGAGAACCATCCAAGATTGATTTTAATAATTTCAGTGACAGACAATCAACCACAACCCTGGGTCAGATGCTCATGAACTTAATTTCCCAGCCATCAAAAACATTCACCTTCTTTCTGGTCTGAATTATCCCAGTGTCAAATTCCAGCCTTTGGATGTTTTCTTGTTAGGCTGGGAAAGGTTACATGATCACATTTCTCCTCCTCACCATCACATCACTCCTTTGCCTTTAATAAAGCAAATCACACTGAGACCTTTGAGCCTCCCTGGTCATTGTAGCTTTTCTCTGACTGCTCACGGGTCCTTTTTGGCCCTTTTGATTTCTGGTTCTCAGAAATGGATGTTGCAAGCCCAGGGATAACAAAAGTTCCCCTCTTCTGCCTGCCTGTGCCCCCTAAATGTACACAGGGGCCATATTAGCCTTACAAGCCATGGCTGGGCACTTCTTCTTTACCTGCCAAGGCCTCTCCATGGCTCTGCCCAAGTCCCAGAGCAGGGGATGGGGAGGGGGAGGCTCTTTACACAGCCCCCCTGTTGCATCTCTTCATGATGCTTTTTGCACTGGATTTATTTTTTCTCTCTCTAAGATGGTTTCTTTGAAGTCAAGGAAGAGAGCAGAGGTAATTGACCAAGAGTTAGGAGCCTCAGTCAACCAACAGCCAGAGAAAGAGTAGTAAATTCCAAAGGACCCTTGCTTGGTTCACCCATAACACCGAGGCCTCAGCAAAATGGGTCTGGATGGGTTGCTCCCACACCGAAAACATTATGGAGCTTAAGTTCTAGCAAAGCAAGCCACAAGATCAGGCAATAATGAAATCTGCAGTGAAGGGGAGAGAGGAATCACCTCAACAGCTCCCTGGAGTTGCCTTCTCTAATGAGTGCAGCAGCCCCACGTACCCCAGCTCCAGCCCCAGGGTGCTGCACACGTCTTGGAAGGGTCTGGAGGAGCCTGCAGGCAGATGCTGGAGCCCAGCCTGATCTCACCGCCCCAGCCCTAGGCCAATAACGTGTGTGGGGCACACACACCTGGAGCAGCCTCACAGCTGGAGCCATGCCTTGTGCAGGAGCAGCCCTGGGACCCCACTGGCACACAGCTCCAGGCCAGGAGGCCACAGGGGCAGTAAAGAGGACAAGCCAGACCCTGAGCATGCATCTCTCTGTCTTACTTAATGCTCAGTGCTTACGTCTTCTCCACTCCTCACCCTGACTTTTCCTGCCACTTCGCTTTCTCCTCTGGCATCTCTCCTGCTCCTTTGAGCAGGCTCCCAGGAGAGCTCATGCTGTCACACTCACTCAGCAAGCTTTCAGACATGAGCAAGGAACAAAGGAAAGGCTGAAGTGTCAGGGGCCAAGCAAAGCTATCGAATTTTACTTTTCTACTCAGGATTCCTTTGCCTTTGCCTCCCTGAAAGAGACTCAGGGGTCTCTTTGCAGACTTGCTTTGCTGCTCCTTACTTAGCTCTGGAAACACTCTGTGCTATAAAAAATAGCATGCCCTGGAAAATTTGGCACATCAGGTTTGTTGCCCTGTTTCTAAAACAGCCCTGAACATACTGAGAAGGTTGAAAACCAGCAACAACCCAGAAACGACCAAACTGCACCCACCCCGCTGGTACCATGGCCAACATGTTGAGACTCCTGTGGCTCAGAGACCACGGATGGTCCAGGGATGATTTTTTGAGCATGGCCCAGGGGACAGACACTGTAAGGCGGGACGGAACAATCCCAAAGGGTTGGGGCAGCCCATTCCCCATTCCCCATTCCCCAGTGGCTCTCCCAGCCACAGCCGCCTTCCCACGAGGGAACCGGACAGGGCAGCACAATGGCCATTTCCCTCTTTGCAAATACTGTAATTGGAGTTACCACGCCACATTTTCATCACCCACAATGAGGGCTGGATGCTCAGGAGACCTCAGTTCCTGTTTAATTACTAAAAGGGCAGAGATTTAAAAAGAGCCTGGCATATTGTATGCTATATTTATCAGAAAAATAACTAAATACCAAAGGAGGGTCATAGCTTGTTTGTTGAAAAAAGCCTTTAAAATCCCAACCACCTGGCTTACCCAGATGGGAACAAAGTGATGCTGAAGCTCTGGGATCTGGCCGGAGTGTGGCACCATGCAGTCAGTGGTGGCCTCGTGCCACTGCACTGCAGCCTGAACCCCACAACAACCCCGTCCCTCAGACTCAGGCTGATCAGTAAGAGGTTTCCTACTGACAGCAGAGAGCTGAAGGTGGAATTGAGGCCTCACTGTGTACAGGTAGGGAATTTGGAATCGACAGAGCATCCCCTCCTATTTCAATAGCAACCCAGCAGACGCTGCCAGAAACAATATATAACCACCAGTGCAATTATGATATGTCATCAGAAAACTCCACTTCTTCAGAAGCCCTACAACGAGCGCTGGAACTAGGGAATGGACACCCCGATCCTACAGAAGTCAGTGTGACCACTGGCACATGGACAAAGACCTTGTTTAAAATGTAGCAAAACCAGATTTCATGATCTGAGGGGCAGCTAAAAATATTATAATCCTTAAGCTTAAAATTTCTATTAGGAATCTATCTGAAAAAGAAATTCACAGCAATTTGCTGATACTTACTTTAAAAATATTGATGATGTATTATTAATGTAAGCTTGTGAGTTTAAAACACTTCTGAGTTCGCTGAGAGTTCAGACAAAATCAAAACAGGCAGAGCTGCACGTCACCTCTGCTCTGTGCCACTGAACTGGAGCCCAGAGCAGTCGGGCCCCATTCCCCCTCTTCTCCACCAGTGACTCACAGTGTGCTCCACAAGAGATAATATTATTCCTAGAGAGAGACTGTATCTTCAGTGTCTGCTGAGAAGTTCCCTAAGTAAATAAAAGAAACCTGAGCTGCTAATATTTGCTCATAATATTGAGCTTCTTGCGCGCACAGTGATACAGACACACTGGAAAAAAAAGTTTAAGCAGAATTCAGGCAAAATACACACATGAAGAGCAATACCTCTGCAGGAGTGGTCCATCTTGTTGTATTTGAAGTACCCACTTTTGCACTGGCAGAGCGCGACCCCATCGAAGTCAGTGCACTCAGATGTCTCCTTGTCACACTCGGGGTCTTTCTGCCTGCACAAGCTGCCAACTGTCGGGAAGAGGTGGCCACCATCAGCACGGTTCTCTCTGAACCCTCCATTATGCACATTTGCTTACCCTAAGCATCACGTTGCAGCGCCTGTGCTGCTTTAATCCCCCTTTTTTTTTAAAAAAATACCACTTGTTCCATTAGGAGACAGCCAGCATTACATCATGTCACCATTTCTTGCGTATCTCCTGTCCTCTGCACAGGCACATAGAGGGGCAAATAACAAATGTTTCAGCTTGGAGGCAGAAGGGGAAATGAAAAAGAAGAATTTGGTTTGGCTCAAGCTGAAATACATTCACCCCGAGACAGTTCAACAAATCAATTTTAAGTTATATCAAGCAAAACAGTTTGCTCAGCCCAAACCAATTTTTTTCCGTTTCAAGATTAAACACTGGATTTTTTCGTTTTTCAAACAAAGAATTTGTCCTTTCATTTACATTACTTTGAAGCAGTGCTTTACTTCAGAAAGTCAGATTTGTTGCAAAACTGTGGGTAAATGACTGAAATTGTGTCACCTAATTTACATTTACATTTTTTACTGGGAGGTCACACTAAAATGGGTTGAATGAATATAAAAAATATTCATGGGAAATAGGATTTTATGGAAAACATGTTGTTTATTTGGCACTCACCTTTTCTAAACCTTTTCCTTCTAGATCCATCATCTTTTTTTTCTTGTGATCTGGCATCTTTCTTTTTAAGTACTTACACAGAACATCATTCATTTCTGATTCTGCTTATTTCAACTTGGAAGTAGACTTTACCAGAGGCATTGTATCAGAGGTAATGGCTAGATATAATCTGAGCAGGTCTACCAAAATAATTTCATTCAATCCATGGTAGAGTGTGGCTTTTAAATACAGCACATTAAACACAAGCACACACTAAATTGCTCATCTTCATCTTTACTCTGGCCAAAACAATCCCAGGGGTTTCCCACTACACCCAGGCTAAGCACTGCCACCGTTCATCCTCAAAGCCAAATCCTGAAGCCTCGAACCCTGAAGTCACCGAGCTCCTTGCAAGAGCCCATAGAATCACAGAACAGTTTGGGTTGAAAGAGGCCTTAAAGCTCATCCAGTCCCAACCCCCCTGCCATGGGCAGGGACACCTCCCACCACACCAGGTTGCTCCAAGCCCCATCCAACCTGGCCTTGAACACTGCCAGGGAGGAGCAGCCACAGCTTCTCTGGGCACCCTGGGCCAGGCTCTCACCACCCTCACAGCAAAGAACTTCTTCCAAATGCCTAATCTAAATCTCCCCTCTTTCAGCTTGAAACCATCCTCCCTTGCCCTATCATTACATGCCCTTGCAAACAGTCCCATCTTTCAAGATGCTCACTCCCTGCATGTCACGGGTACCTCTCATGGCTAAATCATCTCTGTTGCTCCCTCAGAAAGCAAGGAACAGAGGTGCAAGGCACAGGGTCACCAGCAGTGATGGAGTCCACCTGCAGAAGGTCCTGTACAACACTGATGTGCTTCTCCCCTTTGACAGGTGGAGGATTCGGAATGGAAATAGAAAGCTCATAACTGTGAATTGTTTTTACACCCTGCAGCAATGAAAACTGGCAGGCAGGAGAGTGCAGCTCCCCACGTAGCCTCCAGCAGCTCTAATCAACTTGACTGGGGGGGTTTGTCTCTTGGCTTTCACGTCACTTTCCCAGCCACGTGGGCAGAATAAGACTTCTGGTTTTTGATCTGGCTGGGGCCCCGTGTCACATCCCAGAGATGAAAGGCTGCCCTACAATGCCTCTAATCCTGTGCTCTGCCATCTTTTCACAGAGGCAGATTCCTCACACATGTGGTGAAGATAAGGCTCAGTACCCGCATCCCCTTTTGTACTGTGGGCTCTTAAGACGACTCCCATATAATAAGATAAAGATTCAGAGGGGTTTTTCCAAACGCCAAAATCTTTCGCCCCCTTTGTTTATAAAAGGAGCCAAGCAAAACACCCCTTTCCCTTCCCACCACAGGTCCTGCAGAAACTCTTTACCTCTGTGGAGTGGCTTCAGGCTGGAGATGAAGTGGCAGGTTTCGCTGGGGGATTTGCAAGCTCGAATGTAGCTTTTCACACTGCTGACAACGTCGTAGAAAGTCACGTTGGATGCTAAAGAGAACGTGGATTGCACTGAAACATGCACAAAATTTGCCTCCCTAACAGAAAACAAAACAAAACAGCCCTGAGTACCACGGGTCAGTCTGATGTCATCGTTAGCACCTTATACACAGGACTCTCATTAAGGCAAGGGATGCTTATCACAGACAACATTGCATTGTAACAGACCTTAAACACGGACACGCAGGAGAGGTAACTTTGGGGCTGGAGAGAGTGCTGGCAGCTCATTTAGGAACCAGCCACAAATCCCTCCTGGGCAGCACACAAGCCCATCCCCAAGCTGCTCAGGCCAGGAGAAGGCTACCAGGTGAGCTGGTCAAGGCAGCCAGGCATTCCCATGCCCTGTGCTACCGCTGGGCCAGATTGCATCAAGCCCAGCATCAACTCAAAATGGAGAACACAGATCTCAAGTTGAACTTCTCAAACACTTGAGTTTCTCATTCTTCCCCTTAGCCTTACCTGGTCGCCTTAACTGTGGAGTGGTGGTACCCCGGCAAGCCTGACAGTGATGCATCAAGCTGGAAGGAAGGAGAGAGCAGCTGTTAGTACCCCAGAGGATGATGGAGGGAGGCAGCCTGGTGGGATGCAGCACGGGACAGCCCTCCTGGGTCACCAACAACATCCCCTGTGTTCACTAGAGCTGCTGGTAAGTCCAAGGGGCCTCTGAGCATCCCAGGAGTTCTACTCCATAAGAAAGATGAACCATCCTGTTGCCAGCAAGGGACAGCCAAAGTCACCATCGTGCAGCCTGGGACAGGAATGAAGTCCTGGGGATTTTGACATGAGCATCTGCCTGGAGCCCCATCGTGCACTGAGCACAGAGGCTGAGGATGAGCCAGAAGCCAGTGGGGGGGGGAGCTCTACGTGAGGTTGAGCTCAAAGCAGCACCATTGGAGACTGCACATCTTCCAAGGAGCCTCCACCAAGAGGAAGGGATGTTTGGGTGGGTGCTGCTGCTGTGCTTCACTGCACGGGGCTTGGCTCAGAGTAAGATGACACCAGCTGCAGTCCAACCTGTCCCAGCATCTGTGACATTCATTAATGAATGATGTAGCCCAGATTTACTGTTTTAATGTTTGACCTTGGAAGAGTTTCCAAGGCTTGGAAAAGGCAATGCAGCCAGAAGATGCTAGGAAAGGATGAAGGCTACAGAAGTGTGACCCCAGTCTCACTTCTGCACAAAAAGGCTGCAGGATTTTTTGGGCAGACACACTGCCTTAAGCCCCATCAGAGCCAGATCTCTCAGCTGCTGGCTTGACACCCTGGGTTGGGCAGGGGAGAGAAGCGTGCTAGAATTTAAAAGCACCCATCTCACCAGTTCTACTTACAGTAGACAACGATGGTTCAACAACTAAAAAAGCTAAATCCACAGTACAGAGTCTTGTGGCTTCCCAGGACAACCGCAGGAGGAGCAAAAGAGACCTGTCCCATCAGCAATGCCAAAGCCCTGGCAATGACACTCACCATTGCCAGGATCTCAGCCTCCACGTGGAGGAGCTCTGCATACTTCCCATGGGTGATATTGAGTTTCAGGGGGACCTGGCCGATAAATATTCTCACTGGAAAGGAGAACAAGACAGGTTAGTTTGAATACTTATCCCTGTGTCATATGTAGCTGTGGTTTTGTCTGCCTCACATCAGAGACTGCCGGCATGGGAAACCCCTTGATGCAGCGGGCAGAAAACTCATGTCTGAGAGACATTGCTCCAGTCAAGCAAAGTCCCAGCCTTGGGATTTTTCCCAAGGGTTGCTGCAATGTTCCCACAACCCCAGTCAAATTCCAGAGCTCAGTGCTGCTGAACAGCCAGCACTTCACTGCAGTGTTCATATATCTCTTATAGAAACACAGCCTAATTTAAGAGGACCCCTGAACACAGAGGGAGCTGAGTAAATTTAGTAACAAGGCAGTTTCAGGTACCAAAGCTATTTATAATAATTTGGGGTAAATGTATCAAGTCTCTTACCACTCCCTGCAATGGAAGGAAAGCGAACGAGCAAGTCAAAATAAAGCACTGGCGAAAGGACATTTTCATTTTTCAGATTGTTGGACAGAATGAGCAATGACATTTGAAAAGAGGTCCAAAAGATGCATTTTTCTGTGCTTAGATTCTTATTTGATTTATGGCAGCAGAATGCAATAATCCGAGTTGTCCAGACTCAGAGAGATAATACCCCTAAATCTTGTATTAAGTGTCATGAGATACTCAGTGGAAATGAGAACTCAGAGCTCCAGCTTTATGTTCCCCCAGAAAAACAAATATGGTTGCAGATAACATCATAAAGCCTCCAATTCCTTCTCATTTTTTCCCATCCACGGAGCCTATCTTCGCCACAAACCTTTTATCAGATAGCTCTAATGTAACAACTCTGGGTAAAAATAAGATGAGAATCACCTTTGCAGTATTTATATAATCTGCCTGTATCCCAGTTCAAGGCATAATCAAAACAACTCTCTAAATTAGAAGCTGACACATTCCAGCTCAAAGAAATGTTTCAAAACACCCTTCAGGGACACCTCACCCATGTTTCCTTAGCAAAATTTCCATGCCTCTAATCCTCGCTGATTAAGGGTCAGAAGAAACTCTAGCAAAACAAATTCCCCTTTACAATGGGACATTGTAATTCCTCGAGACCCAGAGCCCTCTGATAGAAAGGAGGGGGTCAGAACCTGAGTTCCAACTAATAACTGTGCTGCACGAAAAATGCTAAAGGTATGAAACCAGGCCTTGATTTTACGAAGCCTTTCACGGCTGCTTAGCTTTCCACACATGGCTGATCCTGCTGAGCCCAGGTCACACAATGGTCCCCCTCAGGTCCCCCAAACCAAGCGCCGTCACCTGGGTCTGTGGGGCTGGGAGCTGTGATAAGCTGCCAAACACTTTTTGGAGGTTGTAAGACACATTAGGAACAGAAAGGACACATCTGCCCTTCCTAACAAGCCTGAGCCCACCACTCTGCTGCTGTGTTTTTGGGAAGCCCTCAGGTGTCACTGCGCCTGCTCCCTGGGGCACCCCAACATGACAGGCATTGGACACTGCACTTGTATAAACAGTAAAAGGCTCTTGTTAAAAGTAGTGGTTGGGAGGAACATTTAGAAGATTACAGATAATTATTTCCATCTCTTTCTCCCCTGTTTTTTCACTTTTCTTACCTAAATTGCACTTTCCTTTTTCCAGCTCATATCCAAGAGGACACCGACAAATATAGGAGCCACGGGTGCTGTTGCAAGTGGCCAGCGCAGGACAAGGATTGGAAAGACATTTATCCACATCTACAAAAGCAGAAAAAAACCCCAGGCTATAATTACAACATCACAAAAATCATCAACTGTTGGGCTAAAAAAAATCAACTTGGCTCCTCTTCTGTGATCCCCTGAGTATTATCAGATGCTTCGTTGCATCGTTTGCACTTGCTATTTATCCTGTTCTTAATTATTCTGTTGGAGACGAAAGAATAAACACAAAGCACTTTCTGTTGAATATTCATTCAAAAGCCCTTGGGATCCAGTGTTGATCCATGTTAATATGAACACCCAGTTTGTCTACAGCACTGCTCATCTGCAGATCCCAGGGTGTTTCCAATGACACACAACTCTACAGTTATGGATGGAGAGACCAAAGAAGGGACCTTGACAGCCAGAGGTAGGCACAGGAGCACAGGCTCCTTCACCAAAGCCCTGATTTCTTCATCTAGACCTTGTTTCCATGACCCAAAGCTAGTGCTTGCACACCGATGCAGTCTGTGGATTACCCATTAGTAGCAGAGGCATCCCTGGCTGCTGTCACCTCCTTTCCCTGAGCTGAAGCCTCCTCCATGCCAGGCTGGGGATGGTCACAGCAGTGATACTTGCCCATGCCACCGCTTGTAATGTGCTTCCCACTTGGTGAGCAAAGGCTTGGGGAGCAGACACCAACTGTGAAATAGGGAGTATCAGGGCACTAATGATGGTGATCTCAGATGCTTCATAGATTGGCCAACTCAAACTGCAAATTCCGGAGAAGCTGTCCAACGCCTCCCTTTGCAAAATACATGTCCTGGTCAAGAATGCTCCTCTTGTTGTGCATATGACTCACGTCAGACACACATGCAAGGGCAGACCGTAGGGAGGACTATGGGCTTGTCAGCAACAAAGTGCCACAGGGTAAGCAAGACCGCTTCCTACCGCTCGCCCCTATCTCACAGCTCCTGCTGAGCACTGCAGCAGAAGCAGGAAGGGTAGGTTTTGTGGTTACAGCACAAAGAGTGAGAGCCAAACCCATGTGTGCATTTCTGCCAGCGTTGCAATACCCCGTGGCATCAGCAGGCCCTGCAGCCCAGACAGCCCTGGGGCCACCTCCGCGTCGGGACACACCACTTGGTGCAAGCTCCATGTCTCCACCAGCCTGGCATGGGGCTGCCTCAGCAGCAGTGAGAAGGCGATTTGGTGTCTCTCATCTAAGCAGTCAGGAAGGCGTGGGAGCATTTTAAACCACAGGCTTTCACCTTGCCACCCTTCAGTCTGTGCTTCGTACCTTGGGGACCAGGGCTGCTGCTCCTCTCATGGCAGCGAGTGCCCATGTACAGAGCACCAGGTCCAAGGCAGCAGAAGGATCTTTAGCATTCTGATAAATGGCAAAATTTGATGTTTAAAGGAAAGAGTAGCTTGGGGAAAGTGTGAATCAGTTGGTAAAAAGAATATGTTACCTTAATTTTTCGATTAAAAAAACCCAACATTTCCCTACAGTGAATTTTTTTTTGCATCAAGCCATAGCTACAATTAAAACCAATCAGTCTGAGGAACAGCCTTTAAATACCTAATTATTGGGTGGAATATATACTATTGCCAGTATTTCACTGAGATTAAAGCAATTAGTGCACACAGTATCCTATAGCAGCATGAGGGCCAGGCTCCTGAACTTCAAATATACAATCAATTTACATCCATATAAAACTCTGGTCAATGTATTTACTTGAGAAGATAAGGAGCCTGGCAGCAGTAATAAATGATTTTAACAACACACCGAGAAAGATTACAGTACATAGCCTACCAGGAGAAGAAACAGGCCCTTGAGCAGGAGATTACTTAGTGAGGAGAAAACGACCATAGGTTGTAACAACAGAAGTTCCAACACAAATACCAAGTGCTGGCCAACAGCCTTATCAAGTGAATAAGACAGATATCGATATTGCTGACTGATAGACAAATACAAAGTGCACTCTATGCTTACCAGGAAGGCTGGTAAGCTTTATTTACTTGAAATTCTCAATTTTCAGCTCAATGGTTCTATCCAAAATGTTCAACAAAACGCTCACCCTTTTCTAGCAGTTCAGCTTGAGTTAGCTTAAAGATACCAACACAGAGACCAGGTTCTTATCCCAAACCCTGCTGATAACAGACTTGTCACACATACACAAACCATTGGAGACCCCTAAAGCAGGATCCAGGCATTCCTGGCCCCCTTGTCCCCAGCCCCACCACTGATGAGCACCATTAGACACGTTACCTGTTGCTGGAGACAAGGTCCTCAGCCCAGTCGTGCTGCTCAACAGAGGAACAGTGGTTGGTTTGGTAGCAGCCAAAGTAGTTGCAATGCTCACAGTGGTCTTGCTGGTTGGAGGGGCTTCAGAAGGACTTGTAAGAGGGATGTTCTCCTCTGTGACTTTATCAGGCCTTGCAGTGGTGGGATCCATGGCTTCTGTGCTTTCACCAGTGGTATACGTGTGTTTAGTGGCAGTGGACGTTTGAGTTCTGTGAGCTTTCGTGGTGCTAGCATCACCTGGGGTTGGCCAGTGACCGGCCAGCGTTGTCAGCACTGGAGGTTTCACCGTGGTCAGTGCCACCGCAGGGATAATGATGCCGTGGCTTGTTGCACTTGGTGAAGGACTAAGGGATGCATCTGTTGGCTGAGCCTGTGGGGCATCACCAGCCGTGGTGGGCAGTGTTGTTGCCTTCCTGAAGCTGCCTCCCTGGGCGGTGGCAGGTCTCAGTGAGGCAGTCTCTGTTACCATCACAGGAGTGGACATGGGCACAATGCGTCCACCAAGCTGCTCCATGGGCGCTGTGGGAAGAGGAGACCCGGTGGAGGTGAAGGTGGTGCTGTTTTGGGGCTGGTGTGTGACATTGTGCTTGCTGGTCCCCCTGGGCGAGCTCTTTGCCACAGCAGCTGTGGAGGGCACCCGTTTGACCATAGTTGTAGTGACAGAGGTGCTTGCTTGACCACTATCATTGGACTGGGAGACAGATGATGGTGTTGAAAACAGAGGCAATAAAGATGTTAATGAATAAGATGGGGAAAGCAATGGGGAAGTGGGCAGAGAGGATGACAAAGCCTGCAGCGGGGGTGAAGATGCCATCACAGAGGATGAGAGTGGCTCAGATGACTCTGATGATGTAAACAAATAAGTTGTTGGTGGTGTTGATGACAGAGAGTGATGCGGCGATGATGCTGAGGAAGAGGCTGGAAATGCTGATGAAGATAGAGATGATCTGCTAGTGGTCAACAACTCGGAGTCAGTGTTGAAGAGAGTTGTATTTTGTACGCTGCCTGCAGAAGCAGAAGTCAACAGTTTGGGCGAGTGTACCAGCAATGGCTCTGTGGATGGTTCAACAAAACTGCCGTCGCTGGATATGTTGCTCCTCCTGTCCTGTGCCACAGAAGACTTCAATGAATCAGAAGGGTTGGAAATTTCAGAAAAAAAGGTGGAACTTTCTGAGGAGTAAGCAGAGATGCTGCTATTCGAGATAGACAGGAGGGTCCTTTCTCCTCCTCTGGTATATGTGGTTGAAATGTATGTGCCGTCTGTATGAGAGACCGAGGTCCTTTTCTCAGCATCGATGCTACTGACTGGCTGATGGCCATTCGAAAAGCCTGGAATAAAAGGATAAAATATATTAGAAAGACAGAGTGATATGAAAGTATTTTGATGCCATATTAAAAGCATTTGCTGAATAGATAAAATGTTCTTGTCTGTGAACTGGCCCGTGCTCTTCTAACAATTTAGAGCACCATGCAAGCATGGTTATTGAATTAGGAGTCTTCTGCACTTCTTAATTCATTCTAAAATGATGAACCCAGACAGACACAAGGCTCCCACGAAATGCGTAGGTTTCTAAGACACTGTTCTTCCAGTATTGCTCTTCTACGGGACTGAGCACTTAGCACTGTGTGATATTTTGTGGCAAGCTAAGCAGGAAAACCCATCTGTTCTCTTTATCACTCACAATCTATAAAACTCGAATCATCTCCCTCTTATCCTCCATTCCCAACTAAAGAATATGCATCATCTTCAGTTGGTTTGGTTTTAGACACGGTGAACTTCATGCCTCTGCAGCGATGAAACTATTACATTATGTTAATTTGCAGGTTATCATGAACACATTGATTGAAAACTTTGCAGTCAGGAAATGCTGCATGAGTAGCACAGTAGTTTGCAAAAAATCCAGCTTATTTAGGATAAAAGGTATAGTCAATCTTATAACACAAATTTCAGGATGTACAGCAAAGTTCAGCAATCTCTAAAAGTAAAAAATACGGTTTTGAAAATTTGGTTTAATTCTCCAGGTGACTTAGGTCATCATGAAACACTTCCAAAAGCATCACCCGAAACAAAACAGTTAGGCTGCAAAAAACTAACGTGGCCATCCAAACAGGATCCCTGCTCAGGTGCATGGCTTCACAACGATTCCCCAGCCAGGTGGGGTCTGGCAGTAAGTCCTTTGATGAAAACACCCCCTTGAGTGCACCCACGGGTGGCATTGCATGTCCTCATGAATGTGAACTTTGTATACAACATAGATAAAGGTAGGACAATGGGAACTTTGCCCCGCAGAATGTACATTGGGAGACATTAGCTTACTTGTGAGGTCGCTTTGGAAAGAAGTGGGTCTCTTGGAAGAACGTGTGAAGAGTGTCTCTGTTGCAGAGCCCGTGAAGCCCCCACTGCTGGCAGAGGCATTGGCTGTCCCCCCCTGCTCCACCGACACGGGCTCAGCCGGCCCTGGGGAGCTGGCGGCTCCAGGGTAGGAAGCAGAGCTCTCTGTGCCACCTGACACTGCATGTAGGGTCCTCTCCCCACCACCAGCAGACGTGGATGGACCGTACGCAGGATCAGTGATGGGGCTGGACATCCTTTCCTCGGCACTCGAGCTGCTCAGGGAGTGATGGCTGCTGCCCACAGCTGGAATAGGATCAAAAAGCAGGCACCTGATATTATCATCTCAGAGCTCTTGGGAGTTCTACAATAATTCTGTTTGGAAATGCAGACTAATAAAACTGCACAGATAAACACAGATTAAATACAGATTAAGTAGATCTCACCTATCGATCACCTTAAATGTGGATTTAGCACACATAGCCTACTCCAAAGAAACAGGACTGTCCAAATACAGAGGGACAATCAGTACCACTAGACACATCATGGCATATTTGTGTTTATTATTATTATTATCCCAAACCAGGCAGGTAGTAGATGTCTCCTACAGCAAGAAGCTACACATCTCGTACCTGAGACTTTACTGCTAAGCACCAACAGTTGCAGAGAAACAACACCAAGGAGCAGAATCACCACCACTTATAAATGGTTCTAGGAGGAAATTTTTCACTCAGGGAGAAATTCTTTGGTGTGAGGGTGGTGAGAGCCTGGCCCAGGGTGCCCAGAGAAGCTGTGGCTGCCCCTCCCTGGCAGTGTTCAAGGCCAGGTTGGATGGGGCTTGGAGCAACCTGGTCTGGTGGGAGGTGTCCCTGCCCAAGGTAGGGGGGTTGAAACTAATGATCTTTAAGGTCCCTTCCAACCCAAATCATTCTGTGATTCTATGAATTCCTGTCCACAACACCCACAACAGCTCTGACACATGTTGGTGGTCATATCAACCCTATGGAAGGTGGGGAGGGAGAAGGAGTGGGCTTTTTCCTAATTCAAACATTCAGAAAAACTCACTGGAATGTTCACCGGCAGCCGAGAAGTAGGTGGAGACCCTGGATGAGAGGGTGACCCCGGGCTCTGGGTACCCCACGTGGCTGGTCGAGATGTGTCCCACTCCAGGCCATGCCGTAGAGGATGGGAGGGGGCCAGTGCGGGGCTGCCTGGCCGTGTCTGGGTGAGACGTGGGGTTTGCCACCACTGTACTCCAACCGCCATGGTTAGCAGCAGCTTGAGATGTCCCCTCCTTGTGGTGGGAGAGCACGGTTGACATGTACATGGTTTCAGTAGGAGCACCAGAAACTCTTTTTCCTCCCTCTGGAATTGCAGATTAGAGATATATATACTTACATATATATATATATACGCACACACACGCATACACATATATTTTTCGTATGTTAACAATACCTTCACTATTAACCAGGCTCACTAAAGAGGCAAATCCAGTTTAAAGCTAGAAAAAGGAAGGTGGGAGCTTGGGAGGTAGGTGAGGAGGAGGGACACCCTCCATGGCAAATCGTGAAACCACAAGACCCACCTGAAGCACTGGGAGATGGTGAAGGCACTGAATCACTGGGAGGAAATGCAGGCAGTGGCTTTGTTGCAAGCTCACCAAGTCCATCACTCTGAGAAACATCACTCTGCCTCCCTGGCTCTGCTGCTGCTGAGGATGTCAGAAAGACCATGGCCAAGGACCTGGTGGGGGGTGAAGCAGGAGTGGAGCTCCCTGCCATGCTGGATGCTCCACGGGTTTCTGATATGGACACCATGGTCCTCTCCCCACTGCTGGTAGCCATCACTGAGCTGGGCATACTGGTGAGAGAAGTATTGAGCAGGCATTCTCCAGTAGCCAGGGTCCCTTCTGCTGAGAAAGAATAAAGCAAAATGGATTTATCCGCACTGAGCTATAAACAGGTGGGCACACCCTCCTCCATCACCACCCTTAGATGTTTGAGGTCTACAGGAAGAAGCCCCATGGAGATGGTCAGAGCTCACCTGGGGAAGCCCTTTCTGAAGCAGATGGCGAATTTGTGTTCAATGGGTCTGTAGATGACATGGTGGCACCTCTGCCACCACCACCCTGGGCACCCAAAGAGGTCCGGGACTGGTCTGAATTGCTGCTGGTTTTGGTACCAGTGGTGGAAACCTCTGTTGTTTGAGCCATCCTGGTGCTGGCTGGCAGAGACCTTAATGTCCTCCCTACACCCTTGGTGGCTGTTGTGGCAACAGAGGTGCTAGTGGTGGGGAAATCAGTTCTCCTCTCTGTTGACAAGGTCCGGAATGACACATGGCTGCTTCCAGTACCTAAGATGTGATAAAGAAATTATTTACATTTTTACACATGAGAAACTATGAATAAACAGGCAAGCTTTCTTCCTGTACCACCCAGAGGCAGCAAGTACATGCACATAAAGAAAATGTGAGAAGATGTCAATTCAGAGAAAACAGGAAATTTCCAAAGATCCATCCTACGGAAATCTGGCTTCTAAGAAACACAGTTTGATGCTTCTGATGCTGAAAAAAGTGCTATTATATAAAAACTGTTGAACTATTAACAAACTATTAACTGTTGAACTATGAACTTCCAGAGAAGCCTGGAAGTCAGCTCAGCCCAGGCCCAGCATTGAGCAGTGTGAAGGTCTTAGAGAGGAAGTCTGAAGAAGTGGGATCAGGGGGATCAAGCCCCTTCAGCGCCGCAGCAGGGTCTAGGACCAAACAGCAGCGTGAAGGAACTCAGAGAACACGTTCAAAGTTGCCTTAAATGTGTGGAGCTGGTTCAGTACCCGGGGAACAGAAGGGGTAGGACAGAGGGCATGAGCTGAAGTCCGGTCCCTGGGACTGCAGGGACATGATCCAATTCTTGCCTGTTTAGTTCTCTTGCCTACAAAATTGGGATAACAACTGAAGATAGTAAAAAGAAAATCATGACTTGAAAGTTGATTATTTTCCTTGGCGTAATGAAACTTTACATTCTGTAAAAAACCCATACCATGCTTTTTGGTCAAGTAAGAGCTCAAATATTTCAGACACAAAATCATAGAATCACAGAGTGGTTTGGGTTGGAAGGGACCTTAAAGATCATTTAGTTCCAGCTCCCCTGCCATGGGCAGGGACACTTCCCACCACACCAGGGTGCTCCAAGCCCCATCCAACCTGGCCTTGAGCACTGCCAGGAAGGGGCAGCCACAGCTTCTCTGGGCACCCTGGGCCAGGGTCTCACCATCCTCACAGGAAAGAATTTCTTCCTAATTTCCAGTCTAAATCTCCCCTCTTTCAGTCTGAAACCATTCCCTCTCATCCTATCACTCCACGCCCTTGTCAGAAGTCTCCAGCTTTCCTGTACTGGAAGGCTGCTATGAGTTCTCCACAAAACTTCTCTTCTCCAGGCTGAACAACCCCAACCCTCCCAGCCTGTCTTCATAGCAGAGGTGCTCCAGCCCTCTGAGCATCTTCGTGGCCTCCTCTGGACTCACAGATCCCACTGTGTCCTCCCCAACGATGTATTCTGCGTAGCAGAAGAGCCAGGCAAGTGTGTGATGCAGCAAGAGTCCTCCTTTCACTTAGAAGAAATTGGTATTTCACTTCTAACTTGAGCTCACCTGGGGAAGGGCCTTCCGAAGGGGAGTGGGAGTGTGTCAGCGAAGGGTCTGCCACCCGCTCCGTGAAACCTGTCATTGCTCTGGACCCACCAACTCCCTCGATCTCTCTCACAGAAGACACAGATGAGGACTGGACCGTGCCCAAGGTCCTGTACGTGCCACTGCTGGACACGGAGTCTCCTGCTGCCCATCGACTGCTGCCTGTGGCAGACCTCAGGGGCCTTCTGCTGCTGCCGGTGGCCGTGGCTGAAAGGAAAGTGCTGGTAGGAGAGGAAGCAAAGGAGATTTTCTCTGTCGTGGAGCTGTTAACTGGTCGGTGGCTGCTTCCGACACCTAAGATACAATAAAACCAGGTTTGATTTATGCATGCAGAGCTATATACATTGAGGGGCTGTTTGCACACTTCTCTACTGTTCACTGGGAAATGGAACAGACCAAGTTCTCACGTGCTGCTCTGGGAACAGGCCAATCTCTGGTGCTCAATCTTACAAAAAGCCATGAAAATGGCTCTCTCCAGGAGAGCAGGAAAAAGTGCACACATGTCCTGCTAACCAATGGCTGCTTTTCCCAGCACAGGACTTGCATTAGCAATGAGGATATTGAAGGTTTTCACTTTTTCACCCAAAAATGAGACTCGTTCCCACCCTCCCCACCAGCCCCACCACCAGCCAGTAATAAAAATACCCACGTATCCAACAGCACCCAATGGCCACATCTCAAGAAAAACTGCCCAGGGATGTGAAATCCCATCCAGCCCCGAGGCAGCCACCTTTCAGACTAACAGAATTTACCTCTGGAAGTACTTGCAGAGGCAGAGAGGGAGCTCGTGAGCAAAGGCTCCCCAGGAGATGCTGGCAGGTGGGTGGCTTCCCGTGAGCTGCTCGGATGGTGCGTCCCGGTCCCCAGGGAGGAGAAGGTCCCCCCCCGAGAGCTGATGGGGTTGGTGCTCGTGGCAGAACCCCTTGCCACCCCATCCATGTGGCCATTTGCAGGAGTCCCCAGTGCCTCTGCTGCCACGCTGGGCAGGTCCACACTGTGGGGCTCCGAGTGCAGCATCGCCTCTTCTGCAGCTGGGATGCTTTGGGGTTCATAACTGCTGCCAGAGGCTAAAAAAGGAAAAGAAGAAACATAAAACTGGGTAAATGAAAACAGCTGGGTAGGTTTCATCCCGCTATCCGTAGATGTAGACAATGCATGTGTGAATATTCAACACGGAAATATTTAGTACTGGGAAATCATTAAGACACGGAGAAAAAATGGTCTCTGTATAGGAACTCCTGAAGTTACTGCTTGCAAAATTCAACTGAAAGTTTTCAAGGAAAATCTATCCTCCTCTTCCAACAAGAATAATATTTATCCATACTTTCATTTCTGTGAAATGTTTTTAAATGTACAGAATGTGCCAAATACAATATTATTCCTCCTTCCTTTAAAATAAAAAGGATGTATTTTGTTTATACAAAGTCCTTAAATAATGTTCTGAGTCCTACAGCTCGCTCTCACAACTCACTTGTGGAAGCACTTTCTGGAGCAGATGGCGAGCCACCGAGCAGTGGGGCTGTGGCACCTCTGTCACCCTCACCCTGGGCTCCCAAAGACATCCCAGGGGCCTGGGTCTGGTCTGAAGAGTTGGCTGTTTTGGTACCAGAGGTGGAAATCTCTGCTGCATGGGCCAGCCCGGTGCTGGCTGGCAGAGACCTTGACGTCCTTCCCCCACCCTTGGTGGCTGCTGTGGAAGCGGAGGTGCTGGTGGTGGAGAAATCCGAACCTCTCCTCTCCGTGGCCGAGATGCTGGATGGCTGGTGGCTGCTTCCAACGGCTACGGCATGATAAAAAAAACGGATTTATGCACACAAAATTATAACCAGATGGATCCATATTCTTCCCAGATGCTTGCAGCACACATACGGATATTCAGCACAGGAAGTTTTCAATCTGGACAAAGTGCTCTTTTGGAAAGGCACGAATCCCCTGCTGCAGGAAGAGCTTGCACCAAACCCAGGGCTCGCTGCCAGGACAGCACTGGGGCAGCTCGACCAGCAGGAAACCCCACAGGACAACCCTCGCGAGGACTTGCCTTTCAATCCCACCGTCACTCAAGAGGGGTGGGAGCCAGCCCAGGAGCTCTCAGGATTGTTTTATAGCTTAGCCACGGCATCAGACAGCGAAGGAGGGAAACCCGAGTGCAGCCGTGTTCCCACACGAGCCTGCTGCTCACTACACACCCCCAGGATCAACGGGACACAGGGAAAATCACAGAATCACAGAATTCTAGGGGTTGGAAGGGACCTCGAAAGCTCATCCAGTCCAACCCCCCTGCCAGAGCAGGGTCACCTAGAGTCCATCACACAGGAACGCATCCAGGGGGGTTTGAACATCTCCAGCCAAGGAGACTCCACAGCCTCTCTGGGCAGCCTGGTCCAGTGCTCTGGCACTCGCACAGTGAAAAAGTTTCTCCTGATATTCACATGGAACCTCCTGTGCTCCAGTTTGCAACCATTGCCCCTTGTCCTGTCATTGGTCATCACTGTAAAAAGCTTGGCTCCATCGTCCTGCCCCTCACCCTTTACATATTTGTAACCATGGATGAGGTCACCCCTCAGTCTCCTTTTCTCCAAGCTAAAGAGCCCCAGCTCCCTCAGCCTTTCCTCATAAGGGAGATGTTCCACTCCCTTCATCATCTCTGTGGCTCTGCGCTGGACTCTCTCAAGCAGTTCCCTGTCCTTCTTGAACTGTGGGGCCCAGAAAAATGTCTAAGGACGCACAAAATAGGGTAAAACAACACATGGTAGAGTCCCTGAGCTCACCTGAGGCAGTGCTGTCCGCAGCTGGGCGAGAAGGGCTGAGCCGGGGCTCCGTGGAGGGCCCAGGGGAAGGTCCCCGTGCTGGGGCCAGCGGGGAGGGTGCTGAGGCTGTGGGCTGAGCTGTGGAGCTGGGAGCTGCCCTGCGGACACCCGGCCTCAGGCTCTCTGCACCTGCACTGCTGCTCCCAGCAGCTGCGACAGAGGGACAGGACGTGTCAAGGTGAGAGCCCTGGGCATGGGTGTGCTCCTGCCCAGCCCCAGGCACCGCACGAGGACTCCGCAATTTCATGCAGAGTGGGGCAAAGTCTCTGTTTCTGAGAGCTCCAGAAATAGCTGCTTGCAAAGCAAGTGAGGGGAAGAAGCAGAGCTCAGGGGTCTCGGGTTTGTTGTCCCATCCAAGTTTTTGAAGCACCAGCATCTCCCCCTGTCCAGCTGAGAGCAAACCCACCCAGAGTGAGAGGCACCGAGCACGGACCCCAGCACAGCACCCCTCGGGGGGGGGGAAGCAGCTCAGGGGGGGCTGGGACCCCCCTTTGCTCTGCAGCTGGCACTGAACCAGCCAAGACATTGTGCAGGTGCCCACCCTGCAGAAAACACAATGATTAGGTCTAAAGACCTTTTTTTGTTTTCATTTTTGTTTGAAGTGGAAAACGTTGCAGGTTTTTCAACCAAATTATTTTTTCCGTTGCTTTTTTGTGCTTTCAGTGGGGACGTTCAGCTCCCCCCCTGAATAACATCAAACAAAGCACATGAGAAGCACAGCTCTGTTTCGAGAAGGCAAAAGCCTTTGGCAAAAGCCAAAAAATGGCTTTTTAAAGCTATAAAACAAACCCAGGGGACAGCCCGGCTCACCTCCCAAAGTGCTGTCCGTGGCAGGAGATGCTGAGAGCACGGGGCTTGTGGAGTCCCCCGTGACACCCCTGGGGTGCAGCACGACGTGGTTTGCACCAGTCCAGGTACTGGTAGCTTGGGAAGAGGACTGGGGCTGTTCTGGAGAGCCGGGGAGGGGGGTGCTGGGAAGAGGCCGTGGTGTCCCCCTGCTGCTCCCCCAGGGGGGGGGCGAAGCAGCAGCGGTGCTGGCCGGGGGGCTGCTGGGTGGCTCCGTGCCCACCCAGCCACTCGCTGGTCCTGCAAGGCAATGAGGGAGAGCAAATAAGAGCACAGAGAGGGGCTGAGCTGCCCACCCAGCATTCTCTGCTGTCACCTCCTGTCTCCTCCCCACCGCCCGGAGTCCCCATGCCTGCATTCTGCCTACAGCAGCTTCATGTCTGGGAGCTGCACTGAGGAATTCATTATTTGCCAGGTCAGGAGAAGCTGCACAGATACTCCTCTCCACCCTCATACACGAAGCAAGCCAGAAAACTGTCCTGAGCACATGGTGAGGACGGAGGGATGGATCCAGCTCACCAAGCTCTAGCAGTGCAGGGGAGCCAGGTTTGATGCCCAGCGTCTCTGCAGAACAGCATGTTCCCAGGCTGAACTGGGATGGCCCACCTGGGTGACGAGTCTCCATGGATGAAGGCAGCAGCACTGTCCTCGTTGCCTTGTCAAACCCCACCATGTCCCAGGCCCCGTGGTGCCCGCCCAGTGTCCTCTTGGTCAAATTGGTGCCAACGGCTGCCCAAACCAGTGGTGTCCTCTCAGCAGCTGCAGGGGTGCTGGGAGAAGCCAGAGCCCTCTTGTCCCTCTCCCGGCTTCCAGCAGCTGGAAAGCAATGCAGAAAGGGTCACGTTCCTCCTGGATGAGTTAATCTGTCTCAGCCAGG
Source organism: Aegotheles bennettii (assembly GCA_013398125.1). Lineage (NCBI taxonomy): Eukaryota > Metazoa > Chordata > Aves > Caprimulgiformes > Aegothelidae > Aegotheles > Aegotheles bennettii. The sequence continues at coordinate 290,082 of VZRW01000359.1, forward strand.
GTGGCAGCAGCATCACCCACAGTGGTACCCAGCCCTACCATCCACAGCAGGCAGGGTCACAGCTGCAGCCCCTGTGTTTCCTCCAACACAGAGCACACTGCAAAAGGGACTGCTGGGAACAGAGGGTTTCTGTGACCAAAAAACACGGGTATTTCAAAATTTGTCTTCCTTTATGCATGGCAAAAGAAACCCAGATATTTAATTTTTTTTTAATATTAAAAATGCAGAAGACAGGAGCTTGTGCCAGGCCAGCCAGCAGCTGGCAGCCTGGGCACGTCAGCTCCACACTCTAGTCCCTAAGCAGGAAAAAAACCCAAGGAATTAAAAAACTAAAGACAAGCTCTATGCTCGTATCTCAGCGAGACATTTACTTCATCTGGAAATATTAAGAAAAACCCTGAAATGGGGACAGGGCAATCAGCACAGCCCTATCCTGCTGAAGTGGGCAACAGGCTTGGATTTAGTGAATGCTTAAAAAGTACATTGGTTTACCCATGACCACAGTCCCACTGCTTATAATCTTAACCTGGTGAAGGTTATAAACATGCCCAAAGTGTTCACTTGAACCATCTGCACGTGAGGACCTGAGCTACAAATCATGATGCAGCTGGTCAGATATTTCTAACTCTGGTTATAATCTAGGTTGGGTTTGTGATGGGGTGGAGGAGGCATGGGGATGCAGGGGGTTCTCCACCCTGCACACAGCCTACAAGCTCTGTGGATGGGCAGGACTCTCTGGGATGCTGCTGGGTGGTGAATAGTGACAGCAGCAGCTCCCAAGAATCACCTTCATTGTAACCTAAAAAACATAAATCAGCTTTCCTGGGATTGGATTTGTTCCAAAACTCTGAATTCTCTCAGCGGGGCAGGAATATTTCCTAACCCACTGGTTCCGCTCAGTCTGTGGGCTGGGCATAGCAGAAGGGACTCTCACATAGACAAAACTCACCAGGAAGATGGCTGTGGGTGAGCAGGCTGCTCGCTGGGCTGGCTGAAGCTCCTGTTCCTGGTGGGCTGGCATCCCCCCCACTGGTGGGAGGACCAACGTGCCCCGTGGCCCCTCTCGTTGCCAGCACTGCACCGTGCCTGGCAGGCAGCGATGCCCGCTCCCTGCTCCTGGCCAGTGTTGGCACCAGCTCCACACTGCCCACGGGAGAACCAGGAGTCTTCATCTCAGTGCCCGAACTTCTTCTTGCCTGATGACTGCCTTCGACCACTGAAAGGAAAAACAAGAAGAAGATTCAAATCCCATCAGTGCAGGAGGTGCAGGCTCAGCTCGCTGCAGTAACACCAAGGCCAGGCTCTGATCTCACTTACACCTTCATGGAATTCACCAGCATTGCCCCTTAGCTCTCTTCACCCCCCTCCACGTGCTCCCCACCATGCCAGTGTGGAACAGCAGCACCTTATGCCCTCTTCTCACAAGTTTCTCCTGCCTTTCTACCACATGCTGTATCTCATGGACCCAAAAATCCCTTCTCCCAGGGAGGTCAGCAGGCATCACATGCTTTACAGCATCTCCAGAAGTACAATACAAACATTCCCAAGCTGGGCCCTGAGCAAGGACTGAAGACATTACTCAGAAGCCAACTTCTCAGCTCAGCCATCACTGAGCAATGGCAGCAGTAGGATCAGTGCAGTAGCTGGAGCTTCAGCCATGAGTGGTTCCAGTGGGATTTGCTAGGGAAATTGGGGTTTCCAGCCCTCAGTACCAGCCAGGGCTGCACAAGGGTTTCCCTGCACATTGGTTGTGTGAAAAGTGGCAGTGCCCTGCTCTACATTACAGTCCTGAGCACTGAGGCACTGCAGCCTCAGACGCTCTTCAAAGCCCACAGCAAGTCAAAGCCTTGAGTCCAAATCATGGCTGTGTCACCTGAGACAGCGAGATCCCATCATTGCCCACGTTCTTTATAACCAAAACACAACCTCCAGTCTGGAATAGCCCACAGCATCCTCTGCTCCTTGAGCAGGCAGAGTGGGAACCTGTCTAGGGCAACTGCAGTTTAGATTGAAAGGGTCTGAAGCCTCTCGAACAACTGAGAAAAGTCGTATGGGGGATGAACTCTCGCTATGTTGCAGCTTGGAGGTCCACCAGGCTACAGGCTGTGTCCTACCTGGCACACACATGGCACCTCAAAACGGGGCTGAGGATGGTACAGTGACTAAAGGCACTGCTCAGCCTCTACCCAAGAGCTCTGCTATTCAAGGTTAAGCCTTGCATGTCTGTCCTTGGACTCCAAGCACTTTCTGTAAGAAAGCGGTGTCTCACAGAAACACCCATGGGACACCTACTCCCCCTTGCCTTGTGCATCTCCTTGGAGGTTGCTGTACTTGCCACATCAGAGGTGGCCATTTCAGGAGCCATCTCCTGTCTCCATCTGCAACAGCTTCCATGGGAACTCACCAGGAAAAAAGACAGATGCAGGTAGCAGAGTGCATTTCATCCCAGGACTCTGAGCACCACCAGGCCCAAGGAGACAAGAGATGCAGTGGAGCAGAGCCCCTCTAATGACAGCCTTGGCCATGGCCAAGGTGCCCACCTCACCGAGCAGCTGCTGCCATCTGGAGCCTGCTGTGAGCCACCCCCTGGCCGATGTAACACGCTGCCTGTTGTCACCATGTGGACGAGGGGGTGGGAAGTCACAGGGGATGCTGGCTGCACTCATTGGCCAGCCAGTACCCAGGGTAATTGCAGCCAGCGAGTGCATTCATAGCAGCCCCACTGCTGGAAGCCATGGGTGTGCTGGAGGGCAATGCCTTGCGCTTCTCCCTGCTCCCCTCTCCCTGAAAGCTCTCCGCTGTGCAGCCCGGGCATGCAGTGCCCCAGCAGCTGGCTGTGCTGTGCAGGACAAAGGCAAACCAGCAGTTACTTAAAGAAACCCTTTGGGGATGAGTATAGACAGAGGGAAATCTGCTTTCTCAGGTTGACAAGCCATTTGTCAACTAGGGCTCCGGCCAGGCATGCTGAAACACATTAACAGGGCCCTGCAACAGGCATTTAACTGATATTTCTTAAAAATAACCCTGGAAATACCAGCAATACTCCTTCATCTGCAACACTTGATTGAATGCAACCAAAGTAAACTGCCACTGGTTGCCTGTCTGGTTGTTGTTGACCCTGCAAATCCACCCTGGAGTTTTCGCTATCCTCTTTTGGCTCTGCAGAGCTGCTGGGAATCAAACGAAGCAAAAGCCTTCCCCTTACCATGGGCGCCAGCAAACCTGGCCTTGAGTGCAGCCAGGGAGTGGACGGGCTGAATGAGGAGGTATTATTTACCCAGGCTTTTTAGAGTCATCTGGCATTTTTACCTCTGCCCCGCAAGGTATGCCAGGCCCTGGTGCAGGGAGCAAAACCTCGTGCCAGCACGTGCTCAGCTCCCCGGTTCGGCGGGTGCAGAGCATGGGCTGTGCTGGAAAACCCAACCCACAGTGCGTAGTAAGGAAACCTGAAACAAAGAGGCTACTCAACAAAACAGACACGGAACCTCAGCTCATCACTCAGCTGTCGAGCCTGACAGAGGTGAGAAACAGCCACATCTTCTCTTTGACTTGCCTGCAGAAATCACAGAATCCCAGAATCCTAGGGGTTGGAAGGGACCTCGAAAGCTCATCCAGTGCAACCCCCCTGCCAGAGCAGGGTCACCTAGAGTCCATCACACAGGAATGCATCCAGGCGGGGTTTGAATGTCTCCAGCCAAGGAGACTCCACAACCTCTCTGGGCAGCCTGGTCCAGTGCTCTGGCACTCTCACAGGAAAGAAGTTCTTCCTGAGATTCACATGGAACCTCCTGTGCTCCAGTTTGCAACCATTGCCCCTTGTCCTATCATTGGTCAGTACTGAAAAAAGCTTGGCTCCATCGTCCTGCCCCTCACCCTTTACATCTTTGTAACCATGGATGAGGTCACCCCTCAGTCTCCTTTTCTACAAGCTAAAGAGCCCCAGCTCCCTCAGCCTCTCCTCATAAGGGAGATGTTCCACTCCCTTCATCATCTCTGTCGCTCTGTGCTGGACTCTCTCAAGCAGTTCCCTGTCCTTCTTGAACTGTGGGGCCCAGAACTGGACACAGGACTCCAGGTGTGGCCTCACCAAGGCAGAATCAGCCTTCAAAGATGACCCTTGGCTGAGCCAGATGTCAACTTCTTCCAAAGAAACACACGTGGGACCACCTGGCCTCCCCTGGCGCATCAAAGGCTTCAAGCAGGGGGGCCCTTTAGCTCAGGTACCCATTTGTCATTAACAGCCTCGTCACATCCCAAGCTGCCAACTGCTTTCCGTGGTTGAACTCCACACGACCGCAGCCGTCAAGAGAAATATTTGACTTCCAGTGCAAAGCCTCCTGCCACCCGCCGGCCCGGTGTGTTTTCCTTCCCAGTTAAAACCAGCAGTGATGCTCACCAGACAGGTCGAGGCTTGGAGTTACTTTTTCTTCACAAGCATAACAAGTCTGCAGCTTGCTGGGGTTTGTGTTATAACACGGCCAGGACAAACAGATCAAGTTCCAGCTGATTTCTGGAGGCTTTGGGTTTGCCCCTGGCAGCCCAGCTGGATGTCTACCTTGTGCAACTCCTGAAAAATCCCTCTTGTATCCAGCGATTTTCTGTCTCCATGCAGCACGGGCATTGACCTGCCAGGGCAGCACCCTGGTGATGCTCCAGGCTCAGCCATGGGCCAGCACACCCCCGAGAAGCACAATCCTGTGAAGTTTCCAGCGGTGGCTGCGATGGCTCACGGAGGTTTTAGGGCAGGGAGTGAGGAGCGATGTCTCCTGCTAACGCCAGGGGAGCAGGATCCCCACGGACAGCACTCGGCATGAGGATCGCAGCCAGCCCAGGCACACCACAAGCTACCCAAGCGCTGGTGCTTCCCTGCAGCAGGGACTTTTCTCCTTGAAGGACAGAAAAATACTCCCTCGCCCAGGAAACACAAATTCAATCTGTGTTTGTAACCAAGGAAAGCCAGGAGTGGCTGTGCCCAGCCCGGCCGCCCATGCAGCGGCTGTTCCGCCAGGGCCACGGCCACCACAGGAGCATCCCATGGCGAGCTGGGAGCGCACGAAGCGAAGGCAGGCTCCTCCCGAGGACAGGCAGCTATCATGACAAACCCCACAGCTGTTCACGTTGCATAATCTTAACATCATCTGAGGCTCGCCGAGGGAAAAAAACTCATCTGGAGTTAGAAAAGCCCGTGCCGGCTGTAGGAAAGGGTTGGGAAGAAAGGCAGGCTGCGAGGGAGGAGAGCGGGGAGCAGCACCAGGGCTGCGGGTCCCGCAGCGGGGGACACGGGGGACACGGGGGCTGCGGGTCCCCGCCAGGGCCGGGGCTGGGCTCTGCGCTGTGTTTTGAACGGCTGCTGCGGATGTCGGGATCATGGGCGGAGGCCGGTTAGGAGCCAAGCGAGTCTGTGCGAACAAAAGCTACAGCCCTAATTCTGGACCGTCAGGGCTCTCTGGGATTTTCAATTTCCTTCCTTGTTCTTGCCCTGAAAGAAGCAGTTGGAGGTGGGGGAAGGCCGNAAAAAATGTTCATACTTGAGACAGGTCAGTTCAACATAAACACCCTGATAGTATTGCTAGGGGAAGGTCCCTCGTGTGCACTAAGCACGGGAAGAATGAGAGAGGTTTTCAGCCACATGTGGTCAACCCTTTTCGCTAATTGTTTCAGTATTAATAAAAAGAATTATTCGGGCTGGACAAAGAAAGGTGGCAAGAGAGCGAAGGTGGGGAAGAGCAGAGATGCAGGAAGCCTTGCCAGTGCCTCCCACCCTCCAGTGGGACTCAGTTTGGAGGGGGTGCCCTACAGATGCATCCCTGGGCACTGCCTTGCTCTGGTCCTCATGCTCCTCATCCTCTCCCCACCGGGTACCACACAGTGCAAGACAGCAATTTGCAGAACATTAAATCATTTTAACCGTAACACAAAGGATTTATGGAGCCACCAAAGCTGGCTGGAGCTTTCATGTGTCAGCTCAAGAAAGGTCATGGGGGCTTAATACCAGCAGCAGATCCTGCAAGCTTTGAGTGCCAAGGTCCTAGGTTAACACCTACCTGGCCACTATGGGTGATGGGTGCCCACACGGCAGGGCACATCAGCATTGTCCTCAGCCTCTCCTAGGCTGGGCCATGGCACTTTGCTTGCCGAGCTGCTTAATGAGACAAAAAACAACTGCACTTCCACACCGCCTCCCCTCTGGGAACTGTAAAATCACGGAAGATGCTAAAGGCCATTTTTACTTCCTACCCTTTTTTTTCATGATCGCAGAGCCTGATGCTTGGAGATGCCATAAGGAAGAAAAAGGACCCAGTTATTGCTCTGAAAAGCAGTACCCTAAACCAGAGAAACAGGTCCTCCAAAATACAGAGCACACAGAAACCTGAGGTCATTTCCAAAAGCGTGGGATGCACGCACATGGCCTGCCTGCAACCAGGGATAAAACCCACACAGTGGAGGGACAGGATATTGTCCTGCTTATCCAGTGGCTTCCAACCTCTTCATTTTGGTGTCCTAAACATTTCCCTGGGGAGGGAGGTTCAGGCTCCGGGACCACCAACTCAAGCCTATGAAATCCTGAGCTGCTTACTCATCTTTCCTGGACAGTTTGGGTTCAATCCACTGATCCCTGGGACCACACAGACCCACATTGCCTGAACCCCCCCAGCCCAGGGCTCAGAGCAGTGCTCTGAACCTCTTTTCATGAGCTTTTGCTTTTAAATAGCTTTTGTCAACTTCAAAAAAGTCCTGTTTCATTGTCGACTCTTTGTAAAACACTTTCAAATGAGAGTCCACTTCCAACAGGGACAAGCTGTCTCGTGACTACTCATACTCCCCCCAAAAAATGATGTCCATGCTGAGACTCTAGCAAAATCCCAATACATCCATCCACACAGCCAGGGAGAGGGGACCGAGCCTCTAGCCCCGGAGAGGCCCTGGCACCCCTGCCCCTCCTGTCTGTCCTGAGCAGAAAGCCCAAAGTGGCCGTATTTGTTCGCTTGCTGGCTCATTTATTTTCTACCTCAGAAGTGTCCGTCCCCCCCGGCATTGTCACCCAGTGTTTGTGCTGGCTCCAGGGTGAGCACCAGCACCAGCTGACACAGCCCAGGAGCACTTACCAAAGGGACTTTTTTCTCACCATTTTCAGTAAACACGAATAAAAACAAACCAAAAGAAACCTCTGGAACAGCACAAGCCCTCTGAGCACTCCCACCTCCTCTCCATCCCCTGTCCCACCGCCTTCCCATGCTGAGAAGCCTCCAACCACCCTGCCTGCACCACAGATCCCAAATCCCAACACCACCTAATTCCCTTCTAAAACCCTCCAGGCTTTTTCCGTAACACCCTGCAGAAACGTTACAGAAAACACCACCCATGCCACGCTTCTCCTTCCTCTTTCCAGGGTTTTTAAGCCCCCTGGAAGCTTTGCTGGGAGGGAAGGCAGCAGTGCAAGGGGCAGAGCAGAAGCCATGCGGGGACCCAGCCCCGTGTGGCTTTAACGTGTGCTCCCATCCGAGGGCTGTGCTGCTGGAGACTGTCAGACGGCTCGGGGAGGAAGTCTCCTGGCAGGGCTCCACCAAAGTGGAGTTGCTAGGTCACTGGAACAATAAAAAGGCAAGAAAAAACATCCTGGCTGCAAAAAAGAAAGGGGAACAAAAAAAAAAAAGGAAAAAAAGCCATGGCCGTGTGTACAGCGCTGGATAAGGGGAAAGAAACAGAGCTGGGGAGAGCAGGACAATGCTGCTGTTGGCTTTGGTAAGCACCCGACTTAAATTCTAACATGGACTTTGCTCCAGAGCTCCCACACGAATAATTCCAGAAACTTGGAATTTGTCTGCAACATTTTCAACTGGTAAAAATCTCTCGCGGGGCTTGCTAGGACAATATTTCCAAGGAAGGTTGCCCACTGCTGCTACGGAGAGATTAATTGCCCTCTGCAAATGAACTAGGGCATCACACTCCATCCTATGGCTTTCCTGCACCACCACCCCCACCNTATTCAGTGATACGGGGGGAGCAGCCTCACAAGGTGCAGAGCACAGCCCCAGGGCTTGGGCTCCTCCGCAAGGAAAGGTGTCAGCAGCTTAGAAGCTGCAGGGTGAAATTCTGCTTGCTGAAAAGTCCAATTCCAAGGCCAGAAGGGAGCATTAGCTCATTCTGTCTGACCTCATATATAGCACAAGTCACCCGGTGAAGCTTATTTCCTCCCGATAAAAGCTCAGAGATTTGTATTTGACTTAAATGGATCTTGCAGGGAAAAAAACCCCAACGTATTGTTATTTTTGATTATTTGGGATCGTGCTTAAATCTGCCAGAAGCACGGGCTGAAGCACAGATTTTTCTGCACAAAACCTCAGCACGTGTCAGAGAGCGATGCCCGGCGGTGTGAAGTGTACACACACCTGCCACAGGAGCCAAGGAACTCGTCCCTTTTGCAGACCCAGAGAAAAAAAAGGTGGCATTTTCATAGAATCATAGAATCATTATGCTTGGAAGGGAACTCCAGGGGCATCAAGTCCAACCTTTATCCCATCATATTCCTGACCATCAGACCATCAGACCATGGCCTCAAGTGCCTCATCAACCCGTTTTTTGAACACCCCCAGGGACGGGGACTCCACCACCTCCCTGGGCAGCCCATTCCAGTGCCCAACCACCCTCCCAGTAAAGAACTTCTTCTTAATCTCCAACCTAAACTTCCCCTGATGGAACTTGAGGCCATTTCCTCTCGTCCTGTCATCAGCAATTCGGGAGAAGAGACCAACACCAGCCTCACTACAACCTCCCTTTAGGTCGTTGTAGAGGGCAATGAGGTCTCCTCTCAGTCTCCTCTTCTCCAGGCTCAATAACCCCAGTTCCCTCAGCCGGTCTCCATAAGGCCATTCATTTTCCCATCAGACTCTGGAAACAAAACCGCCAATCCCTGCTCCAAAGAGGTCTGAGCCCAGGAGCTGCTTCCCACAGCCAGGAGGGGACAATAAATACCAGGAAGATGAAGGAAGGAGTAGGAAAATGAGTGCTGAGGCCACACCGGGAGCAGCCAGGGGCTGCCATTGGGCCCTGGGGGCCAAGCCATGCTGCCCACTGCCACAGGGTGGGCTTTGGTCCAGGTGCCTTGACTGGAGCCTTGATCCAGCAATGCACTTAAGAAGAGCTCCCTGGGGAACTACTGCCCGTACTGAACACCAACCACACTCCAAAGAGCTTTGCTGGCCAGCAGCCCCACCAGGGATGATGACCAACCTGGGAACTGAGTAACATCTCAAGGACATGGTGGGAACGAGAGGGCCCTCTCGGATGCAGAAGGGCTGCCAAGGGATGGATGCATTTTGGTGACACACAGATACAAGGCTCGCTGGATTCTTCCCTCCATGTGGACTGGCAGCACCCAACCCCATTGGAGGGGAAAATCAACGGCAGCCCAAGCCTTACACCCAGGTCCTGTCTCCCAGCTGAGGGTGGGATGCAGGTCATGGTGTTATGGTAATGGGGACCATGGATCCTCTCGTGGCTCCTGCTCTTCCAGCAAGGGACAGTGCGACTTGTGAGCGGATGGAGAAAAAGGCAAACAGGCAAAAAAATAAAGCAGCTTAAAGATGAATTAATGCCCAGAAGAGATAAGGGCCCTCACCTCCCTTCCCCCATCTGCTGCGAGAGGATGATGATCTAAATCGCATTTCCTAGATGACACCACACCGATCTGCCACCGGACGTGGCGGTGGCAGGGCTCAGCATGGGGCCAGACCTCCTCCTTCAGGGGATGAGCCAGGTCCTTCCCCACCTTCCCCTGGCCACTCACCACTGCCAGCGCGGAGGAGCAGTGTGTCCTGGGGTGGCTGGAGCAGGCATCCCTCCCACTGTCCCCCACCACTGTCCTGCTGCCTCTGCAGTCACACATTTCCTTTCTGAGAACCAGGGGGAAGGGATTTACCATTTCCACTGCTTTTCTGCTTCAGGAAGGCTGAAGACAAGACGCCTTCGTTTGGCTGTTTGTGGGTCTCTGCTCTGCAACAGGAAGCCCCACGGCTGAGCCCTGCAGCCAGCAGCAGAAATGGGTGATGGAGAAGGGCAGGGTTGGGTTGTCACCCTCTGAGCTGTCACCATGGACTCCCAGGGTCGAGTCACAGCCCACCTTGGTGCATACAGCAAGACAGCACGGAGGAACGAGAGGCCAGAAATCTGCCCACACACTGGCCTATGTTACCCAGCTAAGAGCCATCTCACACCGACTATGCCTTGGCACACTCTTGCCATCAAGTGACCACCAACTTCGGTCTTAACCCAGCATGTGACACAGCTTACCCAGCACCACACAGTCCCCAGGCACACAGCAATCTGCAGGACAGGATTATGACCATCTCTGTCTGCATGGTATGAACTGGTCTCAGAGGCTGGGACTCCCATCCCCCAGGGCAAAGCCTTCTGGTCCTCATTTGGGTTTCTGCATGCATCGTATTTGCTCCAAGTCCCTCAGAAAAGACCATCTTCACAATTATTCTGCACTCTCTGATCAAGTTTCTCTCCTAAGAAACACGCTTTCAAAGGGCTTTTATCTGCAGGGTTGGCTGCCAGTCTAACACTGCGGCCCCATTCTGTATTTGCTGAAAGAGCTGATAATGTCCTAAAAAGAAATAACATTTAGATGTTAGTCCTGTAACCCAATCCGAATCAAACAATGACCACTGTTCAAATGCCTAAAGCTACTCAGGGGTATTTTCCTTTGAGCTCTTCCAAACTTGTACCAGGGGTAAGGAGCTTTCTAAAGATGCCTTTGTGAGCACCAGCTACTGAAACCCTTCTCTTTGTCCCTCCAGACACAGATATAATTATGCCCAGCTCCGGCACAACGATAAAGGCTGAATTACAAGAGCAGTATTATGCTCTACAATCAGGGTCCTTGATTCTATTGACAAGGAAAGCAAATCATGCGCAGTTGGTTTGCTGATGTTTCCACCCCTGGAAATTCATTCCCATCACAGGGGAAGAAATCGGTTCAATACACAGGATTGCCTTTTGTGTTACCTCCCCAGATTGCTAAATTACCCTAACTTGTCAGTTCATGAGATCTTACAAGTTATGCAGGGTCAAACCTGGTCACCACTTGTATGGGATATCTTTCTTTCCAGAAGGTTGAACTAAGAGCTGCTACAGTTTCCCTGATAAGAAAGTGTTGTCTTACCTATAACAGCACGGATGTAGTGGCACAGCTATTCAGAGAAAATGGGAACCCTTTCTCTGGAATAAATTTTTAAAAACATGCTAGATAAACATCTCCTGGGGTGATCCTGCAAGGGGAGATGTCTTGAGAGCCCTTGGAAGATATCTTGAGATCCCTTCCCGACCTGCCTTTTGACATTACAAACTGACCAAAACCCAAAATCAAACCAAAAAACTCTCAAATATCCAAACTCCAACCTCCATCCCTAAGGTTGCGCACACTCCTCCCCCCGGGGCAGGTCCTGCTGCCAGGTGGGCTGCAAGGACCCTGCTGCTGCTAGGCTGTCACAGAAGGTATCTTTCCAATAGTACATCGGAGCCAACTCTTCAACTTGGTGTGATTCATCCTGCGTCAGTGACGTTCCAGAGCGTGACGTTTCACACCGGTCCTCGGGGCTTAAGAGATTTTCCACAAGAGGAAGGGCGTTAACACCACCATCCTAACAAGCAGTGACGTGGATAACTGTGCTCCATAGATCCCAATCCCCCTTGTCAATCCAGACGCAGAAGTGCCTTTTAGCATGCTCTCCAAGGAAAAAAAGAGCCCTCCTTTGTTACTGGCGATGCAAAGAAGCCCATCCAACAGCCCAAAACTCCAGCACAGAGTTTATTCCACGGTCTGGAGATCCCTGAGGGAATCTGAGGGTGGTTCTGGTAGCAGAAATGACAATGATGTCTGCCTTGTTATGGAGGCAAGAGGTCAGACTGATTCCTGTAATAGCCTTTAAAACCTCTGCCATCACACCACGCTGAGGAACGCTGAGAAACATGCCCCGAACATGTGTGTGCAACATGATGTCCTCTGGGAGATGCAGCCTGGGCTGCACCCCTGGGACAACCACTCACCCTGCCCAGTTAACCCTTCATCTGTCAGACCATCTAGGATTCCTCCTCAGTCCTTTCCCAGCTGATTTAGGAATATGATGGGATAAAGGTTGGACTTGATGACCCTGGAGGTCTCTTCCAATCATAATGATTCTATGATTTCATCCCACAGCTAAATTAGCTCAGGAGCTCAGGGTTAAAAGGAAAAGGGTATTTCCTCCCAAACTTCAGCTGCAAGAACCTCACTGCCACCTAACTACTGTGCAAAGGGTCTCCCAAACATCTCAGTGTTTGCCTTGGTGAAAGAACTGCAAAGGTCACAGCGTTTCCAGAGGGCTTTTTCCAAGCCCTGACTTGGGAGCCCAAGGTGGGCTGCTCACTCAGAGGGCCAAGGGAAGGACCTGCAGCAGCTGGTTGCATTGCGAGTGACACCGTCACCTTCCAGCAGCTTAAACTGGCCAGACCACAGGTGGGATGCTGCCAAGGCAGTTTTAAAAGTCCTCACATCCTTGCAAAGAATGAAAAGGCAGATGGAGCCTGCTTCTCCCAGCGGATGGTCAATCTGCCAAGGTCAAGGAGCTTGCACAAGGTATTTGGACAGCTGGACAGAAAACCACTGCATTTGCACCCAATTTCCCTGCTGCATTGCCCTGCACTTCTTTGAGCACCCTCTCTGTTCCTAGCAAAGCAAAGCGATTAAGATGGTTGCACTTCTCCTGCAGACACACAGGCCTTGCCAAGCAGGAGTGTCTGAAACAGCCCCTCCGTCTGGGCTCAAAAGCCTCTGGAGATCAGCTCTGAACCAGTGGTATTCTTAAATACAGCCAGCCTGGACTCCTGGTGTGTCTCCTGGATTCGCAGGTCACATTTTCAGGGGGGGTTTATCTACCACCTCAACAGCCAGCAGCTCTTTTTCTCCTCCTCTACACCATTCTCCTGTAATGACAACTCCAGGAGTTGGGGTTTTAAGGAAGGACAGCCAAACCTTAGGAGGCTCTTGACACAGATCCTGACTTTTGGCAGCAGTGCTCCCTCGCCCACAGCTGAGATGCTGACTGCAGCTCAGGAGATGCTTAAGTAACCAACTGCAAAACTATTTATCAAACGACTCAAAGCCAAGGGCACAGCAGATGCAGAAACAGACATAACCCTCCTCAACAGCCCTGCCTGCATGAAGGCCAGGCAATGGGGAACACCTTCATCCAAAGCCACGGGAGGGGCTGGGGCAGCAGCACAGGAGCAGTGACAGCTTGTAGGATATTTCCTGCAAGTGCTCTGCTTACATGAAATGGGCTGGGTTTTGCATTTCAGGCACTTTTGAAAGGATATTTATTTTTTATCTCGTGCATTCTGTCCTGGTTTCTGAAGAGATGAAGCTCCTGAGACAATCTTGTCTGTTCTTCTACATTGAAACAAATCAGCCCAGAAGGCAGAGACCTGCAGGACAGAAAGTTCCTGCAGGTTTTGTGAAGATGGGCACTTTGCTTGAGAAGACTCCAGTGAGTGTCTGGCTTGGGGAGCTGCTGCACCCAGACCAAGGAGGGTTTGGTTCACACCCTGGCCATGGGACCCGTATGCACACAGCACCCAGGGAGCCCAAAATAAAGCACAGCACACACTAACACCATGCAACCCGTGGTGAGCAGAAGGGAGCAAACCACAGGTACTGCCCACAGAGTGACTTCATCACGTGTCTCTCCCTTGCATGGGTTTGCCCAAACACTGACATCTAAATACAAACCTCTTTCTCCTCTGGTTTTACACAATTTGACTTTTGCCCCAGCATCCCAGTCAGTGGAAACCTTGTGGTTGTTTTACCATCCCTCAGCTGATCCCACTGCTCACCCTGGTTCTGCCTGCCCCTCCTCCAAGCTCTCAGGACCAGTGGCGACTGACACCATGTCCAGCACCCAGCTGATACAACAAACAAATTAACAGCAAAGAAGGGATGTGACCCGAGATCCTCAAATCTGCATTATAAGCCTCACAGTTTTCAGATCTTACAAGGGGTCCTCATTTTAAGCAAGAATTGGTTCTTATTCTCTTTTCCCCCAGTGCTTTCCTGAGCACTTCAGTAGACTGGATGGGACAGCAGCATTACTCTAACACAGGCAGCAGCTACACTAACAGCTTGGAGGAGCTGAAGTTTACAGAGCTTCCTTTACTCCAGGGAACTGCATTTTTCTAAGATTATATTATTTCTTGGGCTGGTCGCTCAATAATGCAACATCATTTCCCTTTTGGGTGGGAAAGCTCTCGCCTTGTCCTTGGACGCAAATGATTTCAGCCTGGAAGGATGAATGCAAACTCTCTGCATAATCAAAGAGCCGTAATTCAACCGAGCCCCTTGGAGAAGCAGTGAGATGGTGTGGTGTAACACCTGGGCATTAAAACTACACAGTGATGGGTGCACACACATCAGCTGTGTGTGTGCAGAACGGGGTGAGAGGGAAGGGTGGTCAGGGGTGACAAAACCCTTTTCTCCTAGTGGGCATCCCCAGACCCCACTCCTTGACCGAGCCCACACTTCCAGGCCTCTTGCATCTGCTCTGGATGAATACCCCAGCAAATGAACCTCTAATATTTATGGAAACAGCAAATTACAATGCAAATGTCACAAAGCTGCTCAGAGAAATAAAAATTTGAATTTGTAATCAGGTCTACTGCCACTGAAAATTGGATTCTGCCTTTTACGCTCAGCCGATCAGAAAAGAGGAAAACCACATCGTCTGCCCTACATCTTCAATCGAATGTAAATAACAGGGCCCGTGGTTGGGATAGCAGGGCCTCCTGATGGGCTTGCTCACCAGCTACAGACTATGGATTTTGTATCAGACACTACCAGGGGAATATCACAACTGACCGACCTTTAGTTCACTTGGAGCACCTTCTGACCCTCCTGGCTAGTCAAGCTGCCCCCAAAAGCTTTTTCACACCATTGCAACAGCAGAAAGACACCACAACAGGTGCCAAGATCTGGCCATGCCTCTTTCCAGAGGAGCTCAGTGCATGTCTGGGTGCATCAGCCCAGGCATGATGCTGATCAACTGCACAGAGACCCTGACCCACCCAGATCCTCCTCATCCCCCCCACACGCCAGAATCTCTCTTGAAGCTATGTGGGGAAGCAAAGCCAAAACCCAGAGGTTGTGGCCGCCCCCTCCCTGGCAGTGTTCAAGGTCAGGTTGGATGGGACCTGGAGCAACCTGGTGTAGTGGGAGGTGTCCCTGCCCAGCCCAAACCATTCTGTGATTCTATCAGTCCAAGAGCTGTGGGCTTCAGCAGTGCCTCAGTCTCTACACCACAGCACCCAGACACTACTGCTACACTGACGGGTTTTATTAGCTTGATTAACTTGTTAATTGAAATAGTTCTTTATCCTAGGGTTGTTTTTTTTTTATTAGGTTGGATGAATGCTCATTAAAACCATCATAACCAGACTAATGCTACCAAGGCTTCAGTCCAACCACTTCAGTACAGCCATAAGAGCATCGAGCAGGGGCAGAACCAGCTCCCACAGCTCCCAGCAGCAGCAGCCACACAGGCAGCCAGCACACACCTACAGCTGGCCAGGATTTGGGCTCCCCTCTCCCCTGAGGGATGGCTCACGGGACAGAGCAATGCCCTGCTCCCATCACCCAGACACCTCCTGAGACCCCTTTTGCTCAGGATTGCCTGAACCGCTGCGGGTTTGAAGCAGCAGCTTTACATTTTGGATGCACAGGCACAGTACCAGCCATGGCAGAGTCCATCCGAGCTTTGCACTGCAGCCACACCAAGAGCTGAATGAGCACCATCATTTGCCACCTCCCAGAGACATGATGGTGATGGAGACATAAGCAGCTGCTGTGCCATGTCCCCTGCAGATGAACAGGACGGGGAGGATGGAGGCAGCACACAGAACACCTTGGGAACTCAACCACAGAGGGTTTCTGACTGCCGGCCCAAAACTTGGGATCTGTAAGAGCAGGTGAAGGAAGCAAGTTGTCCCAGAAACCCCACGCTTCTCTAAATTCAGTATCTGCAACTTTTGACACTGAAAATCATATTCCCCGAGGAAGGCAGCCCTGCACCAGCATGGCCAGCATCAGCCCCTGCAGACACAGCCACAACCACCCATCTCCCTCATCTGCCTGGCCAGGAGAGAAAATTAAAGCAAATTGAATTATCCCTCTGAAGTGGCAATGGCTGCTGGAGCAGAGCACACTGCGAGTGCCTGCTGATGGGCATGGGCTGGCTCCGGCCGTTTGTGCTGGGAAATGAACTCCATGGGCAGCCCAACAGCTCTCCCTGCACCCGCCGTGCCCTGCTCTGAGCACAGGCACCCACTGCACCCCGAGGTGTCAATCACTGTGCTCACTGTGTGCTCTTGCCCGTCGGGTCACACAACCATCTCTCAGACCCTACTCATTCACCATTTCAACCTCGTGCAAAGTGTTTTCACAGGCTGGTGTGAGTCCATTTCTCGTCACCTCCAGGGGCCTGGGGTGGGGAGCAGGCAGGGAAGTGGATCTCTTATTTCCCTCCTGTTCCAAAACTCTTTTTATTGCTTTTAATTACGTGCCCCGAAGGAGCAGAGCTAAATCTACACAACTCCAGAGACCTCACATTTGCAGCACATCAACCAAATCCACTTACAGCTCACACAGAGCAGCAGCGAAGGTGCCCAGGAAAGGAAAATCCTGCAGCCTACGGATCTTCTGGCAGCAATGCGGATGCGCGGGAGGTGATCCTGCCTTGTCCCTGTGCTGCGGGGGGAGGAAGCATCCTTCCTGCACCACCCACGGCCACCCGAAATCCTCTCAGAGCTAACCAGCATCTGACACCTCTGCGCAGAGAGCTGGGCTTCTGCCCCCAGGAGCCAGGAAACACATACTGTGACATTTGAGGCAGGTTTGGAGGCAACACCAGGCTTCTGTGCCAATGGGCAATCCTCCTCATCTTCTTCCCCTGCTCCTAAATTTGCTTCTCCCGCACACAGAAAGTTTCAAAGATAGAAAGTTAAAAAAATACCTAAATAAACCAAAGGAGACTGCCTGCCCCTCTCAGAGGGTTTGGAAGTTCCTTCTAGCAGCCAGCCTGAATCTCTGCTGCACGCTAAGCTAATTCCTTCTTGGGTGATTTCACACCTTGTTCCAGGGCTCCCACCAGGGAAGCTGCAAAGAAAGGCAGCAGCTGGCGCAAGAGAGAGGGAGAAAGGCCGGAAGGCCGGACACAGATGGCAGAAAAGCAGATTGACTTCTCAGGGCAAGCCCATGGCTGGCAGCCCCGCGCTGGGCAGCGGGGCAGGGAAAAGGGATATTGTGGCAAGAGGGGGAGAGCCCAGCCACAGTGACTGTGTGGGGGACTTGGTGACACATCTGCTGTCCCCATGGTGTTGCTGGAATTATTCCCATTTTACAGATAGGAAACCTGAAATAAGGAGGCCGGCAGGAGGCCGGAGCTTGTAACCAACCCCCTGCCCCAGCCGGGCTGGCAGCAGGCGGTGCCCTCCAGCGTGCCCGGTGCCCGAGCAGAACAGCTGTCAGGAGGAATTTCACGGAGGGCTTTGATGAAGCTGTAAGTTCACTATCACCAGGTTTCTTGCTTCCTACTTCACCTGTTTTTTTCCCTATGTTCTTCTCCCTGGGTTCAGCCTGTACTTTAAACAACGAGCAGAAACCATCTGTCCTCATTTCTCCACCAGACAACCCCACGGTGGGGTGGCAGGGAAGGGCTGCAGATGCGGTCCGAGGCGCAGGCAGGCTGGGGAAGGCAGCAAGGCTCCGCAGGGCAGCCTGGCTCCCAGCCTGCTCCCTTGCCCCACGCTTTGTGAGAGACTCAAAAGCCCCATTTCTACTCCCAGTGCCTCACCATCTGCTCACTAAGCCCTGCCTGAGAAAGGGCTTTTGCTGCCTAACCTCAGCCTCGTCTCAAACAGAGATGTAATCTTCATTTCCACGTAGTGCCAGGGTGATGGGTTCACAAGAAACGCTCCCCACATCCACACCCCTGCTTCAAGCAAGAGTTTTCAAAGGTGAAAAACATCTCAGAGTGGCAGAAGAGGCAATGAGACAGAGAACAGGGATTTCTCAAGCGTCAACAGCTCAACCTGAGAGTGACTTATGAGCTCCCATCAGCCCACTCCCATAACGCCAAACAATTCCCTTGACTGACAAGCATAGAGCTGTAGCCAGCAGCGAGTGAATCGCAGCTGTCAGGGCCCAGCATAATTCATGAGGCTGTTTGCTAGGGGGTGAGCTACTGCCGGGATATTCATCACTGCTTTCCGATGCATCCCCCGTTCCTCCTGGATGGGGCTGCCATGATTCACCAACACCTGTAGCTGCCGAGCAGGGGCTGCACAGAGCAAAGCCTCTGCGCCGCGCCGGGTGGCCGGGGGCCGGTAGCCAGACAAATGGCTTTTCCAGCATGTGGACAGACAGTTGGAGCTTTTCAGGCTCTTAACAAAGGAAACACATTCCTCTGCTGAGTCTCAGGAGTCATCAAGGTCACAGGAAAAGGTGCCAGATCTAAAGCCGAGATGAAATGAAATAGTTTTTTCTGTCCACCGAGGAATTTGTGCAGCTCTCATCAAACAACAGGCAAACGCCTTGCTGGCAAGCTGCAGATCTTATCTTCACCAGGTTGATAGCAGGTAAGACAGCGCTATCCTCTCCCAGTCTGGAGGACAAACTGACACTTGGAGCAGCACAAAGAAGTGGCTGAGCTGGGAACAGACCCAACTCCCCTTCCTTTTGGAGCAGTATCCTAGTCACCGGGCTGCTCTCACACAAACGTTGATAGTTAGGAGCTTTCTAACCCACTGCAGGGTACATTCCAGCCAATATCCCCAGCCACACGTTCTGTTTAGCATGGATACATCTTACAAAGGCACCATCTTTGTAAAGAAAACCAAAACGTTATAAATGTAGTTTTGTCACATTTCCTGAAATTGTGTAGCTCTGTGAAAATAAACTTAACCCTGAGTACCAAAGCATGACACTGTCTCCACACCAGGAATGGAAAGAGGGAATTTGACAGTCCAGCTTAGGCAAAGCAGCCAATCTTAAAACCTACTTAAAACCTACACAGGAGTAATGTGACATACTGGATTTCCTTATACCACCTGCAGACACTCAGTGCTTTCCAAACTCATGGAGAATTAGTCATCCTTAGAGCTATGCCTCTTTTTGGCAAGTAAGTAAAGCAGTTTACTAGGTGCCACTTGAAATCAGCACTGCTTGTTCTGGGAAAAATACGGTTTATCCTGTGCTGAAACCAAATTCAGCATCATTTGTAAAGCACCAAAGTAGTCATTACTCCTGATAACAACACAGTAGATGTGGCATGCAAGACAAAAATGTGACATTATACATGACTAATCTGACAGTCTGTAGGCGACGCAGAGAGAGAGGGTATTTATAGAGAGCTGATGGCATCTGTCCCCACACCTGGATGTGGGTCAGCACCTGAGGTGAGATCAGGGCACATCTGAAGATGAGCAGTAGGTGTCTCAGACCCTGAAGACCACCCCTGGGAGCCACCGATTTCCCACCTAGAAAGCATTTTGGTGGGTGGATGGTGTTGGCTGTGCCCCTGGTACCCACCAGAGCCTTCCTCGAGTTCCTCTGTGAAGTTTCCCCCGCTCGCCTTCGAGCCAGTCCATGCAGCTTCGACCTGTTTACGCTTTGCTCTCACGAGTCCCATCCCGAACCTTCCCCCACTGGAGCACTTGCCCGTACCACGATGGGCTGGGCAAGGGAAAGGGATCTGGGAGGGGGATGCCGGGAAGCTCAGCGACCCTCGGTCACGGTGTGGAGGGGAGGGCGCAGGGTCCCACGCCGCGCGGGTCCTCATCCCATCCCCATCCCATCCCCATCCCCTTTCCCAGGGCGAAGCGGGACACTCACCCGGGCTGCCGGCGTGTCCCGCGGCGGGAGGCGAGCAAGGGCGACTGAGGCGGCTTCGGGACGGACCAGGAGGAGGGGGAGAAAGAGGAAGGCGCCGGGGGGAAGCGAGGGGCAACNTTCCCAGGGCGAAGCGGGACACTCACCCGGGCTGCCGGCGTGTCCCGCGGCGGGAGGCGAGCAAGGGCGACTGAGGCGGCTTCGGGACGGACCAGGAGGAGGGGGAGAAAGAGGAAGGCGCCGGGGGGAAGCGAGGGGCAACGACTCGGCCGGCGGGAGCAGCGCCAGCAGCAGCAGCAGCAGGGTGCAAGCTGCCGGCATGGCGCTGGGGGGATGGCGGGGGTGGGGGTGGTTGTTCACATGCCCGCGGCGGGGCAATGAATAACCACGTAAATAGCGATTTTTAATTAATTCACCGTGCCCCC
>VZRW01000359.1:310908-372160 GCA_013398125.1 Aegotheles bennettii
CTCCCCCCCACTCCCGGCACGGCTCCCCCCCGCGCATCGCCCCGCGCAACCCCCGCACGAAGCCGTTCTGTTCCCCCGGGCAGCGCCGCTCGGTTTTCCAGGTTTTCCAGACTCTCCACGCCGGGGGGGTAGGGGGTGGCGGGGAGCGGGCCAAGACGGCCCGGCCGGGTCCCGCACGGGGCTGCGGGACAGCAGGCTCCGTTCCGCTCCCGCGCTCCCGGTTGAGCTGCGGGGAACAAAGCCACTGCGGGACCGACCGGCCGAGCCCAGTTCACGCCTCTGGCTGCTTGTGAAGCGGGTGAAACCCTGGCCGGTTCTGCAGTGCTCTGCTCGACCGAAAAGTTTCTTTCCAGGTGAGTGTGAGCATTAGATAGCCCCAAACTTAATTCCCATCAAAATCAAGCCCTTGCCATATAACTTCACATCTTTCATCGGTTATAAAGCTAACCTGCTTTCTTTTAAATACCAGCAGCAGCGTTTGAGCCGCAGCTTCTTGCGCTGGTGACTTTCCCAGGCTGGGCTGTACGGGAGGCAAAGGATTTCCCTTCATTGTTCTGAAATTCCCTTTCATAGCCTCCTGCTCCTGGGTCGGCGAGAGAGCACGCCAGGGAGCAGCAGGCAGGGCTGTGCATGCCCAGCTGAGCTCTCCCTGCCCAGGGCACAGAACCCATCCTGGGCAGCCTCTCCCCCCTGAGATACCCTGGACCCCTTGCTTTTCCCTCGAGCTGTTTCAGAATCAGGCCTCATTTCCGCAAGCCAAGTAGAACCCGACCTTTCAAAGAGGGGTGTGGGGGTGTGACAAGTGACAATACACCACATCCAGATAGCTGCAGCCTCGGACAAAACCCAGACCTGCTCCACAGCCCCACACTCTGCATTTCTCCCCTCACCAAAAGCAGAAGGCAATGGCTGACAAACACAAACTCGCACTCTTTCCACCCAAAAGGTGGCACTTATGAGCAGCACATCAATGACCTTGGCTTTACCTCCCCTGTCCCGTGTTTCTCTCTCCACACGCGGGTGCTTTCTGCACCTTCCCACACAGCTCCATAATGACGAACACTCAGGAATCTTCACCCTGACACTGTCATCGTCACAGGCAGCCCTGGAAAAGGCAGCCCTTGGAGGCATCCCTCTATCAACCCATGCTCTACCCTACTCCCTACAACTTTTGGCATCTTTTTGCCTCAAATCTGCTTTAACTCAGGGAACCAGTCAAGCCAGTCTCAGTTGGGGAACTACTACACACTGAGAAATGAAGCACAAACAAATCATGATGATTACACGAATAAACATCCAAGTCCTGGCAACCGAGGACACCTGAGTGACCCAGAAGCCACAGATAGTCATGACCAAGGTGCACGATCCACACAGGACATCTTCAGCCTAAGGCAATGTGCTTATCCATTCTTTATGGAATAGGTTGTGTAAAAAGAAAAAGCTTCCTCATCAGTAATGGAGAAACCAATACACAACAAAGTAACATGCCATGGTGGGATTGAGTTGAAGCGCAAGGGAAGAGCTGTGAAGTGTTTTTGTTACTTTGGGAGATGGCACGAGGAGCATAGAGCAGCAACCCAAATACCTGGGGATATCTTTATGCATGAAATGCAGGACTCCACATTACCACCTCCTAAGATAATAAGTAATAGCATAGAATCACAGAATGGTTTGGGTTGGAAGGGACCTTAAATATCACCTAGTTCCAACACCCCTGCCATGGGCAGGGACACCTCCCACCAGACCAGGTTGCTCCAAGCCCCATCCAACCTGGCCTTGAACACTGCCAGGCAGGGGCAGCCACAGCTTCTCTGGGCACCCTGGGCCAGGCTCTCACCACCCTCACAGCAAAGAACTTCTTCCTAGTATCTGATCTAAATCTTCCCTCTTTTAGTTTGAAATAGTTTCCCCTCATCCTATCACTACACACCCTTGGCACCAGTCCCTCTCCAGCTTTCCTGGAGCCCCTTCAGGCACTGGAAGATGCTCTAAGGTCTCCCCAGAGCCTTCTCATCTCCAGGGTGAACACCCCCAGCTCTCTCAGCCTGTCTTCATAGCAGTAATAATTATGAATCTTCAAAAACTTTTGTTAGTTCCTGGAGTGAAAGTCTTGCCAACAAGCAAACCTGACACCCTCCTGCATCCTTTAGCCATGTGATGCAGGCGAGGCAGCAGGGGCAGAGAAACCCCTCTCATGCACCATCAGGGCTGTGTGGGGCAAAACAAAGCCAACCCCAGCACTGATGTGAAATGGCTGCTCTTGTGTCCGCTCACTCTCAAGCTTGATGGCCATAACAGCAAGCATCCAGTTCTCATCCTTTCCCAAGAGATTTCCCCAACACCTAAGCCACGAGGCAGCTCCCTGCTCTTACTGCATCCTCCCAACCTGTAAATCCAACCAGTGTAAGCACGGTATCGAATGCTTTTCCAAAAGAAACCTCAATAAACCCATCCTAAATTCTACTCAACACACTCCTCGAGGGCAACAGCAGAAGCAGTCAAACACAAAACAAACGTTGATGATAAACCAACCGGTGTCCATACTGAATGGCTCTGTCTCCCTGTGCCCCTGTGGTGCATCCCAGCATGGCCCACCGTGCCGTGCCACTGGCCAGACAAGCAGTGCAGCCACGGATTAACCCCCTCTTGGGGGGGGGTCAGCTAACACCCTCTCCCAAACTGCCATTAAACCTGCCTGAGCTGCCATAACCCTGCATTTCTGAACCAAATCGGGGCATTTGTGACTGTGATCACGAGGACCATAGACCTGTACATACGGCCAGCACCCAGAAACAGTGGCTCAAGGGCCCTGTGCTGCCCTCGAACCAGCTGCAGCCCAGCAGAGCTTAGGGTGGGTGGGAAAACACAGCCAGGCCAGGCAGCAGGACTGGGGATGGCCCATCACAGTCCCACACACACACAGCACTGGGGGGGCTGCTGCCATCACCCGCCCCACGTGGGGCAAGAGCAACACGGGGTGAATGCCTGTGTTTAAATCAGTATTTACCATTAGAAAATCATCTCTCTCCTCTCTCTGCCACAGTTCCAGTCATGAGCAGCACATTCCTCATAAGCACCTGGAAAGGAAACACTGATGTCAGGCAGTTTCAGACTTCCCAAATGCCATCCCTTCCCCCCGCAGGTACCCAATTTGTCAAGGTTTAGTGGCTGTAAATGTAAGGCTACTGTGTTTCCCTGACACGTTATTTTACTCCTACCTCCACCACTCCGAAGGAATACCCCTGCACCAAAGAAGTCAATTTATGACTGATATTTTGGGCTCCAGCTCTAACAGCCACATGAAAACACGGAGAAAAAAAAACACCCTTTTTTTTTATTTAATGGATTTAAATGAATTTTTGTAACCCATTGGGATTGCAGAGGGTAGTGTGGTGGGGACACCACCCCTGCCACCAATGTGCCACACCAGACCCCCTCCTGGGAGGCCGGGGAAGCAGCACTGGTGGTGGGAGGAGGATGTGCTGCAGCAGTATTAAGGTGGCTGTGTGGAGCGTGAGAGCTCAGCAAAGGCCACCGGCACTTGGTTTTTCCTCACGTGGTCCTGGAGTTGTTTATCCCCGTGGCATGACTGCACACTCTGCTGCTGCATCCCACTAATAATCGTTGCAGGGCAGCTCCAGGCTGAGGGCTGCTCCCCTCTGTCCTTCAGAGCACAAAACTAATGAGGGATTTAGATGCATTAAATCATGCTGGAGGAGCTGGATGGACCAGGCAAACCCTGATGCCTCCTGAAAGAGCCTGTGACCCCAAATGTTTCCCCAAATTATGTATAAAATACATTTAACACTTCCATGTGAAAGCAACCAGCATATTCAACACACAAAGGAGTTAAAAACAAACAAATAAAAACCTCATCAACATAGGCAGCCTCTAACATAGCTATAAAAAACACCATTTATATTATACGCTGATTAATTTAATCCCACCCACCACATTGTTTCGGGGGAGGAAAAACATAGTTTGTTTTTATTTCCTCTTGATTCCTACTTTCCAGATTGAGGGGCTGGAGACACACAACCAAATTTGCCCAGTTCTGCATTTTTTCAGTCTGAAATCACTGAAAGCCCCCAGGATCTCTACAGAAGTAGCATCATCTCTGTAGCACCTCGTCAGGATTACGCTGAGTGGTCCATTCTCTCTGGTTCTATAGGAGCCTCTCGAAGCCCCGGCCAATGTCATGAAACTCCTGCAGCTCCCTTGAAACTCAGCCCAGATCTGTTCAAAACTTGGATCAGGCTCATAAACCTCAGACAACTTTTAGCTGATGATGAATTAAGGTACAAAGTGAATGTTTTCTGCTCCTGGAATTTGTTATTAAAAGTCCTGAGTTTCCGAAGTGGACAGATAGTTCCTAACCAAGTAATTAATTACCTTCCCCATCTCCTCTCGATGTCGTAAGCCATCCATTAATGGATCCCAATCATCCAAAAGGCACTTAGCACCTGACCAGTCTTCTTGAAATTTTGGGGGTGGTGGTATTTTATTGATTTATTTTTGCAGGAACTGCTTGCCTTGTACCTCCCTTGGAAGCTGCTTGTTCCAGATACTTGACATTTGGAGGGCAGGATCAAAACGTGGCTTGTGATCTCTTCTCATCCCTCACAGAAAAATGCACAACAAATTAAAATGACGTTGCATTTTGAAAATAAATCCCGTATTTTCTGGGGAGGGGAAAAAAAAATCAGCCATTTAAATCTATCTGGAAAGCAGCAAGTCTGCATTTCTGATTTATTGCTTTTCGGACCCTTTCAGCGGACTCTGGTTTGGAGCGCATCAAGAAAACCCCAACCATTTCGGAGCTGAGCAAAACACTGCACAGCAGCACCCTTAAAATCCAGAAAGAAGCCCCTGGCAAAGTTCACGAGCAGCATTTGGATCTGATAAAGCTACAGGTGCACTCCCTGACTGACTCCCTGCTCCCAGGAACGCAGCCGTGCTTCAGTTTGCTCTCGCACGAGGGGGGCAAATCCCAGGCACTGGGGGGTGGGTATGTGCATTAAAATCACACGAAAAAAGCCAGGAGGAGGAAAGAGAAGGAGCCTCCTTTGTGCTGTACGGGCTTTAAAGCTTTTTATTTCTAGCCTGCAGTTTGCTGCTGGAGCCTCTCATCCACAACTTTTAAGGCTGTTACTGCTGAGGTCTCACCTCATCTCAGGTTTAAGCAATGCTGTGCCAAAGCTGGCTCTCAGCAGCACACCACTGTGAGGTCAGGAACATAAGCAAGTCCATTATATACCTCTTTTATGTGGAGTTACCGAATTTATAAGTTGTCTACAAAATTTTCCTCTTTTATCCCAGTAATTGCCTTTTCTGAAATTCACCAGGCAAGGGCAATAATTCAAATAACCTAAATGTTAATCCTAGGCTGGCTCCTGTGGCTCAGCAAATCTCTTCAGCCTTGCAGGTGTGAGTAGATATGATGCTGCTTCCGAATCTCTGCCTGCCTGAACCAGAGGTGTGTGGGTGAAAGCATGCCAGCTCACGGGGCACAGAGATGCCTAAATTCAGCCACGCATGGAAGCATCATTTCATATTTTGTCATCATTCTTTGCTACTTCCCGACCATCTGCTATGAATAAGTGACCATGGCAGGTGTGTGGGTTTCTTGGCCACCATACACAACAAAGACCATGCAAGGAAACTCAGTGCTGACCAAGAGAGAGCCAAGAGAAAAAAAAAAAAGTTGGATTTGAGCTAAGCTATGGGTTTAAGGAGCATGGTTCTCCCTGTGCAGAATCCCAACGGGACACACGGGCAGATCCAAGGGGATGATGAGAATTTATACCAACTGAGGAGCTGTCTCTTAATGCAAGTATCACAATGGATCTTCACTTTTATCCTACCCATCCTTCGTCTTGACTATTTGTGCTGCAAGTTTTTCAAGGCAGAAGATTCTGACTTCTGAACCCGTTTAGTGCCATGGGATCACAAATGCAGCAGGAACTTCCAGGTAATACTGAAAGACCAGTAATAAAATATTTATCCTCCCCTGCCTTCTGTGCTCGTGTACTCTGCAAGGGAAGCCATCAAAACCAGAGCCACCAATTTGCAGTTGGAGTCTTCAAAAAGAAACAAAACCAGAGATTTTACATCCACATCTCTCTCAAAACCAAATGTTTTCACACCCTGTCCCATTGCAAAACATTCTCATTTCTT
Organism: Aegotheles bennettii; assembly: GCA_013398125.1. NCBI lineage: Eukaryota > Metazoa > Chordata > Aves > Caprimulgiformes > Aegothelidae > Aegotheles > Aegotheles bennettii. The sequence goes on from VZRW01000359.1 coordinate 317,086, forward strand.
ACAGAATAATAATAATAAAAAAATCAAATATCCAACTGAAAGGAAAATAATTATAGCTCACAGCAAAGCTTACATGGCTTGGAAGAGAGGAGGGCCTTTTCATACTGACTTTAACCAAGCTGCAACCTGTATGGGACATAAGATGCTCAAAGCTGGGTCCCAAACCCACCTTTAGGGAACCTAAAGCTTCATGACAGCTGCAGCATCTGGAGTCACAGCCTGGCTCCCAGGGGGTGTGTGAAAGCAGCACATCCCCAGTCACAGTAGCAATCCCCACTTGCATTTCTCCCCTTCAACCACTCAACGTGAAGCTGATAAATTCCCACCCTTTATTTCACCCATTCTTTTAGACTGCTAGAGAAGCTACAGCCATTTTTGACATGACACCACGATTTTCCCCAATGCAACTGCTGTCTTTCTTGCTGGAAGAGCTTCTTTGATGTGCAAAGCCCTGCATACCCCTATGGCCTGAACTCATCAAGTCTCCAACATACCCAGTCTGTGGGGTTATTGGTGCTAGAACAAGGCTTCCCTCCACTCCTAACTGTTAACTATGCCAGAGCCAAGGCTCTGGGAAGGATCATCACAGCCCCTTTCAAGCATGAAAAAGGAAAGGTGCTCTATTCATAGCCTGTGACAGCAGCAAGGGGAGCAGCCCTTCGCCATGCCTTCCTCCCTTGCAGATATGAGGGAGGAAAGGTCCAAGTGCCCGTACTTACCAGGGGGTGGAGGGAGCTGGTTCCTGCTGTAGTGGAGGAGATGGAAGCATTTCTCCAGCAGCAGCACATGGACTCCAAAGATGAGAACCCCCCAGCATGACGTGCTCTGCAGAGCCTCTCCTCCACTGCCAGGTCCCAACAGCAGCTATTGCCATCCGGTGCTGATGCCAGCCCTGCCACTGTCTTTTTCCAGAAATACTGAGACACAACCCATCCTTGCACGCCAGAGCCCTCTGGACAGCCTCTCACCAGGTCCCTGCACAGTGCTGTGCCTTCCTCCAGCTAACACAACCGAGATTGTTCCAAAGGACATTGGGATGCAAAGGGCTGCTGGAGCTAAAGGGGCAGGACCGGTGGTGGCAGGGGAAGGGGACAGCTGGTGCAGACATAGTGGGCTGAAAGCAAAGCTGTGGGGCACCTTCCCAGTACTGCTAGCCCAAGGGAGAAGCTGCTTGTACTCCTGGCCCACCACACACATCCCTGTTTGGGGGAGAAGCAGAGACCACAGCACTGGAGATGCAAACACCCCCTATTACCAAGCCACCTGGCTTCAACCAGCGCAGCTCCCAGGCAAGGCACATGGCCAAGGGACCTTCCCCCTCCTCCTCACCTGTCCTGATTGCTGCCTTATTTCAAGAAGGCAACTACACTATTTAGGAGCTAACAAAGAAGTTAACCCAGGAATTTCTGCCCATTAATCACTTCATACCGTGCTCTGGAGTCTTCTTTTGTTCAAGCTACAGAGAAATGTGGGGCTGGGCAGTGCAGGGCCTGGGAGGAAGGGCACCCTGCAATATTCTGATGTGCCAGGACTTAATGAAATACAAGATTTCACAGTAATGGCACTAACACAGCACAGGGGATAACAAAGCACCATACTGCTTGCCAGTGGTGGGGCATTTGGAGTTTGCATAACAGCAGTAGCTGCCAAGGCCAAGGATGCTACAAGCACAGGAAGGGCCCTCTGGAGCCGTTGATCCCAGGGGAAGCTTCAGCATGGAGCTGCATCCCCACAGCACATCCAGAAACCAAAGGCAAAAGGCAGTGGAAGAAAGGAACTCTGGAAGGAGCGTTTCCAACACAGAACAACTGATTTGAGGTGGCTCAGAGCTGGCCACACGAGGATAACTTCCCTCTTGCCTTGATTGAGGTAATTAAGGTTAAAAACACTCAGTAAAAGACCTGCAACCTTGAAAAGGTAATATGCTTTCTGCAGCGTGCCAGGATTGCTGATCTTCATCTCAGCAGAAAGCCTCCTCTGCTTCCCTCTGTAAGAAAGCTGGAAGAACCAAAGCTGAGCCAGTCAGATGGGTTGGGCTGGGGAGTCCCCCCACAGCTGGGTAACACCGGGGCACCAAGTGCTGGCAAGCAGAACGGTGCTCAGAGGCATCAAGCACACCCACAGCAAGCACGGAGAGGAGTTCCTGGTGTCTCACGATTTTATTGCACAGAAGGAGAAATAAATAATCTACAGGCTGAAATGATCAGAGATGAAAGGAAGTGAAAGGCAGTGATTTCCTCCTCCTTTTAGCATCAGAACAGCTGCTGGGGCTTGACTCAACCCAGGAGCCTTCCTCACACCTGCCCGGGTCTCTGCCAGGACCACTGCCTGTAGGCAGGACAGCCCTCAGCAGAGGGACTTTTCCCTGGGGACCAGAAGTGACGGTGACAGGGGCATCCACTGTAAGACCTCACCCCACAGCCACTGCCCACCAGCCTTAAGGTCTGCGTGGGAAATTCTGCAGCATCCCCCACTGAACCTCCTGCATCCCAAACCACAGCAGCAGCAGAAACGGCTCCTTGTGGGAGCCACTATGGGATGGGCCTCAAGCAAAGTTAGCAAAGATGAGGCTCAATGTATTTTGTTAAGGCACTTCTGAATCGTCTGTCCCTTCAGCCAAGAGATGCTCTGCTTGGACCCTGTTGTCAGGTCCCAGGTGTCACATCAGAAAGGATGTGGGAAATCACCACGAACGGTTTCTAAGACATCATTTTACAGTTTCACAGTAGGGGTCATTATATTGCACTACTGCATTTAAATGTGCGATTCCAGTTGTGAATATATGTCATAATCTTCTTGCACTTGCCACTGATTCTGGCCTATTGTCTAATGCCTTAAAGTACTTTCTAAGACCTTGGAAATTGAAACGCTGAGGTAGAAAATTACTGTATTGCAAACAGACAAATTCCTGCTGAGAGGAGAAGTGAATTGACCTGAAAGGTCGCATCCATCTGCAGCACAGCTGGGAGCGGGACGCTGGCTCCTGCTGCTGAGGTCACCACTCCCAGGCACAGAGCGTCCCCAGTCACCCAGAGGACGTTTGAAATGGGTTGTTGTATGCTTTTATAGTGGTGATGGTCTTTAGAGCTCAATAGTGCTTATAATTGAATTCTTTCAAAGGATTATAGTGTCCTCAGTAACTCATCACTTCCCTGGACTGACCCTTTCATTTGCATTTTCCCCCGCATTTTAGATAAGATTTGAAACCCAGCAACGTTGCAGTTTGCATAAACAAACAAGCTTGGAATATATAAATAACCATTCACGCCCTTTCCGTATCTACTCAAGTATTTCACAAGGCACTGTGGCAGCCGTTAGCATTTCTAAATGCTTTTTGAAGTGCCAGCTTGATTATTATTTTGTTTTTTGGCCTTTACTGGAATTGATTCACCAATTCCTCTCGGCCGATAAGCGAGGACTGGTGATAGCGGTCCCGCGAGGCGAAGTCTGCGTTCTCCTCGGTGAGCTGCGTGGTCTCCATGCCAACTGTTGCAAAGGATGGTGTCACCACGATCTGCTCCTTGGGAGATGGCCTTCTCCTGCAAACAGAGAAGCGGAGGTGCCTTGTTTGCCATCCATTAGCAGCCGTGCTCTTGGCTGTGCAAACAAGGCAGGGTGCTCTGGGAGAGGCTAAATCCTCCTCGGCGCCCTTGGGAGGCACGGAGCTAAGCTGGAAACATTTTTTCCTAGAAACCAAACTCCCTTCCCCCAGCAAACGCTGGGAAGTACACATTTTGTTAACCAATACGCTTCCTCTTTGGAGGCGGTCCAAGCGTTCGTCATGGCAAACATTTTCCACATGGTGCAGGAAAAGAAGGAGCTTGAACCATTTCTAACAAAAACTCCTTCTTACAGTTTCCTAAGCTTTAGTGTACGTTTCAATTATTTTTGTAACTCTTAATTAAAAGAGATTTTCCTGCAACCTCTTTACTGGGGAGGCTGATTTTAAGAAAACCTTACTGCACACCCGCAAATCAAAATGGCAAGAGCTCATAGCACTGACTCAGACTTCTCTGAGCACCTAAGAGCCTTGGAGGTGTCAAGGTTGCATCCAACTCTCTTGCACGCTAATGAGATTTCAAGAAAACAAAGCTTAGGTAAAAACAGCAAATTACTTCAGTGCAATTTCGCGCAGCACAGCAAAGGTGGGCTTCAAAATGACCCAGTCAACACCCAAGAAGAGCCGAAATCATCTGTGTGCCAGCATGAGCAGGAGCCCTGGCAGTAGGATAAAGTGACCAAGCTGGCTGGCTGACCTAGAGATTGCAGTCTTTGAGGAGAAACAGGATCAATCTCTGCTTGGGCAATTGCCCTCCTTGGCAGGGTCTTTGCTCATCAATTGCCCCGGTGGAAGCACTAAGGTCTGTGCCAGCCTTAACTACAATGTTCACCTGCCACAAAAAAACCAACCCAACAGACTGAGAACCTCAGAATCCCACTGCACTGTACCGTGGCAGAGATGGTCACTGCCGTCTGTGGGAAACCCAGATATGATGGAATTAATAATTAATAGGATCAAAACAGATTAACAAAACTAGTTAATAACCAACCAAACAAAACCCTTAGGGTCTTCTGGGAAGGAAAACCTCAAGACAACACTTCTGCAGTCCCATGCAGACTCAATACCCAACAGTTCCTTCACTGAAGAATTGTTTGTTGTATTTGCCACGTAGCTATTGCAGCTTCCCCCAGATTCCCTCTGACAGCTGTCATGTGTCTGTTCCACCACTACCATACTGATCTGCTTTCCACGGGTGGTGGATGGAAGAGATGGAGTTTCCTGTTCATCATTTCCTACCAGACTTTTCAATTCCAGCCACCAAGGTTGAGCACAAACCTTTGAGGTAAAATCAAGCTTCAGGCACCAAGGTATGGTTATCAGCTGGCACGGCCACACATAAGGCAGAGGAGACTCCAGCTCTCCCGCTTACATGGCCAGCCATACACCAGGCTAGTGGGAGCAAACAAGTATTTTTACCATTAAGAATAACTTTGAGTGTGCAAGAAGGGACTTCATAAGGTAATAAGCAAGTCAACTCTGCCACCCATCTCTGTGCACAATAGTGGGTCACAGGAACAACGAGCACTGCCTCTGTCACTGCCAAGCGACTGGTACCAACCTGCACGAGGTGATCAAAACCGACTTAATCCAGCCAAAGAAACTGAAATTTGCTGCTGCTCCTGCAGGGAAAAGGCACGGGAAGTCAGTGTGCTGCTAATTCTCCCATAATAGCATTACACCAATGATTTCTCTGCATAGAATCTCAAACCAACATGCCTGTTATTGGCCCCCAGTACACAAAGATTTTTATGGTGGTGAGAACACTCCTGCAGTCTTCTCACATGCTGTGGCTTTTAAAGGATTGTCAAGAAATGAACCCAAATTTCCCCTGGAGAACAGCTCGCCCTCCCCAGACCAACAGCTTGTTAAACCCCAGCAAGGCCGTGAGCAATGCGTGGGCACCCACTGCAGTGCCTTCTCCTCCTGGACGGCACGGATCATTGCCACTGCAGGGATGGGGAGACAGGAGGAGCCATTCGGGCGACCTCAGCCAGGGTGGCTGTGGTTTCACCGATCATTCCTTTTCAGCTGACCCCATGGAGAGCTGGCTTAGCTTATTATACCCACAACCATTTTTTTCTGATTTCCCTGTATATCGTTTCCTGCCCTGGCTCACCGCGGGGACAGGGAAATGCTGGAACTGTCAGCAAAAGCAACAGAAGGTTGTGGTGAGCCAGGGAGGAGAGCAGAGGCTCAGCAGCGCCTGCTGGATTGGGCTTAGGCTGTTGGGGGGAAAGAGAGAAGGGTCATGTTGAAACCCAGGAGCATTTCTGCTCCCAACGTCTTCATCTAGTCCTTATTCCAGAGCATCTCCCAAGCCAGTGGCTCCCAACCTTTCTAGCCAGAGGGTCGTTCAGTCTTTTGGAGAACAAGCTCCCAGATCACTGGATGCCATGTGACCGCAAAATAATGTTCACTCACAGTGAAATAAAAACCAGGCTGAACTATGAGTGTTCATTTCTAGCTGCTTCTTTGCTGTGCATTGTTCTACTGTACACATGGGAATGCACATGCAAAAGAAAGCAAGAAAAAATGTCTAATTGTGTTACCATTCCTCAGATCACTTTCCAAAATCCTCTACACGCTGAGAAATTCATTTTGAAGTAATTTTTGGTCAATATTTCAAAAGCAGGCAACAGAGATATAATATAGTGGCAAAGAAAACTCCAATGCCCAAAAACACTATTTGTGTTTTGTTTAGTATATGGGGGCCACAAAAAACTTCATTAGAACTTAGATGTATTTCAAAAGATACAAATTAGCAATTACTATCCACAATCTTTTCTACTATTTCGTACAGATAAATAGAACAGAAGGCAGTTAGAGTAGGAAGAGAAGCATTGGTGAGTGAAGTTTTGATGGTTACCAAGTGCCAACTGTTTATTGGTTTCTCATCATCGGGGCTTCTGAAGTCCAGTCCTTACTTACCCAGTGTCTCAATCGTCTTTCGTCTAAACAAACACAGGGAGCTATTTCTGCAAGGCTTAGAAGAATTATGAACTCGGGTTCTTTTGACTTTCCTGATCTTGGTTTCTCATCTTGGACCAAAACCTGCACATCCACATGTGCAGGATTTAGGACGCATGCACCTACGTACACACACGTGCACTTACATATAGGTGCATGCAGAAGGGCATGGGTAGGTGCACACTGCGTGTGTATCCCCTCTGCCTGCAGAGACATGCAAACCCCTCCTGTGGCCGTGCCAAGGAGCTGTAGGCTCTCGTGAGCTGCCTTCTGAATGTGCCTCACTGTTTGATTTTGAACTCATTTAAGCCGATCACATGCGCAGACCTGTCTAATTCCTTCTGCCTAAGAGTATTTTCCCAGATTACATTCCCAACATATCCAACCTGTTTAGTTCTGGAATCAAAAGGCTCTCTTGTTCTGCAGTTATGAGTGCTGAGATTTAATGAGATATCTGTCATAATCCCCATTTTCATTAAAATTTTCTCAGATGGGCTTAGATTGATTAACTAAGTTTATTAAAACGTATTTACGGCAGATTTTTCTCATTGCTGTGATCTATTTACAATCTGCCCTCCCTGTTAAGTCTTAGTATTAGCACCTGGGTTTGCCATTTCAAGTACAATATATTAAACGAATAAACAGCCATGTTCAAACCATCAAACCAATGCTAGCTACAGTTAGAATCCAACGTAAAATTCAGGAGTCAGAGAGAAAATGTATTAAAACTAGCAATGAAACAAAACCTCACCATTCACTGCGTCACCTGCATATTAAGCACAAGAGTCTCGATTCCTAATTACATTAAATTAAAGCTTAATGAATTTTTAAGCAGATTTAATAATACAGAAAAACCAAAATACTCACCAAGGGGGAGTCCTGGGCTCACTTGGCCGATATAGAAATACAGAATAATGGCTGCACCCAGGCTGACAAGGGTGTAGATCCACTGAATGACAAACATGATGATGAGGGACATGGCCGCCTGTTGGAAAAACACGGCTTGGGGTTACTCCAGAGTCCAGAAGAGAATACATTGATGACAATCTGACAGCCCTTCGTCTGTCTTCGTCATTTAAAACCAAGATGCAGCACTTCGTTCCACAACCTGGCAAGATGAGCAGGCACTGCCACTCTAAGGGAAACTCTCTGATAACAGAGGTAGTGCTGGGGCTTTCAAGTTGTTATGAGACCATCAATAAGTGCTTTTCTTTTTTTTTTTTTTGGCCAGAAATGCTGCATCTTGGTTTTAAATGCATGCAAAACCAGTGCTTTGATGACATCTCCACATGTCTGTCTTTCTCAGCATCTTCTTGGGAGCGTTGTGTAAGAGACATGCACAGTATGCCACCACTCAGAATTATCATAGGATGGTTTGGGTTGGAAGGGACCTTAAATATGATCCAGTTCCAACCCTGCTGCCATGGGCAGGGACACCTCCCACCAGATCAGGTTGCTCAAAGTCCCATCTAACCTGGCATTATCCTGACAAGTTTCCTTTTAGGTGTCTACCTCCTAATGATGTCCTGGGATGGGGACACAACAGAGGCTCTCCTCGCACAAGACCTGCTACACAGCCCAGGTTCTGCCCATAGGAGGAATGACACCAGCCACAGCCACGTGGGTGGATGGATGCTCTCAGGCATTGGTGGCCAAGGCCAGTGGTGCAGCAGGACCAGGGAACCACGTCATCTCCTGCCTGCAAAACACTCCATGGTAAGTGGCCTTTGGCCACACGTAGAGCATTTCCATCCAGTATTATCACAAAAGATTTGTGTATGGAATTTTTTCCTTGGTGTTCTAGGAAGCCTCCTTTGGTCTCATTGTTCCAAGGATGGACAGCACAGGTTTCCAGTGTCATCAGCACCAGCATGGAGGCAGCTTTCAGAGAGCGACCTTGAGTCCTAGAAGCAGCGTGGGCCTCAGGTCTCTGCTTGGGCTACTCCAGGAGAAGAATCCAGAGGCTCATCAGCTCAAGGAGGTAGATTTGGCTCAAGGGCCATAGGAACGGGGGCAGGAGCAGCATCTTCATGGATCAGGGTAGGAGCAGTAAGGGGCAGCATGCAAGGCAAGAGCTAAATGGGTCTAGACTCACATGACTGGTGAAGAGGGGAAAGAAGCCCAGGATTAATAAATGCATCTGATTTTTGCTTCTGTGATTTTATTTTGCATCATTGATCCCTTCTCAGCTCTGCTGCAACCTCCTCCCAAATCTGACTATCAACGGGAAAACAAATCTGCTTTCCTGAACACGTCATCTCCATAAGCAAATTGCCCCATGGAGGCAGCGAGCTGAGTGCCCTACTCGGGCAGCATCAGCAGGCAACCTCCCAAAGATGTCATCACCAGAGAGCAGCCTCCAGCACCCATCCCACCCCTGGCACTGTGACCCCCTGGCACCCCTTGCCAGGAGCTGGCTCTGGGCAGCAGCAGCAGTGAATTTGGAAAGTAAGTGTCAAACCCCACCTGAGTATCAGACAAAAAGCTCTGGGTGTGTTGTTAGAGTGAGTTTGTTACATTTTACACACAACCATGAAATCCCCATCCATGCAGCAAAGCCATATGGTTTGTTCATTATGCATATCTGGCCCTCTCTCTGTCATCTGCCCATTAATCCATCTTCCCCAGATGAACTTAAACATCCTAAACTCCTCAGCAGCTTGAGACAGAAGCTATTGAAAATTTATTTATTCCTTTAAGAAGTGGGCTGGAAGAATGCTCCACTTTCCTCCCTCAAGAGGTGGAATGTCACAGCCGGGCTGCTGCTTTCAGGAGCTCAGCGCTAATGAAAGCCCACCCCAAGCTTGCAGAAACTGGCTCCTAAATAAAAGCAACACAACTTTGAAGCTGATGTCCCACTTTATCTCACAGCAGGGAAAAAGCAGGCTGACACACAGCAAAAGAGGGACACTGATTTTTTCCCAGCCAGACACGCATCTCTAAGGACCTAAGATGCCAGACTTGAATTTGTATCTCTTTGGTTTGGGTTTTTTTGCTGTTGTTGTCTGAAATAATATGGCATCTGGTTTTCTCTGAATTGGAACTGCTGGATGCATGGTTCCTTGAGTACTTAGATTCAGGTGACCTGGAATAGTAGAAATAGAAGCCATTTACAGTACTGGAGTGTGTTTACGCTGCAGTAAGTGATGAATTTCCATCTGCTTTCTACAACCACAAACCAGTGCTCAAAATAAAGAAAATTACTTACACCAGCCAAGGAGACCCAATGGTTGCAGAATTTGGAGTAGAAGGAATCTGGTATTTGGCGAATTCCCAGCTCTGGAATTTGTTGCTTTATAGATGATTCTAAAGAAAAGGGGAAAAAAAAAAAAAAGAAGAAGAAGAACATACATTAGAAAGGCACTAAAGTGGGGTGGGTTTTTCCCCTAGTTTACACTACCAGATTGAAGAAAACAAAAGCAAAAATTCTAGTTGACAGCTCAAACCAGGACACAGAGCTTAATCAAACTTTCTAAAATGAAAGCAAAAAAGAAGTGCAAGGAGTGAAAAAGTCACCAGCTCTGGTGCCAAGTCCATTTGAAGGCCATATCTGCCTATCTCTGCCTCAGTTTCCCTATTTGTGCAAGAAGAGAAATAAGGCTCTTCTGCATTGGAAAGGTTTACAAAGCTTATTTGAGTGGTGTTGATGAAACACAACAGCACTGAGATGACAAACTCTAAGCAAAGACATGGTATCAAATACCCTATCACCAGGATATAGTAAAGCCCAGGATAAAACCTCTTGCATGCACAGAGTTAAGTGTGCATGTGTAGAATGATGAGTACATAGTAAACAACCCAGCACTAAATATAGTCCTGCCCGCTTTCCTGTGATTAATCTTCCATAGGAAATTGCACTGGAACTTCTCCTGTGATGCATTGCCATGAACCCTACCTGCACCTGCAATAAATGATATTACGGCTATGAATCACTGAAGGACAGCCCCGTATAACACTAGTTTCACATCTTCCTCCAGGAAAGCACTGTGAGCACAGAGGTGTCCTTCTCCCACAGCCCTTACCTCCTCCCCTCTGGCCGGCGACCGCGAGTGCCTCGCCACAGAGCTGCTCCCCTGGCTCCAGCACCCCAGGGCTCTGCTGGGCACCTGCAGCGGGTGATGAGCACGGACCTGTGTCACGCTGACAGCCCTGCTCAGCCAGGTCCTGCCAACTCCTGTTGTGAGGCTCCACGGTCTCATCCCAGCCACACGGAGCCGGGGGAGCATCATGATGGAGATCCAGGAGAAAGCTGTCCTGTAACGTCTGCTTGGCTGGCTTCTTTGCCTTCTTTTGTTTGACCTTTTGGGTTAAATTCTCAGCTCCTTCTTTTTTGCAAGTTCCTGGCTCACTACGAAATGGTTTAAAGAGCTGGTCCATGTCTCTGGCAAATTCCAGCAAGGTGCCATTTGACCGGCTTTGAATGATTCCATCTGCTGCACGGCCAAAGGGCTTGCTGAACATTAAAGGCTGGGAAGGGTGAGCAGGCCTAGTGCTTTCCATTTGGGTCTCATCAGGTTTCTGCTGAATGTTGTAGCTCAAGGAGACTGAGAAATAGGAATAGTCTACAGCAATATACGTCAGCATGAAGTTGATGGTGACTATGGGAGCAAGGACGTTCACTTGTCCAATAAAGACGAAAGCCATGGTGATGACACTTGTTAAGCAAATAGCAGCCACTGGAGTCTTGTTGGGTCCTCTCTAGTTCACAAATAAAACAAACTTACATTTAAATTAATAACCATGAGCCTCACTGTGAGGATTCCCCACTTGCTCAGCTGCCATGGGTGGTTACCTGGGTGGACTGCAGTACTCCCTTAGTCATGAAATACGTGCACGTGTGGGCAAGCAGAGGCTCACCAGCTTAATAAGTTAAAAAAGAGGCTGGAAGCCAAAAGCTGTTGAGCTCCCACCTCACCTCTGAGCCTTCCTCAAGCTTTGTCTTTGGAGAATTCACTACTTTCACTCTATCTCCGCAGTAAAACAATGTCATTAAAGCAGCAATAAACCTTCAGAGAGATTTGTGGGGCCTTTGGGAAGTCTGGCAATAAAACGTGTTAATTAGTTAACTGTTTGTCCCTGATTTCTCTGCAGGACTTGGCACTGCTGCCTACCCAAAAGGTTCCCACGTGCTGCCGTTGGGAAGGCTCCAGCTGCCAGACACAGCCAGCGAAGCTCTGCCTGCACGGCGCAGTGCCACCTTCACATCAGCAGCTTCTGGCTCTGCCCAGACATGAGGCTGAGCTAAATCCACCGTCTGCTGAGCCTCTGCATCAGGGGTTTCCCTCCTTTCTTCCACCCAAGCCACATCTGCCCATCGGCAGGAGGAAAGCAGCAGCGAGGCTGGGCAGCCAAGGATGCTCTTCTACCTTTGGGGTGGGGGGAAGGCAAGGAGAGGATGAGAAAGAGAGACAAAGCAAAGGGCTTTAGGGGGTGGAAAGACCAAGCCATCAGCTCATGAACTTTAATCGCAAGTCTAAAATGCCCTTCCTTGGACCAGGCACTGCCTTGCTGTTTTGGTACCTGAGAAGCCTGTGCAGGCTGAGTAAAGACCTTGCTGGAAAATACCTTACAAGATACCTTACAAAATACCTTAGATTTTCACTTACTGCATGTGCTTCTTTAATAAACAGACAACTCAAATGGAAACTATTTTTATTTCTTCCACTCCTATTTATTAATAGAAAAGGGGACCAGTTCTGGACCTCATGTCTTTTCACAGTGGAATAGAATTAAGTTTCAGTGATAAAGGTTCTCAGAAAGCATCTTTGGTATCAGAAAGATGTACTGAGATGGAGAACAGAGGGTGCCATCTCAGGATGGTCTCTGGCTTGGATTTAACTCCACAGAAAGTAGTGGCATCCTTCCCATCAGCTGGGGTTATGGTGACTACAACACTTTTTTCAACCATGGAAAAGAAGAACTGATGCGGAACAGATTGGTCAGGGCAAACTAAATTTAACTCTCCATAAGCCAAATCTAGACACATTTCAAAGTGGCAGAGAGCAGGATGGTGGGGGAATGATCTGCTTTTGATTTCTCACCTCTTTTTGAGCCCTTCCCATTGTGGCACTCTGCTCTGACAGAGCACAGAGCAAAAAAATTGACCAAAAGCCAGAAAAATATCAGAGAAGAGAGGGCATCAGCTCTGCAGTCAAATTTGCTAAATCACTGGCAATTTACAAAGGATTGCCAAGTGGAGAACAGCCTGTTCTGGGATTGCCTGACAACTGCCTTCAGGAGCTGGAAGTTTTTGCTGTCATTATTGCTCCTGCTTCACTTATAATTACTTCTATTTATTATTAGTGCCATTATTATGACTATAATTCTAGAAAATTACTTTGAGAAACATAAACCAGAGTATAGAAAATCACTGTACCGAAAAAAACATTTAAATATTTAAAACGTTCATAAATTCCAATATTGTAAAATATTTCTCTGTATTTACAAGCTGCTCCAAAGGAGCAAAACATCGCAAGATTTTTCCAGCCACTCAGTACACACAGTTGGGAGCTGCAGGCTCTTGAGAGCAAGGGAATTATTTTCTCCCAGTTTAGAAGAAGAGAAAGACATAAACCCACAGTTGTTCTGAATGTATAGCCCAAGAGTATGGAGGCATTAGTGACTGGCACTGTGACTGATCTCAGCGGAATGGCTCATGCGAACGAGGATTACTTAGGAGGACAAGGAAAAATCCTCTTGTCATATTCCAAGTAAGTCTTTGTTTCAAAGCATATCGAAAGCTTAGCAGCCCCCTAACTTAACCTTTCAAATCTATTCTTTGTTGTTATTTTATAGTGTCCAAAAGGCACTATCTTACAAAATGTCCTCTTCTCCAGCACACGCAGACTGAATCCACTGCACCAGGACCAGTGCTCAGCTATGAGGGTACCAAGGAGGACAGGAGTAGCTCAAAGCAAAAGTGCAGGAAAGAAGAAAATAAAAGATAAAAAAAAGATAAAGAGGCAGTTAGCACTTCACCAAGGTGCTTGGACAAAAGTATCAGGCCCCTGCCCCAGAAAGGAAGGCAGAGAAAGAGCTAGGTACCTCCTTTGGTCATGGTTAGGATCAGCATCAGCATAGATAAGGTGTTTGCAAAAAAAAACCAAACCCACATTTGCAAAAAACCACCCATTTCCCAGCTTTTCTGCCTAATCTAGCTTACCAGATTACAAACCTTCCCCTCCTCACTTTTCACACATCCTCCATCTCACCCTACAGACACACAGAAATCCTGGCTTCTTAAACTGTCAGTTGTTCTTCAGGTGAAGGTTTGACAACAGCCTTGGAGAAAGGATGACTAACCCCACGTCCAAGGAAGGTGAGCACGGGGACCACGTTCTCCTGGGCGATGCACTGCAGGATCCTGGGTGCTCCGTACAGCCCTCCCATGCAGGAGGCCAGAGAAGAGATGTACAGCCCTAGCAAAAACAAAAAACCCACCAAGGACACCTGGAGGAAGCAGGGAGAATGCAAAGCTGATTATAATGTTCTTTGAAGCCCCCCGAGCAGTTTAAAGACATGTATTTTAAGAGATCACATATATTTTGTAACATTGCAAATGAACAGAACAAGCCCTGGGAAAGCAGCAATTTCACTGGTCTGTGATATAAGGAGCAAGCAATTAATACAGGAAAATTATCCCATAAAAGTAATTTAATACTGAACATCCTGTACCAACAGAGCCATACCAACAAGCTCATATCCAAGAAATTCTTTGTCACTTAGAGCAATTGCAGCAAAGCAGCAGCTATTAGATTCCCCTTAAGTAACTGGAAGTGAGTTTATTTCAGGAGAGATCACTTATATACAGAGGACATCATACAGGAAAATCTGCCCAGGCTTCCAACCATCCAAAACAGGAAGACAAACCCCTTGTGTCCCAGAGGGGAAAACCAATCCTGAAAGAAAACCCACAGTAAAACCAAATCAAAATTGCCACTTAAACAAATGGCATCTCAAAAACTATGCTCTGAAGGATATAATACAATGACCTTATTTTCCTGTCTTCAATGAGAAAAGAATTTCCTTTGGCCAACATGAAACTTTGAAAAAAAAACCCAAAACAACTCTTGAAAGCTGCAGTGCTAACAAGGCTGGGTTTGTTACCAGTGAGCTCCCTTTCAAACAAGGAGCATCTCCTGAAGGCGTGGAGGGAAAGAAGAGCAGCTCGTGGTCTATCGCAGAAGCGAGGACTGGGGTCCCCTGGCACCAGGCCCCCACTGTCCAGGGTTGCCAGCACAGGCAGCATCTCTAAAAAAATGCCCACCCAAACACACAAAACCCCTCAATATGAATTCTGTGCAAGAAAGCTTTGAAATGGGAGTGCTCCTGGTACCGTGGTGTAAGGACATGAGCAGACACAGCCAAGACCACCAAGGTCTAAGGTCACCTGAGCCATCCTCAAGTCCTGGAAGACTACATGAGCCTGACGGTCAGCAGCTAGCCTCAAAGAAAGGCAAGGCATGGGGGGCAACACCAGCACAAAGGCTAGGCAGGGAGAACAAGCCCAAATTTTGGTCCAGATCTGTCCTCCTCATACTCCACTCAAGCAAGCTGCTGGAGGTGCAGACAGACATCCGTGGCAGAGGATGTCACTGAATGCAGGTCCCCCGTGTCCCACGTGTCCTTTGCTCCCACACCTCCCCTCATGGGAAATAAGGTCTAAATGAACACGGGTCCTCATGGCTTCTGCCCCTGTTCAAGTCAGGTGGCACAGGCTTTGTTAGAAGGGATCACAAAACTTTACATGGCTAAAGATGATTCAAGCTACATCTGCTGTTTCATCCTCTCTGAAATCCACACACTGCCAAGAGATGGGGTAAAAGGCCGTAAAACACTTGCTGTTTGGGGAAGGCATGTAAAATTGACACCCTGGTCTAGAACCACACAAACTTCCTATCACAACATTTCTTCTCCCCATGAAAATCCACCTGACCTTGTGAATTTTATCTTGTGGGACAGAAGGAACTGGAGGCAAAGATGAGCAGTTATCAGCTCCTATTAGACCCATGGACAGACACTCAATGGGGAATCTTCCCTTTCCTCTCCTCTAATCCTGCCCTGCTCAAAGAAATACTTGGAAGAAACAATCACTTGTGCCAGACATCATATATTATTTTAGCTGCCAAAAATGCTTGCATTTAAATGTACTACTTGACATTCAAATGAGGGTTAGAGGGGAAGAGTCCTTTTCACTGAGGCTGATGAAAGGGTTTGCTGGGGGGGTTGAGCACGGGGAGTGTGAATACTTTATAACAAATTGGCACTTGGAGCTCATTAGAAGTGAAATTACTGAATCTCACTCTTGCGTTTAAAAAGCCAAACAACTGTTGTAAGGGAGAAGAGCAGCCAAGCACCCACTCACCTGCGAGTGGCAGGAAGGCAGAGTTTGCATGTCGGGTGTGTAATGAGCTCTCCTCCTCCCCCCCTCAAACGAAGTCATTACAATCTAAACCAGCTTGCAATAACTCAAAGAAGCAACGTGAATATTGGGATTGCACCATTGTTTTGTTCCATACTAAGGAAAAGACAACTGAATTTGCTCTTTATTTTTTTTTTTGTTTTGTTTTGTTGTGTATTTAAAATTATTAAATACCTTCATATTCTTTACTGGGAGAATTTTTATTCCCTCTCCCAAACCCATCCGCCAGAGTTTTGAAGTTAAAACACAGCTTTAACAACCTCTTTTTCTTCAGCTGATTCATTTAAAGCTGATTCTTTTAGTTGCTGTATTTTTTGCCCACTGAGTCTGCCACACTGACACACAAAGATGTTGCCTTAAAGAAGGTAGGCTCCTTTTTCCCCCTGAAACAGAGGTGGTTTTTTACCTCAGCGGCAGAATCCCCACCAATAATCTGGAGCTGGGGGAAGTCTAGAGCTACAACTACTTAGAAATAAAACAAAGCCACGGTTTTAAAATGATATTTTAAATCAAAACCGTGTCACAAATCAAATAAATGTCAAACATCCCAATTTTAAGTTTATCAGAAGAAATAGTGTCAAATACGGTGAACCCATGATTCTGAATAACGCTGAGTAACAGAAAATTAGCCCTTCCATATCCCTTTGAAAGTAAGAGAACAGCACACACCAGAACCTTTTGCTCTCCTTTTTAAGACCTGCACTGGTAAGGTTCATTGCCTGTAACACCACAAACCTCCCTGATGTACATACACCCACACAGAATGTCTCGAGGTTAATAATCCTATTGCTCACCCTGCAATTACAGCCTGCTAGATATGGAAATGTAAGCTTTGCTTGACTTAGCAAAATAAGCAGTGGGGTCCTTTAGAGATTTCAATTTGGTCCAAGCTTTCACCGGTGTGAAAGGATACACTGAATAAAATACAGCATTTATCATTAGGCCACATTAGCATATTTTAGCTCTTAAAGCTATTGCTGGGTGATTACGCCGAGATTCAGCATCACTGGGTATGCTGGTGAATGCAAAGTTATTCAAATCAATTGTATACTGAGATTTGCCATGGGGAAATCCCCCTGAATTTCAATGAGGGATGGGTACCCAAATTCCTTAGGCTTTTGGAAAATTCAAGCATTCAGTAAGGCAGATGGCAACCCCAAAGCACCGGTATAAAAAGCCATGCAGGGTTATTAGACCAAGTTACCTTCTCTGCTATCATGAAGTCGTAGCGGAGCGACTGACGGGTACAGATGGCTCCCAGCAAGAAAACAAAGACCATGTACAGAAACCACCTGCAAACAACAAAAAATAAACTGATTTTTGCCAGCAAGAAAAGACCATTGAGAAGTCTGTCCATTAGCAGAGCCAAGAGAAGGTCAAGTACGTGCAAGTTGGGTCACTCTGCATGGGCTGTTCCTCCATACAATCACAGAATCATCGAGGTTGGAAGAGACCTTCAAGCTCATCCAGTCCAACCCCTACCTACATCACCACTAACCCACATCACCCAGCCACATCCAGACCATGATTTAGCTTCGGGGTAGGTTTTAACGCTGTTTCACCTTACTTACCTACCACAATGTGCCAGGGAGAGCTGCAGGGTGACCATACAGTACCCCTGAGGGGAAGCTGCCTGCACCCCTGATGTGTGCATGGGGGGAATAACCCGGTCCTGGGGACAGACTTTTAGTAGGGCTTGTGGCAATACGACAAGGGGTAAGGATTTTAAACTAAAAGGGCATTGATTCACACCAGATATAAGGAAGAAATTTTTTACGATGAAGGTGGTAAAGCACTGGCCCAGGTTGCCCAGAGAGGTGGTAGATGCCCCATCCCTGGAGACATTCCAGATCAGGTTGGACAGGGCTCTGAGCAACTTGATCTAGTTGAAGATGTCCCTTGGACTAGATGAGCTTTAAAGGTCCCTTCCAAGCCAAACCATTCCATGAACCTGCATGTACACAGGTCCCCTTGTCCGGCAGTGATGTTAAACACCATGGCCAATCTGCTCCACCACCTCAGTCCTGACCCTCCTTTGGTATCTCAGGCACTACCATGACTCAGGTGGAGGAATAAGCTAGTCTGTCTGCAAAGTGCAGGCAGCAGAGGTGTGTGTCCTGTGGACTCCTCTCACTGGACATTCAAACCCTGCCTGGATGCGTTCCTGTGTGATGGACTCTAGGTGACCCTGATCTGGCAGGGGGGTTGGACTGGATGAGCTTTTGAGGTCCCTTCCAACCCCTAGGATTCTGTGATTCTGTGGAAACAAGCACCAATTTCAGCAGGAATCCCTCTAAATTCAGCAGATCCTTCCTTCCTGTCCGAACCTTGGTATGCAATTAAATATAATAATTTCTAAAGCAGTTTAGGTGGCAAAGAAAACAGGCAGGAACCTACTGAGTTTTTTTTAATCTGTAACATTATTTTATTCCTGGAAAGCAGCATTTCCCAGGAAGAGCACTGCTCCCCAGAGCAGGTGGGTGTAGTGGATGATAACTTGAATGAGAGCCAGACTTTAACTTTTCAGATGGCTGAGTAATAAAAAGTTGATGGGAACATGAAGTGGATTAGTCACATCCAGGGCAGCCTCCAAAGAGTAAATTTTGCCCAGTCTATCACTTACGAGGTGCCAATAGCAGCCAGAGTCCCCAGGGGGATGTTGGTAGCAGGCTTCTGAAGATCTCCACTCATATTGAATCCAGCCATCACACCTGTATTTCACAGACATAAATGCAACTTTGAGTCAATCCAAGTTATAGCATATATAATACATAATGTAATTTAATCAGTCGATTAATTGATTGTTTTGGAACAGTAACTACATCACTGCATTGCACTTCCACACACATGACTACTGGCTCCCATCGATTGCTTGGTAAGAAACCATTCATGTCTTTCATAGAAGCAAGCCACCACTAACACATCTACAAAGAACCCTTTGTCCAGTTTGAACAATGCTGGGGGGGTGAAATTTAAAAAAAAAAAAGCAGAAATCTGAACAAAACGCATCTTAATGCAAACCTCCCAGAAGACAGTGCTGTCCAATTGTTGAAAAGAAGAATGCCACTGTTCATCACAGCAGCTCATTGAGCAGGTGGTACTACCCCCTCAGGGAGATCCATCACAGGTCCGTGCATTCCCTGGGGACAACCACTGCTACAAAACAGCCTGTCCTGTCCATGCTCAGTGACAACCACATGCCCCTTTAGCAGAGAGAATAACAGGTGGCACCTTCCAGCCGAGGGCCCTGCTTTGGAAGGAGGCATTATCTCTAGTCTGCAGATAGGGAAACACAAGTGCTGAGAGGGCAGGCAATTGTCCCAGGGTCACATAGAAAACACGTGGTAGGACTAAGAATAAAGTACTGAACTGCTATTTTAGGCCAGAGTGCAGGGTATTGTACCATCAAGGACAGTCCTTATCCTAAAAAATGACCATCTAGAGATGCAAGGAAGGGGAACAGGCTGGAGCAAAGGATTACAGTCTCCACACTGAGGCTAGGTAGGAACCCAAGGTACGAGTGGACTAAGGGGCTTTGCCCACTGTTGAAGGAGGAGTCATAGGAGGTCTGGCAAGAAAACACAACTTCTCTTGTCACATTATCCCCAAACCCCTATGAGAATTCAGGTTTCTGCTATAAACAAAATATATAAATTAAAACGTGTGATTTAGAATCCTCATGAGAATTTGGATGGTTTGAAGGCAGGACAGAAGAGCCTCTTTAAGACACTAACTTCTGCCTGTCACCGTCCCACTTCTCAGATGTCAGACTAACATCTTCATAAGGACACGTGGGCCAGGTGCCAGCCAGCAGTGCTCACAGGAGGGTCCCTGGGAGCCGGGGTGAGATCACCACAGAACAACAATGAGGAGGAGGACGCCAACACCATGGCGTTTGCAGCATCTGCCAGCGCCAGCAGCAGGGGACCGGCCACACGTCGCTCTGCCACTTGGCTGCCAAGGCCAGCACTCATTCCTCATTTTCAGGGGGCACAGGAATGATGAAGTCAGTCTTTGAGGCTGCAAATCTGAGTGGCTACAGCTCAAAGGCAGCAACAGCCCATTGCATTTTAAAGCTCCAACACTGATGGCTGCTCGGGAGGGTTTCCTCCCCAGATGAAAGAGATGTAGGACACATCCCAGGGGAAAGGGAACAAACCCAGTTCAGCCAAACAGGTGCCTTCCCTACAGACCCTGCATGGCCACCGATGGATGCCAACAGGGAGCAATGGTTGGGTTGCTGCTCAGGGAGCAGGGGCTCATCTCCCTGCTCTGTCCTTGGCCTGGCTGTGCATCTTCATAGCTCCGTGTCCCCGTCTGCCCAACAGGAATCATAACACTTCCCCTCCTCACTGTGCTGCCATGGGGATAGCACATTAATGAGCACAAGGCACACACATGCTGCCAAACACATCAGCTAAGCATCCAGGGCTTTATATATTCATTATAATATTTTTTCCATGATCAACCTTTTTAATTTTTTTTCCTCCTTGATCATCCCACCCAGCAGTCATCTTCTTCTGTCCTCCTCTCCACCACAGAGCCAGAGCCTCAACAGTCCCCCATGGACTCCTGGCATTCCTCAGCTCCTGGAAGAGCTGTCCTCCAGATTCAGAGCAGATTTGAATCCTTGACACCATACTGAAAACATTACAAATCAAAGGGAGTTCTTAATTTTCTCCTGGAAGACTATTCCATGGACATACTTTTGAACAGCACTGCTAAAAGCCCATCCACTGGTACGCTTTTCCCTGGATAAAGCTTCCAAGCACTCACTGTTCAAGCAGTGCTGCTTTTAACCAGCTACACATTAGGCTTAGCTGGAGGTGAGAAAAGTTAGGAAGGCAGAAGTCCATGGAAACAGTCACAAAATTCATGCTAAATGAAGCCCCTATGAAGCACACTTTGGTGACATGCTACTTGGCAACTCAGGGGCAATGCAGAAAGCTGAGAATATTCTGAATTTTTTCTTCCAAAGGGAGCAAACTATTGTCAGGAGGACAGTTGTTAATCTCATGTGCCTCTTGGCCAAGTTTCCCAAACATCTGGCACCACCTCTAAATCTTCCAGCTTGAGCTTGACTCACCTCTTCCTCATCCAAACTCCTACCTCAGCAAAGCACTGGGGAAACACCAAAATGGCATTTTCTGGACTGAATATGAAAAAAAGTTGAGGACATGTGAGTCATCTGTGCAGCGATGACTGCACAGCCCAGGCTGCCTCCCTGCCTCCCTCCCGCAGACCCACGCACATGCAGGAGCAGCCAGGAGATGGCCTGCCAGAGGCCACATAAATGAGATCTTGAGGTCGATGACTGACCTCCTGCTCGGCAGCAACCAGGGGTCAGACCCAGGCCAGTGCACACTATTAGCTTCTGTCAGGACTTCCAGGAGGTCACCAGAGTCTCATGGTTTTCACTGACCAAGGCAGAGGCCACCACAGAGGGAGCCAACACAGATAATCGCAGGCACTCAGGCCAAAGCCATCTCCTCTGTGTTGCAACTATGGGTCAGATCTGACCAGCACAGAAGTATGGGCAATCTGCTAGCACAGGCATACGGACAATGCCAAGGCCACCTCTCCACCATCACCCAAAAAGAAATTTTCCAGACAGGATGACAGCTGCCAAAGAGCAGTACTGAGAAAGTCTTTTGCGAGCAGCAGACTAACCACCTCACCCCACCATCTATAGCCCGGGTCACCCCCCACCAGAAAACTGGTCTGACTTGCGAGTAGCCATGAACAGCCTTTCTTGAGACTCCACCTACTCAACAGAAGAAAAACCCTACACTTACATATAAAATTCAATGATGTAGAGAAGCTGGGACATTCCTTCCTCCAGACACAGACCTGTCCCCTAGGGAAATGACCAATCCCTTCTGAACTCAAGCAATCATATCTGCAGATTGTCCATGGAGAAAATTATCCACCTCTCTGTTTCAATGAGATAGCAGGCTGGATTTTCCACACTGGCTGTTATCTCAGAGAGCAGCAGATAATGACAAAGCTTCTGGATGAGGAAGCATGAAAACACAGTCAACTCAGCCAGGAAATTATGGCTGAGACAGTCTGTACATTGCTGCTATTCCCAGCGTAATCCTGTCCTGGGCATCATCCAGGCATTGGATACGTGCACGAGGGGACCACCTACATTGTACATTAGACACAACCACCAGCTCCACCAGCTCTGGCTTCTAACACATCACCAGCTCTGGTTTATAGCTATAGATACGACTGCTTGCAAACACCCATTGAATTTCCAGTTAATTTACTATAAAATATAAAAAGGCTTTTTTTCCCTTCACCCAAGAGATGAAGAATGGAAAATCTTAGATAAGAATTGTAGTTAATTCTTTAAAAGGGCCAAATTCTCCACTGATGTAAGCTGGCACCTCTCCATAGACTTCAATGGAGTTGTGCCAGTTTACATCATCTGATAACTTAGCCCAAAACTTCTAAATCTATTTGCTGTCATTTTGCAAGTGCCAAACGTGGCTCATTTCAGAACTGGTTTCAGTACAGTGATATTTTCCACTAACATGGGCTTCAAACATCGCCTTGCTTTCTCGTATCACATGACAACACACTTCTTTCATTAGACAGAAAACCTCGGGGATTCGGTAGAAAAAAGAAAAACATTCTCTGCACCACAGGACTGATGTTTAACTTCATTTTCAAGCTGCACTGACGGCTGCACGGCTGCTGCCACCATCACTGTGCAGCTCCAGGAGCTGAAGGTGTCCAGGCAGCTCCTTCTCCACGCAAAGTCCTGGTTGGGTGGGTAGCTGGGTGCTTGTGTGTCACAGTGTGGCAGCAAAACATCTGCATTAAGCAGATTATTTACAAACACGCAGAAAAACACCTGGTTAATGCACAGAATCTCTACAGGGCCCTGCTCACATCTTCCAGAGCGAGTATCTAATAGTCATTTGGACCGAAGCTGGCAAATCCAACTCCTCCATGCCCCAGCACTGCTATTCAGGCCACCCCTAGAGGTATGGTTTGGATCGCTTGGCTACTTCTTGATCATTAAATGATAAACTTGGGGGAATAGAGCCAGCTGCACTGCACATCCAGCTGAAATGGTTTAAATAGCTATTACCCAGGAAGCAAATGGACCTGCCCCTGCTTACCACTGCTCAGCTGTAAAACAGGGATAACTTCATTCACGGTGCTGGAGCTGTACCAGTAAAACACATAGAAATGGAGAGAACAGCCAGATTTGGAGTAAAACAATGCGAGGAGGATGCTCGCAGGAGGCAGCATTTTGCTACCGGTTTATGAAAGGCTGGGATGTCCATCCTTGGCCACAGTGCCCTGGCCAAGGCAGCAGCTTCTCCTGCCCACTCAGCCCCAGCCAGGGTCTCCCCGCAGGTCCTGTTCCCGTTCCCCAAAGCAGTTGCCTCTTTGCTTTTACAGCTACCAGCTTGTGTTTCTGGAGTTTCCATTTCACTGATATTTGTGCTGGAAATGGGCAACTTAAAACCACTTTTCTGTACATCCTAGAGACCAAACTTAAACCAGTTGAACTCAGATAACCATTTCGGAGGGTGAATAAAGAGGTTATCTTGAAGAGATAAAATTAGTTTCACTTCAAAGAGGAACATTTAATCTCAGAAAGGCCCAAACATCTCGTTTCACAATTTCCTAAACATTTTTTTAAAAAACTTTGTTATCAAAACAACATCTTAGATTGTAAACCAGCATATGCTAAAAATTAAGAAGAGCAAACACAAGATTTAACAATAAGAGATAAACAGAACATTGCTTTGGGTCAAAGAAATGTTTCAAACTGGTTCAAAGTAAACCCTCAAAACTGACCTACATGTTGTTTCTCTGAAACTCCCCGGATTTCTGTTCCGTCTAACAACGCAAAGGATTTTGCTCCCAGAGCTTTGGCCAGGTCACTGGGGGGGTCCCAGCAGAGGTGGGTACCACTTGGGGACAGGGGTGGGCAGGGCACAGACTGGAGGTGACAGCCTTGGAGTGTCATTTGCACGTCCCTGCTGTTCCTTTTCACATGGAGGTGCTGGGGATTGATGCTGCCATTCGCTCGCTACCTGCACCAGAGGCGCTGGCTGCCAAGCCCTTCCCTGAGAGGTCATCTCCAACCTCATGGACCACTTGTCCTGCTGGCGGGCTTGGGAACATTTTTCCCAGCACTTCTGAAGTTGCAGGGAGCTCTCCATTTGTCATCTGGAGCAGAGAAGTCTTGACTCCCACCTTAAAAATTTCTTAATCAGATCACAAGCTCTTCCATGTAGAGCACTGAACACAACCCCGTGTTTCAGGAGGCTCCTGAACTCCGCAGTGCCACCAGCAGCAGCAGCAGGAGCTGCAGTGGTGTTAGACGGTACCACTGGCACCGCTGCTCTGAAGGAATCATTTAAATCCTGTAAATAACCAAGCAATTTAAATGAACGCATGAAAAAGCTGTGCAGCAACCAAAGTAATTATACATCAGCTCAAACCATATTTTCAGAGAATGTTTAACATTACTACTGGTATTATTTCTGCGAACTAACAAAGCAACAAGCTGCCAGGGCTTTAAATAAATCATATCAATTGGCTTTGGCCTCCTTCCTAGCAGTCAAGCATTAGCAGTGATGAAGAACCATTTAATATGGCTAATCACCCTAATTTTCTGCACAACTTTGCCATAACTATTCCTTCTTCTGTAATCAGGGAGCTGGAAAAAACTGCTTTCCTGCATGAGAGGCAGGGCTTGTGGGGAAGGTCTCTTTCTTGGGCTGGAGGACTTGCTTGAGCCAGGCAGAATGGCAAAATAGAGGGCAGAAGCCAACTTCTCAGTGATGTCGCTAGCTCAGGCAGGTAAGTTTTCCAGGAGGAATTCTACATAGAGGCAATAGTCAGCGTGATAAACTGGAAGAGAGAATTTCAAAAGAAAATCTGAAGTCCTGCATTAGGTGCACCTGACCTGCTAGCAGCTCACTCCTCCAGCCCATCTGTTTCACAAAACCCTTTCATTTGTCTCCCTGTACCGCAGCAATTCTGCTAACAACTTCCAGCGAGTTGCTTAGAGCTAATCCTCTGAAAATTCATTCTGTAATCCAAGGATTCATCGCTATGGAAACTGCTTATATTTGGTACTTTTTATAGCTTAAAAACACCCAGCATCAACAAAAGGTATTGTAACTCCAGTTGATAGTTATTTCGTTCCCACTGGAGATTGCCAGCTTTGGAAAGGAGACATGGATCTTCCTGGTAATTTAAGGGAATGAATAATATGAAAGCACCCAGTGAAGCTCATAAGCGTGAGCTCTGCTGACACGCAAAGATGCACCCGTGATGCTGTGCAGAGTGGTGGGTCAGCATCATGAGTGATGGCATCGTACCGCCTCGGCCACCCGCCCTCCGGTGTGCTCCTCCCACCCTCCCAGTGCAATCAAGTCATAAGGCTTATTAGATAAGATAAATAATTATCAGCCCTTTGAAAAAGGCTTGATACCTTGTGGCCTGATAGTATTGGCCAAGATTGGTTCCTGAGCCTTGTCCTTGACAGGGAGGGAGGGATTTACACCACCACATCAACCCATGGAGTTGGTCAGCAGTGTCTGACCACAGACAGACAGAAGAGCACATTCAAGTGAACAGGACAGGAGGGTGCAAAATTTGAGACGCTGGAGGAAAGCCTGAACATCTTGAATCGACTGCATGACTCTGCTGCAGATGAGTACAGTCCCACTTGCCCTGCCAAGCCACCCAGAGGAACTCCCCTTGCTTCTTCTGCTCATTTTCAGGATGTTACTGTGGGGGAAAGAGAGGAGGATAAAACTTACGGTACCTGTGGCAGCTGGGAAAAATACTCCAAAAACAGTGAAGAAGGACTCCCCCTGGCTGTAGTCGGGCAGCGTGTTGTTGAACATAAGCTCTTCGGAGTAGCCGACAAAGCCGTGCTCTGCAAAGACACGGAGGGTGCAAGGAGAACTTCAGAAACCACAGGGACCGCCAGAGACCCTCCTGCCTGCTCTCAGCAACCACCCAGCCTCTAAACACTCGTGAGGACAGTTTGAAAGGATGAATGTGAACTTATCTGATGTGGGAAGAAAGCAGGGGAGAGGTCAGTGTGGTTACCAGGGTGTCAATGCCAGGGGAAGGCGTAGCTGATGGTGGGTGCAGAGGTGGTGACCAGCATGTTGAGAGGCACCACCTGGGAGGCTCTTGCCAAGCCAGAGCACAGAACGTACTGAGTCCCATCTGCAAGCAAGCTGGACATCTTCCTGTAAAACCTGTCCAGGAGAAAAGCTGGCTGCTGGGATCAGCTAATATTTATACTTATTTATCCATGCCGCTTCAATCCTCTTTCCAAATACAGCAAAATTATGCTGCCATAGGACAACTGCATCCCTGAGCAAGCCCTCACACTGTATCCCAATTCCGTGTCTCTGCCAGTCAAGTTCCTGCACAGACAAGACCCGAGATGTGTCCATGCCATGAAGCTGCTACCAACACACCCAGTTTATATTCTGGTTGCCAACAAGGCCAAAGCCAATAAAGCCAGTTTGTTGCAGGGTGGGCTGCAACCCAAGATGAGTTTCCCAGCAGAGAAGAAGTAAGGTGCCCTAAAACTGCCCAGTGCTCTGATGCCACGTTGTGCACTTACCCTCCTGATGCCATTGCTCTCTTGTTGCTGCATTATCATCTCCAAACCAAGCCTAAACCTGGGGTTGTGCATCACGACCAGCCGCTCCCCGCCCAAATCTTCTGCAGATGTTTATCAGGGCACAGCAAGGAGCAAATGCCAAGACCTTGGGCTGTGCCCTGCTCCCCACACCAACCCTGCCAAGTTTCCCCAAGGTCATACACACACGGGTTTTACTTTCCAAACAGAAAGTTCTACAGAAGATGGGAGAGAGGGGAAAGCAATGGGTAGGATATCAATGACATGCAACTGGTTTACTGGGTGTGTGATGGAGGATCCTGCTCCCTCAATTCACGCTGGAAGGACAGGTGAAATTATTCCACAAACCTGGATTTGTTAGCAATAGTTGAGCCCAACAGCTGACTTGCCAGCAGGGCATTTCTTAGGAAAGGTTTTAGATGCTTATAGGTAGAAAAGATAACTCATGGAAAGCAGGCTGAGGAATTAATGATATATGTCTGTGAAATTAATAATTTCTCATTCAACAGGCAAGAATGCTTTTTAATGGAGTACCTTAATCTATGGAAACTTCTCCTCCCTGTCAGTACACCAAACATTCATGCCAGCTGGAGTGGGAGGTGAGCAAAGTCAGTTCCTTTTTCCCTCCTGCCACTACAATCTATCTCCACAAGACATGTGACTGCAATAACTTGAATTTTCTCATTAGCAGGCAGGATGCTGTTTATGGCTGCACAGGGTGACAGCCAGAAATTAAAAAAAGACTCCATCAAAGCTGTCCCATGCCTCAAAGACAACATTAATGATGTTTGGACAATAGATTAAACCGGCAAATTAAATCAGAGCTCTGAACACAAGACATACCCACTTACAGTCTCAGAATATAACTAACCACAAAGCTTTGAAGTTGCCACAGAAAAATCCTATAGATAATCAAAAGTTTCCTACTACATCTGCATTCATTGTGTTGCCCAAACATGGATGGAAACACATTGACAGAAAAGGTCTCCTGCTGCTAGGCTTTTTCAAAGCACCAACCATCTTCATTAGGAACAAGTCCCAGATGGGATTTAAAGGGAATAAGCCCAGTGCTACACGTTGACCTCTGGACCTTATGGATGTCTGCAGAAAGTGCAGCTTCTGGAGAAATAAAGGGGGGATTTGTGTAGGCTGCACGTTCCAGACAGACCGGATCTGAGCTCCTTCAACTGGAGTCTTGTGCCCAGGGCAGCACTGCACATGGGCTGGCTGCAAAATTCCCACCAAACTGCTCAAGAAAACTTTTGGTCCCAGCCATGGGATTTTTCATGAGGTATGTGCTCCTCATAGAGAAACCTTAACAGAAAAAAGTGAAACAGAAAGTAAACAGAAAACAGTAAAACAGAAGTAAACCAGTAAGTTTTACAGTTAAACAGTTAGTAAAACAGAAGGAGTGAGTAAAATATTCACCTCAATCCAGGGAGATCTGCAGACCTTCTCCAATCTGTGCTTTGCAGCAGCAGCATCAAATATATCTGTCACTCTTGACAAAAGTTTGCCCCACTGATTCTTAAACGTCTCCTGTGAAGCAGACTCTAGCCTCCCTTGATGGTTTACTCTCATAATTTCCTGTCTTTATCATTTAGGTTTTCCCCACTGCCTAACCCAAATCACCCTGTCTGAAGTTCATGATGCTATTTCTGGCCTGAACCACAAGTCATTTGCATTTCTTAAGAGCATCCTTTCACCTACTGGAAACTGTCCCCATCCTGCACTGGCACAGTTGACAGTGTCTGCCAGGCTGTAAAACTTTATGTTTGTCTTCATCAGACCACAAATTGTCTTTTCACAGCACTTCCCCAGCTTGTGCGAGGTCATCTGGAAGTCTGACCCTCTCAGCCAGGCTGCTGCAAGCCTTTTCCAGCTGGGGTCATCTGCAAATTGGATCTGTGTATTCTCTTTTCCATCATCCAAGCAGTTAAGGAAAATAACACCAAACCAAAACCATACCCTTGCAGAACCTCACCAGACACACCTCCTGCTTTGCAAGTGAACCATCTCCAACCAGGGACTTCCCACCATGTTTTGGGGCTATATAATTCAGTGATGGGCTGATCCAGACACTTTGGCTGCCTTGTCTCCTTTCTCATACAAAAGGCCAAGTGAACAACCAGACTACATTTTCTGTGACACAGTTCTGACTACACCATGACATCCAACCACGGAGTGTGAGACCCATGAGACCAACATCTGACCTGCACCTGTGTGCATCAGACCCCTGTGAATCTTAAGCAGCCAAACAACCCCTCATGCTACATCCATTCATCTGCTGTTCCTCTTCCTACTTCATTCCCCTAAGTGTAAATTCTGGGTGGAAGAGGCAAAGCCTGAAGCCGTGGCAGATGTTATGGAAGCACAGAAAACGACAGCCGTGGATTTGTTGAAAGAGTCACCGGATGAACCTACGAGTCCATCCCACTTCTGCTTCCTTTCCCGGTGGCTCCGGTGGGCGAGAGGAAGCCCAGCCATTCCACACTTCCCTTTCATACAGAACCAGGAGCCTAATTAAAGTTCACCCAAATGTTACTGGTTATTACAACCTAATTTCTCAGTCAATCGCCCTCACATCAAGCAAACCTCCCATCCCTTTTGATTGCCTTTGTGCCAGGATTTGCAACCGCCGTCAGTCTGAGCCAGCTATCACCAGGGGACCGGGCAGCTGAGAGCAACTCCCTGTGAGCATCTCCTGCTGCCCTCCTGCCTGCCACCAGAGCGAGTCATCTGTGACCTTTCAGCTGTCATATTATGGGGACTAATTGTGGCTGACGGGGCAATTGGGCTGAAAATCATCCAAAACAAAACAGGAATCAGCAACTGAGACCAATCGGTTAAACCAACAGAGCACTCGGTGGGTTGTTCAGGGAGTCAATTATCCACATCCCATTGAAAGTGCACTTCAAAAGGACGAGCTTCAGAAGGAGGGGGGAAGGAAACACCATAGGGTCTATATTTGGCTCTCAGATCTCCAAACAAAGCAAGATCTTCGCATTAAAAAAAAAGAAAGATCTTTTCCTCTAGCTAACTGCTGGGTACACGAGATCCAAGCCAGATTCTTCCCCCCTCGCTCATTACAAAATGTTTGCCTGACAAATCTTGCTTTCAATTAATTGATGCAACCCCATAGCCTCTAAATCCTGCCTTTAATGATCCTGCTCTCGGCTGGCTTGCAGAGGGCTGAAGCTGAAGTGCTGTAAACAATATTCCTAGTGTCATGCTGAAAGGAAAAGAATCTGGTTCCTTCTCTGTGCCGTGTCAGCCTTATGGGAAATGCACAATAAAGAGCGGTAACAATTTATTTTCATCATTAGATACTCAGCAAGAAGCAGACAAAGAATGGATTTCTCAAGTGGTTGAGCTGAAGTAAATAAACGACAGGGAAGACATTGACTTAGAGCAACATCTGAATTATTCCTGTGACTTTTGGCAACTGAAGTCCTTCCAGTTGTCCTCACTAAGATAATGTAATAAACAATAAAAGCCACCTAGCAAGTTTCAAATTGAAGAGCTTTCCGGGTGAGCATCCTTCACTCACAAGTGCAGGGGGACCACAGGGGGACTGCACATCAGCCTGATGCAGGCAGAGGAGGAAAGTGGCCGGAATTGTCATGGCGCCCTGGCCACCACAGATGCCTGGGAGGAGCCACCAGCTTTGGCCTGGTTGCCATCACCGCATCCCCCCCTCTGCCCCAGCTGGTTTCCTGCCACTTTCTCCCACCTCTCACCCCATGGAAGAGATGAAAGCAGCCAAGGTGGTTTTCAGCACTCAGGACTCACCTTGGCAGGGCGGCCCCTCCATGAAGCCCGGGGTTTTGGAGCAAGACTCGAGGAGGTTGGAGAAGGGGCATGAGGCGAAGCCGTGGTTACACAGGGTCAGGACATTATGCAACGGCACAGAGGATGACGGCACTGCCAAGTTCCAGGCAACCTGGAGCTCATTACAGATTAGTCAAGTCTTGGCCAAATTCAATAAGCCTGTTCACAAGCTTAAGGTTAAGTAAACCCTGGCACTAAGGCAGGGGATAAATAATGCAAAAATGGAAAACCACCTTAAGAAACAGCTCCCAGAAGATGGTCACGTACTGCGCTCTGCTTGTGATTAGAGATTTTAATTACAAAGGTGGGTGCTGAAGGCTCAAAGTGGTGAGATTTCTTTCTTTTCCTAAATAAGTGAGCCCACACGTTCCCGCCTGGAAGGTACTTGCTGAGATTTGCTTTCAGAGGCACAGCTGGAAGTGTTTGCCTTGCAACATTTCTCAGGTCTGACCCCAGTGTTTTTGGGATTCTGTGTGATGTAAGAGGTGGAGAGCCAAGGAGTAATTATATATCCTTGGCATAATTATCTCCTCTCTCTCTCTTTCCCTCTTCTTCTTCCATCTCTAAACCCTTCTGGCATAAACTCTGAAATCCAGTCATTCTCCTTGGACACCAGTCCAAGCACACACCCAGAGTAAGGTCCTGGTGTGAGTGCTGGAAGCACCTGGGCACACCAGTGTGGAGGAAACAGGAACAGCCCACACAGCTTGGTCCCACAGCTGCCATCCTCACCTGAACACACACCTCTACCATAAGATACAGTTTCACTCCTCACCAGCCACATGCTTGCATTTTCCTCTGCCAAACTCTTAGCTGAGTGCAAGGTACAAGCCCAGGAGTTCTGAGCTATTAATTCCCCAGTGGGCAAGTCAAGCTCTGTTGGGTTGGTATCTCTCAGGAGTTGCAGTCTATCAGATGACCGGTGGGTGGCTTAAACCAAATTAATTTCTATGCAGGTTGAAGTGCTCCACAGTTGGAAAGGATGGAAATTCTCCCTCCAAAAGCCCTTGCAATGCTAATTCTGCCCCCGCCTGCAGAAGTTTATCCATGGATGGCCTGGTGGCACCAAACTCACCAAAGCATACTTACTACCCATAGCCTATCATACAACAACAGCAACATCATTTGCCAAGGGAGGGGTTGGGTGTGCCTGGCTTTGATGAAGCAACATTTCAATATCAAAACACCACCACCAATATTTTTTTCAGCATCTCAGAGTGCACTTGCAGATAGACAGACTCGACCATCCACACAGAAATTGTAGATGTGAAGATAATGATGCAAAGCCACGAATGTCATCCAACCTCCACAGCCTTATCTTTGCCTTCCACCCTCCTTCATGCAAATGTTGACATTTAACTTGAAGCAACAAGCAGCACAGGATCCTCTGACACAACAGCTCCGAAGGATGCTCTGCACCAACGCAGCCATGCTCCAGGCAGCTCTGGGCTTCCCCAGCAGAGGGGTACTCACATGTACTGGAGAAAAATGTGGGTCTGGCTGACTGCAACCAGCCAGCAACACCAGGCAGGGCACCCGAGGCAGGTCATTGAAACAGCGCACCTCTCCCGTGGACTGGCATCACCAAAGAGGGACAAAGGGGACACCAGGTTCATGAATAACACTTGAATCACCTTTCCCAACAGAATAAAAAAATAAATCAATCAAAGCAGTGCAGTCACAAGCCCCGTCCCTCCATGCACACACTGGGTTTCCTGTGTTTGGGCTTGTTTAACACCAACATGAACAATCGCATTTCCAACGTTCTTCCAAGGCTGGGCTGCTTCCGCAACCACCCAGCTCCAGCTCCCGAGGTCCTCCCAATATTGTTTTTCCCCAGGCAAGTCCAACACTACCATCACTACTTCCTGGGGTTGCCCTGCTCCTGCCAGCCTGGTACAGGGCAGGCGGAGGCAGAGATGTATAAGAAAAAAGTTTGGGAAGGAAAACAGTGAGAGGGAAGCAGTGCTGGAGGTGGACAGAGGACAGTATGATGTTTTTTCCATGCCCCCAGTCCACTGCTCTACTCTCTGTGGGCCAACACTCAGCCTGTGAGATGCATGAACAGCTTTCGACCAGAACATCCCCAGTCCTCCTGGGAACTGGTGAGTCATGAAAGTAAAGCTTGGTAAGAGGCAGAGCTGCACTGGCAGGTACTGGGAATAAACATAACCTTCACTGAACTCATGAAAAACTTGATATAAAAATGTTTTAACATCTTCCAGGACATCTCCTGCTTCACCTTTGGTATACAAGTTCTGGTTGAAGGACTGGGAAGAAAGAGAAAGAAAAGAGCTGCAGGGGAGCAGAGCAGGAGGAAGATAGGATGGACTGAAGAGATCAGTGGCCCTGTCTCCTGACAGCTCCTGCTGGGCTCATCTACCAGGCGACCACATTCATCAAACCCAGATTGCCTTTCCTGCAGCCCCAGTGCAACACGTGTGCCACACAAGTGAGCGTGGATCCGTGCACGTTTCCTACGAGCCAGGAGCACATCTGCTCCACGCAGGACTTGTGGGCAGCAGCACAGCTCCGTAGCTGGACACAGGGCATGTGCAGCCCAGCCCAGATGGAGAAGAGCAAAGACAGGGAATGCGGGAGCTCCCCAGCTCCACCCCACCCCAACCCACACCACTGCTGGCAGCCCCAACAAAGCGCTGGGAAGAAGAGGATGAACGGGAAGGGACTAAATTCCCTCTGTAATTTCATCCCCAAAGCACAGTTTAACAAATTAGCTGTCCGAGCAGCTCTGGAAGATTGCAGAGCCTGAGCCTGGCAGCAGGAATGACTGCTGTCCCTCCACAGGGCAGGATGGTGCTAGCTGAAGATGAAGTGCTGGGTGCCAGAGCCGGCCTCTCCCTGCACCTCGCCAGCCACAGCAAGTGGCACCCTCAAAAATGCCAAACCAAAGCTGAGCAGCAAGAGGTAGCCCAGGGCAGGGAAAGGAGCCCATTGCTATTTTTCCACTCGTGGAAACAAATAAACTCCTGTTTTATCATCAGCACCAGGGAGATGGTTTCCCAGCTCAGGACAAACAGCACACTTGCGTTTCAAACCGGTCAGAGCTGCGAGTAGCAGAAAACGGATGGGTTTTAGTGGAAAAAAAATTGGCAAGAGAGAAGCAAGGGGAGAAGAATCAGAGCAATTTTAAAGAAAGAAGGAAAGGAGTTCCCTCACCCAAGACTTTCTCTGAACCCCTAATAAGCCCGGAAACCCAAAATGAGAGATTATATAAAGTCGGTAATTGAAGGAGCGAAAGCCACAGTTAAAACAATCCAAAAAGGCCAAGCCCTGAGAAAGGCAACTCGAATCCCTTATCTTTTGATGGAAAAGAATGTGCTCCCTGAGATTAATGACGTGTTTACCCGAAAGGAAACCACCGCCCTTCTGAAGCAGCGAGTGTTTGTTCCTCCCGAGCCCCTGTTTTCTGCTCCAGAGCTGATCTCCCAAACCTCCTGTTTAAAGTCAACACACAATACAGCTTCCTGCTGCCACGGGCTCTAAGGGACCTCATCATTAACCCTCTCCCCAGAACCACCCTTCACCACACCTGTCCATGCCGGCGGGGATGAGGACGGGGTATTCAGATGACACTTGGAGCGCAGGCATGGAGACAGGCATCACACTGAGGGCTGCCAGCAACCTTGCTGCAGGGCCATGAATCACCCCCATGCAGAAATATTTCTCAGTTGAGAAGACAAACGAGCAAGCGTGTGGACAAGACAGCGCTGTCGAGGGGAAGCACTCACTTGTCTTGCTCTTCTCTGAGGTCTCTGGGTGCAGTTGTGTTCAGGTTTGGGCCCCTCACTACCAGAATGACATTGAGGTGCTGGAGTGTGTTCAGAAAAGGGCAATGAAGCTGGTGAAGGGTCTGGAGAACAGGTCTTATGAGGAGCAGCTGAGGGAAGTGGGGCTGTTCAGTCTGGAGAAAAGGAGGCGGAGGGGGGAGACCTTATTGCTCTCTACAGCCACCTGAAGGGAGGTTTTAGCAAGGTGGGGGTTGGTCTCTTCTCTCAAGTAAGAAATGATAGGACAAGAGGAAACTGCCTCAAGTTGCATGTGGGGAGGTTTAGATTGGATATTGAGAAAAATTTCTTCACCAAAAGGGTTATTGAGCACTGGCACAGGCTGCCCAGGGAAGTAGTTGAGTCACCATCCCTGGAGATATTTAAAAGACATGTAGCTGTGGTGCTTAGGGACATGGTTTAATGGTGGACTTGGCAGTGTGCTGAGTTAATGGTTGGACTTGATGATCTGAAAGGTCTTTTCCAACCTAAATGATTCTATTCTGTTCTATTCTATTCTCTTCTCAAGCTGCCCAGGGTTTCAGCAGCATGCCCTGCAACCACCCTGCCCCAGGATGCTCTTGGGAAGAGGTTTAACCCCAGCCAATGCAATGGTCTGCTGTGTTACAGGAAGCATGGAGGAGCATCAGATTTGTGCACTGAAATCCCTCAAGCAAGTAAGAAAGCTTAAAGCAGAAGCAATGGGGTTGATGTGCAAAAAACCCACTTGGAGACCACCAGTCCTTGGCATATGTGACAAACACAGGAATTCACAGCCTCCCCCTCTGGTAAATACCCCACTGGTAAATACACTCGCACTCCAGCCCCGATCTCCTCATGGAGCATCGAAACCATGAGAGCCATCAGATCACCAGCATCCTCCTCTCCCTAAAGCGAATGGACCTGCAATAACGGGTGCTGGCCAATGGCTAAAAATATCACAAAAGGCAGAATAAACAAAGGGAGCTGCTTAAAGCTGTTTCTGATGTTTATTTTTAGCTAATGGGGCAATTTTCATGTGCAGGATGCTGCCACCTCTCTCGGCTCATGATGCAGCCTACGGTCCCCCAAGCTCTCCCCAGCCACATCAAGTCTCCTGTGGGACCAGGCTGGGTGGGAGGAAACGCTAATTTCTGCCCAACTCCCTGTGCACCTGCTTCATCTCCACCTCAGTTTCTCAGGAGGATGGAGAAGTGGAAAACCACCGGCATACACAAGAGCACACCCAGAGCCCAAAAGCACCTACATGAGCAGCTCCTCATCACCAAAGCCCAGAGCCTTGACACCACTTAAATAAGGAAAAACTCAGGAATGTGCCTGTGGAAGTTGCTATTAGAGCTGTTTGGCACTTACTCTGTCTCTATAGGTTGGTGGGCTTTAATTATTTTCTGCAAAAATGCCAAAAAATGGATCTTTTCTGCAGGTGGAAAATCTGAAATTTTGGTTAGGAGAAAAAAGGAAGAGATTTTAACATGGGTATTTCAACTTCATAAAATCCACTTATGTTTTATATTAGTTAACGCTAAGCACCAGACTTGCCATAGTAGATACATCCTTCCATTACTATTTCATTTTTTGATGTGGTATCCGCTATCTGGTTTGCGCAGCGCTATTCAAACCAGCCAGAGGAAATGGTTTTATTCATTACAAAGAGGATGAGAAGCAAAATGTTCCTTGCTTCATCATTTTTCTAGAAAAATCGTTTGCATCAATGGGATGTTATTATTAATTATAGAGTGGTATTTCTTCGAAGTCACACCCAGAGTCCCCAGCTCTGCAGAACTTCTCCAATGAAAAACCCCAGACTTGAGAAGTCAGAATTTAGGCTGAGTTAAGGCACAACAATTGAAGGGAAGTGAACGGCAGTTGAGCGGCAGCAGCAATGACACACATCCTTCAGACTCATTGCAGTGACCTCCTTTCTAACTCTGAACTACTCCATGTATTGCTTGGGACAAAGTCAAGTCCATGTCGATCAAATCCTCATCTTCCAAAAGAAAGCAGATAACCAAAATGTAACATAATCATAGAATCACAGAGCAGTTTGGGTTGGAAGGGACCTTAAATTTCACCTAGTTCCAACCCCCTGCCACAGGCAGGGACACCTCCCACCAGACCAGGTTGCTCCAAACCCCATCCAACCTGGCCTTGAACACTGCCAGGGAGGGGCAGCCACAGCTCCTCTGGGCACCTTGGGCCAGGGTCTCACCACCCTCAAGGGAAAGAATTTCTTTCTAATACCTAATCTAAATCTCCCCTCTTTTAGTTTAAAATAGTTCCCCCATGTCCCATCACTCCCTGCCGTTGTCAAAAGTCCCTCTCCAGATTTTCTGGAGCCCCTTCAGGCACCGGGAGGTGCTCTAAGGTCTCCCCAGAGCCTTCTCTTCTCCAGGCTCAACACCCCCAAGTCTCTCAGCCTGTCTTCACAGGAGATGTGCTCTAGCCCTCTGATCATCTTCATGGCCCTCCTCTGGACTCACTCCAACAGTTCTGTGTCCTTCTTATGCTGGCGACTCCAGAACTGGACCCTGTACTCCAGGTGTAATCCACCAGACCCTGCCATGGTCTACAGAGTATTCTGCCATACTCATGACTAAAGCATCCCATACTTCCAAGTTATGGATATATTATCCAGATGCCCATGGTATTTCGAAAGAAAACTATCTCATTTGTTGAGTTTTTGATTCTGTGTCCAAAATGACAGTCTGATTTTATTTTTGGGAGGTTTTCATTATCGTCGATAAAAAACACACAGCTACTGCTTCAGGTCTAGTTTCAGACTGCAAATCAACCTGGAAGTCAAATAGCGTTTGATTTTGGAAAGGTTGAGCAAGAAGTTGTCACCTAAAAAGATTCTTTTTTGTTTGTTTGACACTATTGATTGAACTCAGTTTACACCAGAGAACACATTTTCCCTACCAAAATCACATTTTTCAATGAATGCATTTCCCCTTTGAGTAGAAAAGAAAATCAGCAAGAATGATCAGGCCATCCTCCAGGCCAGAGAAAGCACAACCAGGCTGAAATCTCTTACCTGCAGCCAAAAAGGGCAACATAATGCTAACACAAGCCAGCAGAGATGATGATGAGCAGTAGGTATGGACCTATGTCCTGCTTTCTCCTTAGTCTAGGAGAGGAATGCAAACTAGAAGTGAAGCGGCTAGAGAAAGAATCTGATTTCTAGAAATTAGCTTCATAATTAAATCCCTAAATAAGGAAAGCTGATTCAGGGCACAGCTGAACTGTGACTGGAGTTAAACACTGAGGGAATGAAAAAAAGAGGAGGTAAAATATCTTCATCATTTGAAAACAATTATGTAGCGACACCAAAAAAAAGAGGAAAAAAAATAATCAATGCAATTAAATAAAGCTGTCCTGTTTAAACACAGCAACAGGGAGAGATGGAGAGATTACGGGATGATATATATCTTCCTCAAGCCAGTTGGTTTTATTAGGTTTGTAGCATTAAACAAGTTGCTGCTGAATAGAGAGCCTGCATGGGAGGTTTTATGGGGCAGGCGGGTGGGGAAAGCCCACGCCAAGGCAGCGTCCAGCAGGGGACAAAGCCAGCTGAGGCATTCCAGGATTTATTTGCAAGCTTTAAGAAGACGAGCTCAGCACTGCCTCACAAGGAAACGGCAAAGAAACCAAAGGTTAGATCAACCGTGTACAAAATCTCCTGTGAAAATCAGAGCAGTATTACCCATGAAGCCATTTTAAACCTGTAACAACTTCGGCAAACCTTCTCCTGCTCCAGGGATGGACCCAGGCCAGTCCAGCCCTTACGGTCTTGTGCAGTGGCACGTTATAGGGTGTCAGATGAGGCCAGGACCCCCCTCCTCCTTGGCAGCAGGGAGCAGAGGGCAGCTTGCTCCCGCGCCCCATGTGGTCGCTCAGAGGACACAGCCTGAAGAAGAGGAGAGGGGCACAAGAGGTTTTCCAAGCAAGGTGGTTTAATGCAGAAAGGAAGGACATGGACTGGTCCTCAAGTCCTCCAGAGACCCAGAGTGATGGGTTTTGACTGCAGGATGTGGGTGATAGTCTGAGATAGCTGTGACCAGAGCAGGGTCCCCAAGGATGCAGTGGAGGATCCACCACTGGAAATTCTTAGGAGCAGGTAGATGCACATGGCACCCCCAGCGCAGATCAGTAGGTGCAGGAGGGCAGGGACCCACAGGCCCTCCCTGGCTCCCCCCTTCTCCTTACCCACCCTCCTGGGATGTGCTTCAGGGCATGGGGCTCAGAAATCCTGCCTGGTACAGGGATGCCAGCCTGGCCCCCCACAAGCAGCGGCTGGACCAACACCCCGAGCATCTGCTGGCAGGCGAGACCGCTGCTGCTCAACAGAGTCCTGCTGCTGGGTGTCCTCCAGCAAGGAAACACTGTGAGAACCTGCCTGCAAACAGGGCGGCAGAGTGGAACCATGCAGCAAAGTTACAACTCAACCTATTTTTATTTATTTATTTATTTATTTATTCATTTTAAATAAACTGCTTTAAATACCCACTTCAGAGAGCCCGGGCAGAGTGCTGTAGCTTTCCTCTCGCTATCTAAATAAGGCCCCTAACAATGTTATCACTTTTCAAAACACATCTGTCCCGCAGGTCCTAGCCCAGACAATTGGCAGGTAACCAGTTAATAAATGTCTTCGCCAGACTGTTGAATAGGCTGGCCCCAGCTCAAGAGTGATGTCAGGGCCATTCAATGCACTATAATTGGAAAAACCTGGAGAAAGCAATCCCGTGTTTTTTAATAAATAAAGACCGTATTAGCAGCCTCCTGCTTTTATTCACCACCGTGTCTACCTTGTTCAGTAGCAAAGTGGGATTTTTTTTCTGCTGTCGCTCGCTGGGTGATTTCTACTTGGAATTTGATGCCAGTTTCCAGATGTGTCTCAGGCCAGGAAGTCAGCAATCAGCCTGGATAAAGCCCCTGGGATTAGCTGCAGATCATCTTCTGACACACACATCCTTCCTGCACCCTCTCTTATGAAACTGGGAAACACCCCTCATGCCCAAAAAGAAAATAAAATGACCCAGAGCCAAGCAAAAGCCCCCGATTGGGATGCTCTGATCACTTTCATATTAAATATGTGGGAATGTATTTAATTAATTCAATCCAGCAAAGCCCCCAAGGCACCGTTTGAGGGATCTTTATAACACCAGAGTGTTTATATACATAAATCACTTCAGCAATTGCAGGTGCCCTGTCTGCTGAAGCAGCCCCAGCCAAAGCTCATCTCCCATAGCTCCTCACCAGTGGTACCCACGGGAGAGCCTCAGCAGAACGCCCAGGGGGGATGAATCCTCCACAGGACTCATCCTCGGAGGAGGAAGTGAGGACAATAAATGATTTTTCTGGGCTCTGTGTGAGCAACTTTGGGAAAATAAAACCCAAGTGGGTGACATGAAGGATGTGGTTTGCCTGGAAACTAATCCCAAACAGAAGCACCCTGACAACAACGCACCTTACAAACCTCCCTGCATCCCTGAGAAACAAAGTGCCCGCGTTTCCAGCCAGCAGGAGAGGGATCCAGCTCCTGCTTGCCCCAGCCACGTGGCACCGTCTGCTGCAGGACAGAGGGGTCCCAGCCCAAGGGGACCCAATTATTGAATTACCGACAAAATAATTTATTTATTTCCCCCCCAGGCATTTAAGAGGCTGTTGTCAGGCTCCTTTGCCTCCTGTTGAGATCCCTTTCATCTCCCCAACAAAGCACAACCAAATTAACACCACCCTCCCCCAATAACCCCCCCCTCCCCACACACACATGGAGCTGCTCTGCGTTACCCAGGGCACCTGGGAGCCGCTGCCAAAACAGGAAAGCAGGCGCCTGACTGAAAGGGAGTATTTGGGAGTCACCCCACACAAAAATTAGCAGAGATATGCTAGGAAAATAAAAGAGTGGGCATTAACGCCAGGCTTATCTTCTTTTTCCGTGACTCTAGTGCTCAGGACATGGAGAGGCCAAAGAGTTTCACATGCTGTTCCGAGGAGCTGGTCACGCAGAGGAGCATCCTCTGCTTCACCTTCACTGCTCCCTCCCAAACCCAACCCAGGCTGGTTCTGAGGGATGGACCTCCAGACTTCAAACACACATGCACACAGGCCAACGCACACAGAGCCCGCGCTGCTGCCATGGAACTGAGCAGCAAGTGCTGGGTGCTGAGTCTGCGTTGAGAAGTCGAGCGCTGCCGGGTTTCACTTCCCCTGCCTCAGGTTTGGTGACAGCGGGGAGCTGTGCCGAGGCACAGGGAATACGGATGTTTCCCAGCCCGAGGAAGGAGGCAGGGGACTCCGTTTCTGGAGGTAGGACTCAATTTTAAGGTGAGTGGCCAGAGGCAGCTCAACGAGTCTGGTTTTGAGACAGCACAGGGAGCCCCACTCCTCGCTACCCACCCCTGGCCATGATCCCAGCCTGGGACCGTGAGCCGTTCCCAGGGGAGCCAAGGGGAGGATTTAGGATTAACTCCAACAGAGCAGCCGGTCCCACCCCACCCTGCAGGCAGCCCTTGGGGCCAGGCAGAGGGCCAGGCGGGCTGGCAGGGATCAGGCAGGCCTGCCTGCAGTCCCAGCGGGGTCGGCACCATGGAGACAAGCGACCCAGAGCACTCCAGGGCTCCTCCAGCCCCAGCTCCGGGCTTCAGGAGCCTGGCCGGCTCCGAGTGGGAACGAGCCACGGCAACAGGGAGAGAGAAAAAAATGAAACAGGAGAAAAAGCAGCGGGAAGCCCTGCTGAGAAGCCCCCTTTTGTGTAAACACGCTCCGTCCTCAGACTAAAAATAAAGACAAACCACAGGAAGGGAGTGGAGTGAGTGCTTGGACCATATCCGATTTGGTGTGTGCCTGGGTGTGAGCTGAGGAACGGGGAGAAGAGCGGGGGACTCCACCCAGCCCAACCACACAAAGGCAGCTGCTCCAGACCTTCGAGATGGACAGGCATGCCTGGAGATTATCTAAACCCAAATAACTGCTGCTTGGCAGATGCGCGGCCCTTCGGTATGTGCACAGCACTGGGAAGTATTCAGGGAGGGGAAAGGCTGCCATGGTGGGAGCAGGGAAGGCAGGAGGGCTGCACGAGACCCATCTTACAGATTTGGAAACCGAGACCTGAGGCTGCAAACTGAAACCCCATAAACAGCTCCTAAAACAAGGGAGCAACCCAGACAAGATATCAGCTGAAATCTTCCCAGCTCACAGGTCTGTCCTCAAAATTCACCTCTCCCCGCACACTGCCCTTCACATCTCATCACCGCCGTGGCTGCAGAACCAAACCCCAAACAACTCCACACACGTGAAAGCTGCAGAGCACTCATCAGTTGACTGCTCACACCAAAGGGGCCTCAAACGGTTCCCCAGGTGCACCACACACCACCATTGACACCAGCCAGCTCTCGAGGATGGAGCTGCCCCAACACCCGCACGTCCCACCCGCAGCCTCCTCGCAGGAGGGATGCTTTGCTGATGGGTACAATCCCAAGAGACCAGCATCCATCCACGCCGGGCACAAAGTGTGCAAGACAAGCGAGGAGGCTTCTTGGAGCCCAGCGCTCACCATTGGTGCTGACACACCACTCAGAGGCCTTCTGGGGAAATGCAGGACTTGGGAGGAACCAACCGTTCAGCCTGGCTGGAAACAAGTTCTCCCACAGAGAAGTAGTCTGTAAAAGCAGAGAAGCCCACAGATCTCCCCCAGCAGCCTTATGACCGCAGGTCCCACTGTACGGGCAGCGCTGCCCTGGGGTACTGGTGTTTGGGGCTTGGATCTGGCCAACATCAGCCCAATGTTCTTCCACGCACTGGCAACCACCCTCTCTTTAGCAGCCACCACTAAACAGCAGCATCTGCAATGCTCAACCACCTCGTCTCCCCTCCCTTCTCTATTTTCTGTCAGAAGAAGATGACACAGTGTCCAGCAGTGGAGGAAATCAAAGACAACTATGTTGACCTCAACCTGGGCATGTTTCCTGCTGACGTTTGCATTCCTCTAATTCTGTCCTGCTGCTCCCATGTTCGCTTTCCTACCATCAGGTCACCCCGAGTATTTGTTTTGTCTCTACTATTAGAAAGGTCTTTAGTCCACATTAAAGATCTCCAAGCACAAGCAAAATGCAACCCACTCATCCCCCCCCATTTCCTCCAGAAAACAGCTTCCTGTGAAACACAGCTGTTTGGAGCAGGTCAGTGGCTTTCTCTGCAAAATACACCCCACTGAGCACAACCATCCTTCAGCCTCGTGTGCAAGCATCTGCTGAGACTTTTACCAGCTTTCACTCGGGACATTTCTTACCTGCTCAAGAGAAAATGCAAATGCCTTTCCACAGGGCAGTGCCCCAGAGAGGGGCAGCTGCTGGGGCAGCAGCTTCTGCCCCCATCCCAGCATCCTCACACCCCGTCCCAGCAGCACAAAATAACACAGTGGTGGGAAAAGACAGCCACGCCACGGCAATATGAACACCCACGGGACTCACCTCTCGCCTAACTCTAAATCAAAACTCAGGATCTTTCCTTTAAGCTCCCCTAAGGTGCTGCTGGACACAGGGGAAGCCAAGAAAAAGGTGACACCTTCTGTTTACTCAGCTAATTACACCTCATTATTGCTGGAGCAGCTGCTGCAGCACTCATGGAGCCCTTCCACCTCAACTCCCCACGTCTTGAGATGCGTTTCCCTGCAGGACACCTCTGGAGCGAGGGGAAGGGGGCTCAGGGTGCAAGTTGAGCTGCAGGTGGGAGCCCTGGACCTCTGCCTTGCCCAAGCTGGAGCTGCTGCTGCAGGATGAAGTCAGGCAGGGGAAAGTTCACGGAGGAGTCTTGCACCCAGGGCTCCTTGAAACCTCAGCATTCACCTGCCCCAGCCCACCCAGCTCCCTCCTCTGCTCCCCAGCACGGCACTGGGCAGCAAAGCCAGCAGAGTGCAGTGCTGGTGGTACAGCTCACCACATCCAGCCCTCTGGGGAGAAAATCTCCTTAAATCAAGTCACAATCCTCCGTTTTCATGAGCACAATGCTCAACATGGAGTTGGGCTGCAGAAGGCTACAAACAAACAGCGACCACAAACGGAGCCACTTGCTCCTTAGAAAACTTCCGAGTGCAACCCAAGCGTAACAAGTGCACACACCGAGAGCTCCATCCCCGAGGCGAGACACCCAAACTAATGGGGCATCTCCAGTCGTGCTCCGGAAATACTTATTCCTTGCAAAATTCCAGGTTGCCTCTAAAAGATCTGTACCAAAGGACAGGAGGCACATGTGGAAGCACTGAACTCTGCCTCTGTCCAGATGTGCAACGTCACAAAGCCACCTGAGAAAACCCCAGGGGATTAATGCCCCCTGACCCCGACGTGATGAGCCCCGTTTTACCTGGATCAAGGTGCGTAAAGGACCCGATGACAAAGTCCAGC
Organism: Aegotheles bennettii; assembly: GCA_013398125.1. Taxonomy (NCBI): domain Eukaryota; kingdom Metazoa; phylum Chordata; class Aves; order Caprimulgiformes; family Aegothelidae; genus Aegotheles; species Aegotheles bennettii. The sequence continues at coordinate 360,695 of VZRW01000359.1, forward strand.
GTGGAGATGGCCAGCAGGAAGAGCAGCAGGAGCTGCAGCCTGATGATCCACTTCACCCCCGCCAGGTTGATGCCCAGCAGGCCCAGCAGGACGGCCAGGGAGATCCCACGCACTGCCCAGATGTTGCTGAGGCTCAGCACGTCCGCGATGGACTCCGCAAAGCCAGTGATGTACATGGCACCTGCAACGCACTGAAGGACAGAGCTCTGTGAGTGCCCCCAGGGAGAACAAGGGATCCCCCCCCACAGCCCCCACGCCAGGCTGAGGGATCTCTGGTCAGACAGACACACAGACACTGCTGTTGTGACAACCTTCAGCATTGCTCTGGCCTACAGGGACTGGACCTTATTGGCATAAGACAGCACGCTGCTGGCCAGCACACCTCCTGCCCAGGGGAACAGAGAAGCTTGGGCACCCAGCAACTTCCCACCGGTTTCAAACCCTCCATTAATGCTCCAGGAGAAACCACACCGGCTCCTCTGAGGGAGAAAAGGATGAATGAGCCCCTAAGCTTCTTCCCTTCTTCTGTTTCTCTGAAGAGAAGGGTCCCAACTCAACATCTGCCCATCGAATGGCAGTTTGCTCCCCCCTTCATTGCCTCCCAGGGGTTATTTTAAACTCAGTGTTTAGTTTGGATGTGAAGTCTGATGTTTCACTGGCTCCCCATCTCGTTGCTGGAACGGAGCCTGCACTTTTGAGGAGAGAGCATTGTGCAGGCCCTGGCCCCCGAGCTCCTGGGAAGCTCTTGTTTGTCTTGCTGCAAGGCAGGATGCACACCCTGCCCTGGGGGACTGAGGGTCTGCAGGACGGGACACCTGCAGCACAGGTTCAGGCCTCCAACCACACTGCAGGGCACCCATCCTAAACACCAGGGCATTTCCCTCCAGAGGTCCCCACTAGATGACATTCCAGCAACCTTCTCTAGTGCACAGCATCCAGGCAAACTGACACAGGGCACACAGCTGTACACTGGCACAGGTGGTGTGACCTTGGGTCCTGTGACCCCACTACCCTTGTCCATGGACAAAGGATGTGCAGCACAGCTCCCACACGACTGGAAGGGAGAAAACTCCCACCCAAGCCAGTAAGAGTCAGAACGGACCCTCTCCTTTGCTTCAGAGCCCCCTTGGACCAACCCAGCACTGCTCCACTTAGGGTGTTCAGGGCAACCTGACCCATAGCAGGGGCTGCGGGTTCACACGTGGCTTTCAGCAGGCAAGGTGTGTGGGATTCACCTGCTGGGACACAGACACCTACAACCTGGGGATCCTGCAGTGGGATTCACTTTCCCCAAAGACACCTTGCACAGATCAGGTGGACTACAGCCTGAAATTCTCTTTCTCCTTGCTGGTAGCCTCACTGTGACTGTCAGCACCAGAGGAGTCTCAGACTCCGCAAAACAGTCCTCAAACAAAGTGGATGCATTCTTGTTTACTTGTCTTTAGCATGGCCTACACCACCACTGAGTGGACCATGCACGTACTACACAGGCACCCTCTCTGGAAAACAAGTCCCTCCTGAGCTAGCAGAGGACAACACCCCACACTGGCACTGCCCCGCTTGGGGCACCCACAAAAACAGCACCTGAGACCTGGAGTCAAACACCTCAAACACCGTCTAATTCTGATAAGCACCAGGTACAATCCTTGCCTCTCAAATGAAGAAAAACCTTGGAGACAGAAAGCAGTACTGCCTAACCCCACCTCCCTGTCCCTGACCAACATCAGGGTGTGAAGGATTGAAGTTCTCTTGACTAAGTTTTCTGTCCCTTCATGCCGAGGACGTCAATGTTCAAGAAGGCCCCTAAAGGGAGCAGAGCAGAGAGAGCCTCCAACAGCCTCCTTGAAGCCTTTCCTCTGATGAACCACGAGCATCACCAGCAGAAGAGAGGAGCCGGGTGCCCACAGACATCCCACTGCTCCACACACAGCACTGGCCAGGGCCCCAGCGGCACTGCCACACGCGCTGCTTTCTCAGCAACTGCCTGGCTTGAAACCAGAACTGAGGTCTAGGCTGAACCTGGTGGAAATCAGCCCTTTATGATTTCTGCACACTCTGCTGGGTGAGGAACACGATTGCTTTTCAACACCCAGATGAGCACTGCTGCCATCTTTGCTTTTGGAATTGTAGGGTTGGACCCCGGAAGGTCTCTGCTTGCACAGACAGCTCTTGCTGCAACCCACCCCAGGAGAGGAGACTGCGGAGAAGAGCACCAAAGCCTGGCCTCATGGTTAGAGCTGTGGTGACCCAACACGTGTCGGTCTCCATAGGGCCTGGCAGATGTGTGCTGGATCCTTTAGGGCAATCTGATTTAGCCTCTCTGGCACATCTCAGGAGGACAGCAAGACCCACCCAGGTCTCAACTTACCTTGGCTGGCACAGCATGACCTGTCTCTGCAGCAGCCCCAGGGCACCGGGGGGCACCTCTTATCTCTACAGCCATCAGCAGCACAGGGCCAGCCATTCCCCACTGGCCACCAGACCAGGGACTGGGAACACCCCCGCCCCAGGCTGGACCCACCTCGTGACGGGGGCTGCAGCACCCTGTGTGCACCTTGGGGAGCAGCCTGCAGCTGGTGCCAGGCACGCTGGGCATGAAGCATGGCCAGAGAGGAGGGGAAGGCACAGGCTGGGAGCAGCCAGCCCCCCTCAGCCCCCCAGCACACGGGGTTTTACCACCCTCAGGCCAGGCTGCAGCCTGATTGCTTTCCCAGGCAGGGTCCACCCGGAGAGCGGGGGTGGAAAATATGACAGGGAGGATTCTCATGTGTGGCCCATTTCCATCTCTTGGCGTGTAACTGTGCAGTTTGTGTTTTATGGACACTTGCTTTTAATCTGGAGTGGAAGGAGGAGAGGGGATTATTTTCGGTTTGGGGTTTTTTAAGGGTTTTCGGAGATTGCTGCCAGCCAGTCAGTTGAAAACAAGCCTCAATAGAAATGCTTCTGTGCCCACCACATTTTACACTATTCATAACACCTTTATGGGGGGGAGAGGGGGGGTTACGTTGCTGCAGGTTTAAGAGATTACTTTCCATTCCTTGCGTTTCATACTTGGGTGTTCCGGTATTTCGCCACCGTGACGGTTCCTTGGGGCCTTTCAGAAAACCCAGATTTGTGACTTTTGGATCTCAAGAAGTCCATTAGCTGTGGCCCGTGCCACTGCCCAGCTCTCCTCGCATACCAGCTCCACTTGTGCTGGCTCCCGCAGAAAAGCAGCCAAGGCTTGCCCGGTCCCTAATGGCATGGGGAGCCAGCAGCCCTCGCCGTGCTCCAGTGGCCACCCTGTACTCCCCCACTTCAGTTTGAGTCAAGTCTCTCACCAGCAAGGGCATGTCCTGGCAATGGGAGTGATTTGGGATGAGAGGGCACGCCCTGCACGGTTGGCTTGCTCAGACACCCTGTTCCTCCACTGTCATGGCCCATGCCACACAGCGTGTGGCCATGCACAGGCTCGCTCCTGGGGAGCAGAGCAGGGCTTGGTGCTCCCCATGGTGCTCTCCCAAACCATTTGGCATACCAGAGCATTACTCAGATGTCACTTGGAGCATTACTTCCCACAGTAGGAAAGCACAAGATTAATATCTGCATTGCAAAGTTTCTAATTTTTCTTTAAGTAACTTTTTTTTTTTTAATTACCTGGCCAAAAATATAAAGGAGGCCAATGGTCCCCCCTACTTGACCTCCAAGGACAGTAGAAATCATGGAGTAGACTCCTCCACTTCCAATGCTGCACTTCTCACACACCCCAATTCCAGACAAGACGGTCACCAGGGCAACCAGGATGACAAAGGACACCAGAAACATGCCCATTATAATTCCAGTGTTTCCCTGGAATGAAAAAAAAAACAAAACCCACACTTAAATAAAGATCAACTCACACCATGAAGATCAGCTGAGACAGAGAAAGGACCTCTCTGCTCCTCCTCACTACTGATCTAGAGTCCTCGCAGGTTATAAGAAAAAACACACCCTCCCTATTTATCTAATTAACATAATCCATTGCCAAACCTACAAATCCTATTCACTCCCCTCTGGAGAGGACCTGCCTTGTCCTGGGGCTGGACAGACCTTTGCATGATCAGGTTCTGCTCCATCACCAGTCTCCTGCATGGATCACTGATTTTGTCCTCTGGTTTAAAAAGAACAAGATCAAACCATGATTCATCCATCACGGGATCAATGCCTATTTGCATGGGGTTTTCTTTTAAAAAACCCCCACTTTCATAACAAAGAGTAGTTTCAAAATTGAACCTCTTGCAGCAGCCGATTTATTACCAGCATCAAGCTCGCATTTGAATTTTCAGAATGTTTACCTCTAAAAGCCCTGATCCCCCCCAAGCAATGAGATGCTGGAGAACAAAACCCCAACGACAACGTGGCCTGGGAGATAAATAACTCTCACCAACCTTATCTGCCCCAGGTACCCCCTGGCTTGCCCTGTACGCGGGGGAGTTTTGTGCAGAGGATTCAGCCCCACTGAAAAAAACCCAAACCCTTCCTGCTTGGGGCAGAGGGAGGGCCTGGAGGAGCTGCTGCACCAGCCATGGTCACAATGGGGAGAGGAGCAAAAGCCTCTGAACAAACCCAGCTGCAGGCCCCTGCTGGCAGCTTTAAGGACCAGGGCCACCCCTATTCCTGAGGGTTCAGTCTGCCACCTAGGTCAGATGTTCAGAAAGAGAAGGTGCTTAGCACCTCAAAGCATTCCAGCACCTCTGCTGAGCTTGGGACCTTCCAACCCTCTTGCACATGGCTGTGATTTATTTTCCAGGGTCAGAAGTTTTCCCTGGTGCTCCAGCCCAGGTTCCCCTGCTGACAGATGGCTCAGCCCGGTACTGGCGCAGCGATTCCAGCCGTGTGATCAGGAATCTCCATTGCCCAGCGCTTCGTTAACATCTGGCTCCCTTTTCCCTGCCTTTACTCATATTACAGAGCCTGTCCACATCCCTCCTCTCCAGCCTTGCTCCAGCAGTGCTCATTTCTGAGGTCATGCTAGCCTTGACGGGGCCTGTATATCACCCGCACTGAAGGGCTGCTGCTCAGCTTTGGGGCTGGTTGAAATCCCAGATTTTTTTTCTTTTTTTTGTGAAACAACAGAAACACATCCAGGATGTTGCTATCATCAGAAAATCCTATTTTGGTTCAGCATCCCGCTGCCTGTGACAGGGGCTTGGTCTGGTCAGCAGGGAATGGAGCCAAGGTTTGCTATGAACGCAGCTGCTGGCAGGGTCAGCACCACAGCCCACTACAACCCAATACTCCTTATTTAAAAGGACAGTTGGTCTTTTTCTTCAGCTGCTTACCCTCAGGTTAAAAGGATTAATAAATACAACAAGATTCAGTATAAAAAAAAAAAAAAGCACACATACACAAATCAACACATAGCCCTGGGCTTTGCCAGAACCTGCTGGGGGCACCAGGCTACGGCAGCAGGTGGTTAATGGGCAATCCAATGGGTCCCACAGAGGAAAGGGTTAACACAAAGACCAGGGAGGAAGGCTGGACTCACAACAACAACAGCAAGCAGAGAAAGTGGGAAGAAAAAGCTCCCATTAAACTCTGATGCCTATTTATGCATGCGTGCTGGAAGGGGTCGGTGCAGCCTCACAACCCTAGGGTCCCCTGGAACCGCAAAGCTTTACCAACCCTGGCTCTGGAAATTTATAGCAAAAGCCTGACTCTGTGAGGGGCTTGACACATGACTGTCCTCTGCCAGGGGAGCTCTCTGCCAACCCTGACTCCTCCTCCCTTCCCTTCTATGCTAGCTTCCAGCTGTTTCAGTTTATCTTTTATTTACTGGCTTTGTTTTTGTTTGCATTCACTCCAGCAGTAACTTGCTTTCAAAGGAGACTTGGAGGAAATAAGATCAGGAGGAAAAGGGAGCTCGGAAATTCATCCTGACCTCTCCACCATAACCACTGCAGCTCCCCTCAAAGCCCCCAGCAAAGCCATTTTCACCACAGTGTGCAAGTGTCTTCCTGCTCCTTTTGGAAGATGTTCACTGCGCCTGGGACACAAACTCTGCCCAAAACTCATATTCCACCCACCCCTGGAGGAACTTTCCTTCTTCTAAGGGGAAATTTTAAGGGACAATACAACTTTTTGCATCAGGAGGGGAGCAGACAAGCTTCCAGGCTCTGAGCATCAGTGAGACACTACTCTGGATCCACAAGTGGAAGGCCCTTTGATAGCAATGACAATTTCACCTGACCGAGGAGCCACCATTCAAGATATCAGAGACTCCAACATTGCTGTGTTTGGAAGAGACCTGCTTCAGTGGTGTTGGGAAGTGGTGTTGGGAAGCTGTAACTGTGGCAGTACGCTTTACCTAAAAAGTGGTTATTTCATGTCAACAATACAGCACAGGGTTGTCCCTGTTCATCATCAAGGTTGGTTGCTGTAGTTTCCTTCTTCTTTCCTGAAGCTGAAATAGGAAACTGCTTACAAAGACCACTTTCCATTTCAGCAGAACTTTTTGAAATGCTACAAAATACCAGAGGACGTAACCAGCTCATTGCTTACAATGAGCCACACAATCCAAAACACCTTGGTGGTGATGGAGATACAAGGTAAGGAGGGGAGGAGGAAAATGCCTATTCACACGTTCAGCCAAGTCAGCACTCACTCACCACGAGCCATCCTGTCCTCAGGAAAAGAACCACTCCAAAAATGTTGATCATGCAGGAGGTGAAGACACCATCCCACGTTCCAAAAAGCACTGGCTCCCACACAAACAGCTGGATCTTCCACCAGGGCTTGGTCTGTGTTTGAGATACCTAGAGGAAAGCAAAGCCTTCAGTTTTACCTCTTGTGATTTACAGGCAGGCTGCAGAAGTGGTGCAACAGCCGGCCATCAACAGTTGGACGGCCACCAACAGCGGGATGGCCACCAACAGCTGCTAAGACACTACTTTGCTGCAAGTTATCTGAAAGACAAAGGGGCAGCAGAGCTGTTGTGATCCCTGGGCCCTGGAAGAGAGGGTTCCCTGTAATATTCTGTTTGTATTCTTGTAGGATAAAGCAACAGAAGCCTACTTAGTCTCCGTGAATTAACCCATTTGATGATGTTACGTGAACCAAAACCACCATTCAAGGAGTCCCTTATAGAGCCTGCAGCTGTACATTGTGCTTGGCCTTCTGTCCCTGCCAAGCACTCCACCAAGACAGGCAGGGTCCTCAGTGCACTGAAGAAGTCTCTTAGATGAGATCACAAGCCAGGCCAGACAGACTGGGAATGACAGAGTATGTTAAGATGGCCTACCCATCACACACAGCCATCTCCAAAAGATCTGGGGATCAGGACACTTTCTAGAGGAGATCTGTGACTCTGGTACTCAAGGCACTAGAGAATTTCAGAGATGATGGAACTGAGAGCTGAAAAGGCAGCGTTCCCATTGCAACTCTGGAAACCAAGTCCCCTCTTTTCCTTTCAAAATAAAGCCCCTCAAGTTTACATGGGTGGTCTTGTTACTTCAGTCCTGTTTACCTGCCACAGAAGTGACCAGGAGGAGCTGCAGAGACCGTCAGAGATGGTCTGTGAAGGGAAACAGCTTTCCAACATACCTGCTGGGCTTCCTCATGGAACAGCTCTTGGACACATCCCTCACTTCTGGCACCATTCAGGCTGAACATCATATCCCCCGCTGTGCCTCCACCTGCCCAGTGTGCAGCTGTAACCCTAGGCCAGGCCAGGCTTGTCCAAGCAGAAGGTCAGCTATTCTCCTCAGTCAAATTCCTGCGGTGCTGGATCCTCCGTTGTAGAAGATTCATGATTTTATTGCACTTACTCTGAAAGCAGGAAAGAGAGAAGACACTGCTGCTGCTTTCCTAGCCTGCAAAAGCACAAGGCTATCACCTGGCTCATACCAGATGCTGAACCACAGAGTGACACCAGAGCATGCAGAGAGCAATATTCCCCCAGTGCCCTCCCCCAGCCCACCCATGGCACAGGCTCTGTCAGCAGCCCTACATTTAACAGCCCTCGGTGGCCTTTCCCAAGTCCATCCACACCCCGGCATCCCCAGCATCCTGCAGCACCAACTCCACAGCTTCACTCTGTGCTGTCTGGGAAAAACATCTCCTTTTCTGGTTTTTAAATCTGGCACCTGGTAATCTCATTCCATGCCCCTATGTTCCGGTGACATGGGACACAGGGACCATTCACTTCCCAGCACCACTCCTCACTTCACAGCCTTGATCATCCCCCCTTCAGCGGTACCTTTGGCAGATTAGAGTCCTGTCGATGTAACCTACCCCCATTACTCCACTCTGTCCCTCTTCCAGTACGACACAGAGATGGAACTGGAGCAGCTGGAGGTGTCCACCACCACAGACCCGCACTCAGCATTCTTGATGCTCTCAGCCACATCCCCTACACGGATGTAGAGGAGCCTTTCCCCATGGTCATAGAACCATAGAATCATTATGGTTGGAAGGGACCTCCAGGGTCATCAAGTCCAACCTTTATCCCATCATATTCCTAACCATCAGACCATCAGACCATGGCCTCAAGTGCCTCATCAACCCGTTTGTTGAACACCCCCAGGGACGGTGACTCCACCACCTCCCTGGGCAGCCCATTCCAGTGCCCAACCACCCTCTCAGGAAAGAACTTCTTCCTAATCTCCAACCTAAACTTCCCCTGATGGAACTTGAGGCCATTTCCTCTCGTCCTGTCATTAGCACACCCACCCCTGGAGGTACAGTCACCTTGTCTGCAGCAGCCCGACTTCAAACTTGTACCTGCTACAGGCAGACTCTGGCAGTGGGTCAGGCTTAATTCAACACCATGGACGTACCAAGAAAGCAGCACCAGGCTTTATTTCAAGGATAATTTAACATGTTCTTACAGAAGGGGAAAGCTAACACAAGCATTTCTCTGTCTCTAAATTGCTGGTTCCTCTCTTCATGGAGGAGGTTTTCATAATAAGTTCTCCCTAGGATCACGAAGAGCTGCTTTTATACAACCCCCTCCAGCTGGCTCCAAGCCTTAACTTTTCCCAAATGGTTTTGTGATGGCCATCAACCTGTTGTGCACAGTCTCCCACACCAACTGCCAGCAGAGCTTTCCTGGCCATTCCTCAGCACAGCTACACCATGCCTAGGTAAGACAAAGAGGGATGCAGCCAGAGGGGAGCAAGGTGTGCTCCGCAGCTGTGGAGAGGGCAGTTTGTCTGGATCATTTGCTCTCTGGGGCCAATAGTTTCCTGGCCAGTTGAGCTCACATACTTACAAGAACCAACCATGGTCACACATAGCTTGTACCAGTGGCTGGACACCTTACTTGAGACCAGAGACCAAATTTACCACAGGCACAGTGCAGGAATCTCCGACTCCTCAAGCTTGTAAGCTATGGAGACAAGACAACCAACAGGAATGTACCTTTCCTATTCCACAGGGACAAAGCCATACAGAAACTGCTTGGAGTCACTCAGAATTTCTCCATCAAGGTCTGAACCCCAGCTCCCAGATCAGAACTTTCACCATCCTGCCTTTATTACTCTATATTTAAATACTCAATAACAACTAACCCGTGGTGTTTCAGCTGCAGAAGGTCTCCTGCAGTGGGGTACAATGGTCAGCATGGGAGGTTTCTCTTCACCCTGTCCACGTGGCCAGCTAAGCAACACCAAAGCTGTAAGATTTCATCGACTCCCTGCTGCTGCCTCCCTTTTTTTGAAGCAAATAAACCTTCACACCACCACAAATGGCTGCTGCTATGGGGAGACTGGGGCTTCACGCAGGGCAAAAGCAGCAGGAGCAGATGAACTCTGAAGAACCAAAGCTCATGTTTTTATGCAAAGAGCCACAATAATTAAAAAAAAAAAAAAAAAGAAGAAAATGCACGGTGTGAAGCAGGATTACAATTGAATAGCCACACTCTCCCAAAATTCCCCAACGCAGCCCTGCCTTGCTCAGCGAAGGATTCACTCTACCAGCCAAACTTCTCTTTCACAGCAGCTCCAGCCAGAGGTAGAAGACGCTGCAGCCCCCGGCTCTCCTGAGCCACTCCACCAAGGAGCCCAGAAGGAGGTGGCCCTGGCCCCTCTCAGCAGCTCTGGGGGCTGAAGCCTCTCGTCCAGCCTGCCCGGTGTGTGCCAGGTTTAAGACACCTGGGCAATCTGAACCTCGCAGAATACAGAGAGGAGGCCTCCATGCACGGACCTGGAGCTCACCTTGCAGGAGATGTTCCCTCCCAGACACCTAAACCCCCTTATCTCACAATTTCCTTCCTCTTTTTCAATGCCAACCCCCTGTCCCTGTGCTGCTGTGCCCTCTCCACTCAGCCCTGCTCTCCTCGGTGTAGAGCTTCCTCCTCCACAATGGCAGGAAATTGCCTCTCTGCTACTGCTCCTCCGGGGCCTTCCCTAATACCTTATTACTCCATTCAGCAATTGTTTACATCCCTCCTCAACGTATGGATCCACTCAGCCCTACGAGGTAACCAAAGCAAACACAGGAGGGGGTGTGAGGTGCAGGAGCCAGAGCAGAACAAACACACCGGGCTGGCCACAGCCCGACCCACACGAGGTGCACCTGGGTTTGCAATTGAGAGCCTGAAAGTGGGAATTCCTTGGGACAGGAGCCTTCCTTTCATCCCCTGCAGCGCTGCGTGGTTTCCCAGTTGCTGCAAGGCACGGAGATGCTTTTGAGCAGTGTTATCTCTCTGGGTCACCAACCCAGCGGAAGCCGTTCCTGCGACACGCACCAGTCTGCCAAAAACCCCAAACTGGCACCGTTTTCCTGCAATGCAAGCGAGCCCCTAACTCGGCAGTTCATGGATATTACTTTTCCCAAAGTTAATTGACATTACTTTTCCCAAAGTTTCCGCCAAAGACGCTCACTGGTCTATAAGCCAAAGAACGGTTGTTTTAATCTTTCCATACCATTGAGTGCTCGAGAGAGCAGAAGAGCATTAGCCAACCTCCTAGCAGCGACATTACAAGGGCTCCTGTGCTTTTCCTGCAACACTTTGCTGTTTAATTACAAAACCAGATTCCTACAGATGGGATTTCCTTGCCCTCCGCATCCTTTCAAAGCAGCATTTTATTGATCATCCCACTGAAGCCATTTCTGAGCAAAGTGTCGCTGCTCCGAGCCTCTCCCCAGCCGGCTGAGGCTGCAGAGGAGAGGTTAACGCCTTCCTGAAGCACAACTGCGTGTGGTCCCGCGACCTCCGCAGCCTCCGGCCCTGCCAGAGGAGGTGCTTCCAAGCCTCGCTCCCTCCAGAGACCCAGCAGCCAATAATAAATCGGTTACAATAAATCCCCTCAACTCCTCTCCAGGTCAAGTTCTTCCAAACACCCAATTGAGGGGACCCGGAGGAAGGCAGGAGGTGAAGGGGAATCCAGCAGCCATGGGTGCTCCGCAGGGAACGCCACGCACAGGTTACTCCCAGTTACTCATTTACTGCACAGCTGGGACTGTGCCCAACTCTTTTTGTTTTTACGTGTCTGTGCGGGGGGGGGG
>VZRW01000359.1:372768-420009 GCA_013398125.1 Aegotheles bennettii
GCAGCGCTGCCCCCCCGCCGGGAGCCGGGGCCGGGCCTGCCCCGGGGGAGCCTCCGCCACCTGCTCGGGCTCCCCTGCGCCTTCCCGGCCGCTCCCACCGGCTCCTTTATTCCCGGCCGCGCTGGGGCACCGCAGCGAACTGGTGCGGGCTCAGGAGCGGGGTCCAAGGTGGGGACTCAGGAGCGGGGTCCCAGGTCAGGGCTCGGGAGCAGATCCCCACTGCATCTGAAACCCTCAAGTATTACACAAATCAATCAATCAAACTCATGGGTGCTGGGTGTCAGCAGGAGAGAACGCTGCCAGCCCCCGGGGAACGGGACCCCCCTGCTCCGCACAGGAGCAGCTGCAGCTTGGTCTCAACCCAAACTCCCTTCCCTGTTCAGGGCTGCCGAGGAACCCGGTGACCCCACACAGACCAAGTTCCACCTGAGTTAAAGGCAGCAGTGTGGGATCGTCTCAGTGTAAACAGCACCAAAGCTGAAGCTGGACACCCTTTTCTAGAGCACGAGTGGCATTCACTGACTTCACTCACTCCCGAATGAAGGAAGCCAAAGTGAGTTAGGGCCGTGTTAACTTCCAAGGAAGGCTCCATAGGAGACACCCGTGTAACCTAGGGAATCCGCTTTGATTCTCCAGTGTCCTGCAGAGGCAAAGCGTAACCAAGTCTCTGCCCTTGGACAGAAGCAGCAAGGACGAGGGAGCAGCAGGAAAGGAGAGCAAGAGGTCAGAGAAGACAGACCACTCCACAGAGGATGAAGCCTAACTGAGAAGATCAGCAGATGCTCTGAGATAGCCCATTCCTGGGGTATTTCAGCAGCTCTCCTCCTGCTCCCTTCAGAGAGGACGCTCATCACAGCGAGCAGGGAACAGGTTCTGCCAGGTTGTCTCATCCTGAGGGCCAGAGCAAAACCTGAACTCAGGATCTCGGATTTGTTGCAGAACTGGTGAAGAGCAATTCACGAAGAACCGAGCCCCGTGGTGCCTGCAGGCACCTCTGTCCCTGCATGTGCACATGCAAGCTAAGCAAGAGCCACTGCCGAGCACTGCTTTAGGAAACTCTGCCCCCCCGCTGCAGAAATCCAGCAGAAGCCATTTCCAAGGACCACACCGACACATTAAAATCACCAAGTGCTGTTAGAAAGCGCTTTCAGGAGTGCTCAGCGTTGGTCTCTGCTCCTGTTTAAGTCATGGCAATCTCCAACATTTTCCTTCTTGGCAGGAGAATCCGGCTGGCAGCTCTGCTCCAGCAGGCTGCCTGCATTCCCTAGGAGCACGCTGCTCTGCCAGAAACCCTCGGGCTGACACACACTGCCTCTTCCCCAAGGGCCATCAGCGAGTGGCAGTCATGTGCAAAGCAGTTTGAACAGGCTTTGAGAAGAAAGAGGCAACGCGAAGGCAAGAGGAGTGGCTGTAACGTAAATGACTCCTAACAAACACACGGTGGTGTGGAATGGTGTAAACTCCCCCAGCACACGCTCGGGGTGGCTGCGTGACTCACAGCTGGCTCAGTCACCAGCACATTCACACAACCCTTCCTCTGCACCACCCCAAGGTCTACACCACCCCCCAGGAAAGCCGTCACCAACCATTTGAGAACGTTTTTTAAAAGGCCTGATTAAAATTTCTCTCTCCTTAGGCTGAGTACCTTGGCTCTACTGGGAGGAAGAGGGGGGTTAATGCAACTGAAAGTGAGAATCTTTTTATCAAAATCCAATTCTTGGGTGCTTTCACAGCTAGCAACAAACGCAGCAAGTTCCACAGAGCAGCAAAAATCCTTCCCCTCGAGTTACACAGATCCTCGAGACTGTCAGATGGACCACCTGAAGCCTGGCAGACACAAGTATTGGACATCCCAAACTGCCATTTGAGAAGACCTTCGATAGTCCATATGGCACCACTCAGTGGAAACAGCTCCAAGGATGGAGCTGGGAGATGGTTCTCAGAGAGCAAAGGAGGTGACAAAAGGTTATGTGGTTTAAAGCAGACAAAAGGAAAACAGGGGTGTCAAAGATGCAAATGTAGCCCCCAGAAATGGGGGAAGTGGCAGTGCAGAGGTTGGTCAGCAAGAGAAGATGTGAATGTGAAACCTCCCCTGGTCTTGAGCCATCCTGTGAAATGTGGAAAGGATCAGTTCTTGGTAGGATGGATGTTAATTACCACGTACCCCGTCACCGTCCTCTTCAGCTGCCAGACATACCTGTCTCCTAATGCAGCAGCGTGCAAGCTGATGTCCATGTACACACACAGCACAAACTGTGAATAAACGACACAATTTAGCTAATTACATTGCTTAATAACTTATGGACAAACCCTAGATCAGCAGTAAAACGTAAAGGGTATTTGAAGAAGGTAAATGAAGAGCCAGCTGCCTTCTATTCGAGTTCACTCATAGCTGTAAACTGTAACACACTTCGCTTTTGAACTGCATTTTTACCTGATTTTGTTCAGTGCGTGGTACCAGTGGTTACCAGTATAGCACCTGAGCATCACCACAAACATCATCCTTCTTTCAATTCCCTGAAAATGGAGTTTCAGGCAACAAGAACAACCCCAAGAGCCGACACTGCCAAAGTGCATTCCCACACCTGGCGTGAGGATTCCCACTGTCCTTATGGCTCATTTGCAAGGATCTGCAGCATCCCCTGCCCTAGCCACGTGTTGGACATGGGGACTGACCATCCTGTTTCCTTTAGGCTAACAAATGCTGTCTTTAATAAAGCCCTTTCTGAGGTCTTGTTTTGGAGGAAAGGATCACCTCGGCACACTGCTATCCTTGCACTTGCTTATCCATCTTCTCCAGCTGCAACTTCCTTAGGCCCTTCTGATCTGTCTAGAACTACCTTTAGAACAAAGCCGATTTCAGGAACTGGCAAAAAAAACAGAACAAAACACAGGGCTTGAGAGAAAACAAGAAAGTCACCCTTTGAGCTTCTGATGACATTTTCTGCTTTGTTCTTAAATATCACTTCACGGCTGAGGTTACCTTGCAGTTCCCCTGAGCACACTCCCAGAACTCGCAGTCGTTGCTTTATCACCTCTCGTGACTTGTTTATCTTGTGACAAGACAGACGGACTGAGGAACCGCTGCTCCTGAAGAGCTGTCAGAGTGTAACAATGACACCTCTCCAGCAGTCACTATTCGTGTTACGACACAGAAATATTTCCAAGTTACACTGCTAAAATAATGGAATCCTCTCAGTTTCACTCACACCAGGCTGCTGCTTTCCATCTAACAGCAGTTACACAGGCTGTCACTTTGGCCTCCCTGAATGGCTCCAATGACCACATCTGACCACGAGAAAAAACGTACATGCAAATAAAAGTGAAAACTGACGTGTTTGGTGGCACAGCTCACACTTCCAGAGCTGGGCCAGCTCACCTCCCTTGGGCTGTGCAGCTGAGAAGGTATTAACTCCTCTAAACGAAGGCAGCTATGCACAAGCCAATGCCTCGACTTATGCCAAGACACCAGCACGAAGCATGGTTTGGGGCCAGACACCCACATTTGCAGCTGAGTGGATTGAAAGGTGCAGCCACTGGTCAAGCAAAAGCCAAGCTGGTACCAGCAGGCAGCAGCATACCATGGTCACGCAGTGACGTGCCTTGGCTCTCCCATGTGAGACAGGTAGAGCTGCCCAGGAGATGGACTCCAAGTGGGAAAAACAGCAGTTACTTGTACACCCAGCAAACATCCAGAAGGAAGTACAAATAATGGGGGCAGAAACCCGATCCCAATGCATTCTGCACGATGTGCAGGGCTGCGGACACCGGCGAAAGCGATGCAGGCTGCAGGAGATGTGTACACACACACATCCAAAGGTGGAACCTCACCAAACCATCACGGTTAATTTCTGCCAGGCTCATACGCGTATGCATTCAACTGTCTTCGAAATTCAAAAGCTTCAGCAGATGGTGCAGCAGGGATGTTCCAGACCCGGAGACCAGCCCTGATGTGAAAGGGGAAGGAGGCTGCGGAGGCGGCGACTTACCCAGGCAACCAGGGCAGGGCTGCTGGCTTCTGAAAGGATAGCACACGGGCTCCGTTTGAACCCCCTGTCCCAGTGGAAAGCTCTCTTCTTTAAACTCCGTATCTTGACAACTAAAGCAGACAAAAAAAATCAAACAATATTCTATAGGAAACTGTCTTCTGCTGATTTGGCAAGTGCAAATAATCAACATGTTGGACACTCTTCCAGACCACCTCCCTAAGACAAGCCACCTGCAAACCTCTCTGCTTTTGTGAACTGCTGCCTATCCTGGAGCTACAGAACAGTTTTTCCCATGCAGTGCAAGAAAAATACTAATTTTAGAGAGAGATTTTTTCCAGCCCTGTAAACAAACAAATAATCAATCATTTGAACAAAAAACCTGTTCTCCTAGCAAAAAATAAAAAGAAAGAAAGAAAAAAAAGTGCTAATTTAGTGGATTATTTATTTCAATCAACAAAATGTAGGTTCTGAGAATTCTTTTTAACGTTAAAATATTGAAAAATGTTTTCTTCTCAGTATCACTTCACTATTTGACAATTTTAATAATGAACCTCAATAAGCAGAAACTATCAGCTTTGATTTCCTATTTCCACTGCATAATTAAAACAAATAAAAAGCAGTAGAACTAATGTAAGCGACAATAACAAAGCTAAAGACAAGCAGGGTGGCTGAGTACACAGACACTGTTTACTCAGGCGTAACACAGAGGGCGCCCACACTTTAAAACTATTAAACATGAAACCTTTAAAAGCAATTGCTACCCTGGCTGGACCTTAGCCTATCAAGAACTTTACATGCTGTGTTATTTTAATAAACCATACCAGGACACGCACACTGGAGTAATACTGAAACAAAGTCCTCCCGAGTCCCTGCCCCTGGGTCAGGCACCAGAGCAAATCGTACAAGAGCCCTTTCTCTGCTCCCCTGCACATTCTGTCAGCTGGGTTAAACATCCTCGGAAGGGGTTTAGGCTAAGACCAGCTGAAAAGCTCCTCTGGCACAGCCACCACCACCCAGAGGGGTTCTCCGAGGTGGCTGGTGGAGAATGCCTGGGTAAGGACTCCATGAGCTCCAGAACCGGGGCTGTAATACAGGTAAGGAGCCGGTGACATCCCAGACCCATACAGCTTTCTGCTCTCTCTCACCTGATCACAGCTGAGTTCCAGCACAGAACTCTGTCAGATTTGTTTTGTCTTTAAAAGGTAGTGGGCAACTTACGTTTTCTTATACACAAGTTGTTCTTACACAAAGTAAAATCAAGAGAGCCACACATTTCACAAAAATCAAGTCTTTATCAGAAGTGATCCTACCAAAAGATCCAGGGAAAACAATGCCATTAACACATGAATAAATAGAGGTGAGAAAACTAAATTATCAGCAATTAATGCTACAGGGCACATTTCTGGTTTTTTAAGTGCATAAATGCTATAATCTTCAATGTTTTTTACATATTTGCTTCAACGATAGAAAAATCTATGTTACATATTAAGTACTCTGTATACTACACACGCTACAAAACGATGTAGTGCATAGATGGCACAGTCACCCAACAGGCTAAAAACTTGAGCTATGAAGTTCTCTTTTCTTGCAACTGAGATGAAAACAAAGTCCTGATTCTCATTTGCACATGAAGAGTTGCTGGCACCAAATAAATTCCCTCAAGTGTAAACAAGAATCACAAAAGGAAAGCTGGTCTAATACCAGGTGTTTCTATAAGGCGTTTCTATTAAAGTGATTCTAGTGCAATCTTCTAACCAGGATAAAATTAAGGTGAGATATTCTGTTTTCTATAATCAAAGGAGGCAAGAAGGATACCCGGATGTGTCTTAAATAAAATACTTAAATATTTCATTTAATTGTTGAAACTATCCACTTCAGCTCTTGCATAATACGTATCTTTATATGCCTTCATCTGTCTCATTAAGAAAGATTTTGCTTGAAATTATCTAACATGAAAAATACTGCTAAGCCTATTCATAAAACAGTATTCTATATTTTTATTTTTCAAACAGCAAGTGACCACATTTAAAATGCATCATTTGCAAATATAAATTATCAAACTATTAGTTTAATTAAAAATAAAACAAAAACATAACTTCCCTTAGTATCACAATACACAGAAGGGTATTATAAACCCAAAATGACTAAGTTAACCATTAAGAAAACAATAATGTCAAAAGTGATGAAACTCATTAAGTCACTTAATGAATAAATCAATCCTAAGAATACAATACCATTCACCATGATTATGTAAAAAAAAACCAAAACCAAAACAAACAAAAAAAAGCAATCTTTCATTGTATTATACAGATAAAACAATCCAATCCTTCATGCCACATTTTGTAAACCATGATATAAATTACACTCACAGTCAAATGAACAGGAAGAGTAACTCCCAAAATATTTTAAGTTGCTTTTAGGGCAGAAATAAGGGCAGAAATAGAATCATTTAAAATATATCAAGTTTAACCAAAAAAAAATCATTTGGTCAAGCCTGCTATCCAAATAGTTTTGTTTCCTGCAAAACTATTTTTGTCTTTTTAAGGAATTAGGAAATTTAAATGCTTCTTTTACATATTAAATGTAAGTGATGTGTTGAACTACATTAAATCCTTTTATACTTGTATCATTTTTGCCATGACACCTAAGCATCTTTCATGCACATACATACACACACGCGCGCACACACACACTCGGTATCAGGAAATTCCTCATTTCACAGGAATAAAGAAAGACTCGCGTACTGATTTCTATCAGAAACATAAGGAATATACAAATTCATACTCTCCAGGTTCCTACAAAAACCATCTCTCACCTATATACACACTTTTACTGATGGAATTCAGGTTACTGTCTTTTGTCTGATAATAAAGGGACGAAATAGATGTTGCAGGATAAAGAAATACTGTATAATCATTGAAATAAACCTATTATCCTAAATTTATCTATATGGATTAATTTTATCTTTTTATTCATTGAAATATGAAGAAGGCATATGGACTTCAGGAAAATAACACTATATCAGAAAACGCACTGTAACAGTGTTCCACTATATATATCATCAGGTTTTTCATAACACAATTTATTCTGTACACTAGATTTTGTACTAATTTCTGTCTTCAAATTCATCATATTTCCAGATCCAATTCAGCACTACATAGTATGCCTTCAAAATAAAAGGTCACTTGCTTTATTGAATACCAAGTTCCCTTCCAGACAGCATTAAAAGAAAGACAAGACTACACAGACAAAGTCCAGTATAATTCATTTCTGACAATGAAAATTTCAACCCCTCAGACTCTTGCGAAATTCCTCCTACTGAAATGCTTTACTACAATAATAATAATAATAAAAAGCATACATTACA
Organism: Aegotheles bennettii; assembly: GCA_013398125.1. Classification (NCBI taxonomy): domain Eukaryota; kingdom Metazoa; phylum Chordata; class Aves; order Caprimulgiformes; family Aegothelidae; genus Aegotheles; species Aegotheles bennettii. Next base: position 380,125 of record VZRW01000359.1, read on the forward strand.
TATAAAAGATACCAGTGTACTAAAAGTGACAGAAGTGGACTAGCAAATCCTTCAAAGCACATATTATATAAATGACTAGCATTTAAAAACATTTTTTTTCTATAAAATGTAGGTCATATACATTTATAAATTGGGGCGGGGGGTTCTAAAGCAGTGATGACTGTTCAAATAGTTACGCTGCTCTGTACAGTCTAATACCTGTTCAATTCAAACTATAAGTTTGACGTTTAGTTTATCAGAATAAACCCATCTCATCATCTCATAGCTCATGATTCAAAAAATACGCAACTCAAATGAAGAGGTGACCTGCAAGTTCACCATTTATCTGCATATGAAATAAGAAGAGAATTACTCCTTTCTATTGGAGGCCCAAGTCTCATCAGTTCAGTATCAGGGACTTGAAAGACTCCAAATTTAAGCAGAGGAATTGTCAGGGATCAGCACAGAAGCAGAACAGTATCTCTCATCCTTTAGAGACACAGCTATTCAGCTTTTGCAGTCTTCCTCATCTCGCAGAAGTGCAGCCAAGCCATTCATTTCTTACTCAAAGCGTGTACGGACGAAGTGAAAGATCTAAAGACTGTCCCCTCTGTGACTGAAATTGTGCTGTGCAAACAACGTTAGATACTCCAGCAGGAGGACATTTGGATTTATTTGTAAAAAAATGATTAAGAATATCCATTAACTGAAACAAGGCTATTAACTCCCAAAGGTATTTTTGGAACTTATCCTTATGCTACTTGTAAAGTCAGCACTGTCATGTATTATTGCTTACAAACAGTACATCATCATACGCCTTCTAACAGAGCCGTACTGTGATCAGTTCATATGTATTTACAGGCTTTTTTGTTTGCTTTTTTTAAACAAGCTATAAAAACATTACATACTTTACAGACAATACAAATACTCAAGTCAAACAAATGGAATGCATAACAATAAGAAACGTCATAAAGGAAGACTGACATAAGTCCTTGATTGTCAAGACACATTTATATTTATATATAAACTCTAGCTGTGCAGAATCAAAGATTCAATCATAAGTACATCCTTATTTGATAAATCATATTTACAGCATGATATTGCATAAAAAAATAAAATAATGTTGTTTACACAATATTACCTTTCCATCCATTGGATTAAGGAAAGCAAGAAACAACTCTTAGAAATGTTTGCTTGCCTCAGTTTGTGTTTCCTACCAAGAGATGTGATTTTACAAAGGAAACATAAGGTTTTATATGCCGAGTAGAGCAAAAGCGACTATAAATTTATTTCCCTGACACAAAGCAAATTAAAACTGAACAGAAGTTTAAATCTTAACTTAAAGACGTCTTTTCATTAGCAGTAATACTTTCTTAGTACTCGTCCTTTGCAAAGTGAGTTTTAGCTAAATGCATTACATGCCTAACATAAACATGCATTAACTGTAAGTTGAATGAACTTTCAAAGTTACAAGGCTTCATTTCAGTTAAACATTTAGCACTAGGAAACTGTAACATTATTCATTTGCTTCAGTACCGACCATGTAATTTGAAAGTTCACATGTGTGCTGGTACCGACTGCGTACGCATATTTCTGCCTGTTAAAATCTCCAAATGATTCCCAGGAGTATTAGGATTTTCCCTGCAATTTGTAATGGTATTAAAACAAGCAAAAAAGAAGAATAAAAATCAAAGCTCTCAAAGCCAAGAAAGTTTAGTTAGGAAATATACATACATAAAGTAATCCAATGCTGCAAAATTCAGAGTGGATTCATCCAAATATTCTGGTTCATTTCAAATAGTTTCTAAATATGATACAAATACTATAAAAATATTCTGAACAAGCATGGAATATAATGCGTCTGTCCAGGTGGAAAGTTTTTACAGGAGAACATGAATACTTTAGAATAAACTCCAAAAGTTACAGTAGAACCCAAATAATTCGCAGCAATGCCTTAGAAACCCTTTACAAATGACAATTTTGAAAATAGTGAAGAAGCAGGCAATAAAAGCAAGGATGCCATATCACAAAATGTACTTTGTTCATTTATTTTGACAATTGTAATTTAGTTTTCAATACTTCTACCTCCCAGTATACTAACGTAGATTCTATAGTATACTTGGGTGAATTAGTACAGTATTACTAATGTAAGACCTCGCTACAGTACTTTTTAGACCAATGCAGAGAGGTGAGGAAGAGACCATCGGGGATGTGTAAACCTGGCAGATGTTCTGATTAGCCGTCAGCGAATTAGCAAGATTTTACTGTACTTCTCAATTAACAATGAAAAGCTCCTATCATTCAAAAAATTGACAAGTACAATATAAAAATAATACAAGTGTTATTTCACATGAACACTTGTCCTATTTTCTTCTTGAAACACAGTTTTCCTAACGACAACACCAGCAGACACGAGATCATAAACATAGCTCTTTCATCATCCAATTTAAATTGTTTATGTTGTTATTTGTAAACCATCATACAGTGATACACGTGGTTAATCCTTCTCCCCAAACCTTGCAATTTATGGTTAATTCATTTGCATATCAAATGAAGAAAAAGTAAATGCTTATTAGTATACCATTACAAGCTGATTCCTTCATTGTCTGTTATATTAATGATAAAACCTATCAAAGGATTCATGCTAAAAGGGACACTGTCAAGTAATTTAGGACCAAAATATGGCCTATTAATATGTGTATGTGTACACACACATATTTTTATATATACATATATATATATACACATGCGTGTTGTGTGCATATATATACACTTTGGTAACAAATGTCATCAATTTCCTCTTTTTTAAAATCATTGTTGTTCTATCACTAAGAGATATCCCCAAAAAAATCCACCTTACACACACACACGCGTTCAGTGCTTGCGGGACCTTTAAGTAAGAACGCCTGTTGTTAGCTCTGTGGAATGGAAATGCTCATCCCAGCCTTGTGCTGATTGACTGAACAGTATCAATACAAGAAGGGAACAGAAAACCAAAGTTGTTTTTTTCCTGACGTACACAGAAAACTAACAGGAACAAACACCGACCAGACCAAAGTGAGGAGTGTGCATCTGTAGCAGATTCCAAGCAGCAAAACACGGGCGGTGGAAAATGTTATTAAATAATGTAATTATCAAACAAGCAGGAGTTGTTTACATGGTTAAACCTCCAAGAACTAGATACACACTTATTCCAGAATAAAAGGGCATGTACTCATAAAATCACAGCAGTGTATTTGGTTAACTCCTCCACTACAGAAAGCTTTGAGCATCAGTGGATCAGCTACTCACACCGCTGCTTCAATCGTATGTATGGAAGAACCCTATGAGATAGTCCCTGTGGGCCAGACGGCGGCTCCACAACCTGCCCTAAGGCACAGAGTAGAGCTGGAATGGCTCAGCAGCAGGCTAGGGCACGAGCTGTGACACAAGTGATAACAGTTCCTCATCTGATTCCCACTTTGCCGCAGGGAAGAGCAAGTTCCTCCACTCTGTTCAACAGCTTGCTCACTCACGCGCCCGAGCAGCGGTTCCTAAGTGTGAAGATGGCATGGAATGAGAGCTACTCCCTCCTGCTCCTCAGTCATGTTGTCACAGTCGAGCATCAATGCAGGAACTTTTTAAAATCAAGCTGAGTCCATCTCCTTCGGAAGAAGCAGGCTTTGTTCCTCTCACCTCCCTACAGGGCCAGGGCAGTGCAGTGACAACCTAGCCCTTTTAGTCTATTTTGGCTTTTGCCGCTTGTTGTATTTATCAGATAGTACTGTTATGGCAATCTACCTGCACTGACAGGACACCAGAACAAAGATGCCAGCACAGTATTACTCAGGCAGCCCAAGCTTGGATGTCATGGAAATGAAAGGCCAGAAACAAAACCTGCATTACAAGAGGCGGCTCCCTGGGATAGAGGGACTAAAAGTATTAGATCTGCTCAAACTAGGATGAAGAGTCATAAAGCCAAACCAACCACAAAACAAGAAAAATAGAGAGACCTGAATCGATCTAAAAATGTTATTTCAAATAAATTTGTTTATACGTATCATTAGGAATCCCTAAGGAATTTACTCATCTCCCTTGATGCTCATTCTTCTTAACTCAGGGTTGAATAGTCAAACAAAATGAGTGGTAAGTCACAGCACCCCGAAACACCTTCCTATATTATACACAGGGCAAAGGAATCACAACAGAACCTGTTTCCCTATACAAAAGTACTAAGAAAGAAGTTCACATAAATTGTATTTCTTGCCAATATAAGAAGCAAGCTGTGGGTACCGAGTGCAGTTAGTGCCATAACAGTGGTACCTAAGGGAAACCAGACAGGACAGGATCCGCTTCCTAGTAATGAAAATGAAGAAAAGTGTTGCTGCTGCTATGTCCTGCTCAAGTCCTGCCTTAAAAGGCAGGCTATATTTTAGCCCCTTGAGACACAGTCTGTTCTCCTAGCTGATGGCTTCATCTGAGAGATACCAGCTAGCAAAAGTGCTGCAAAAGGATGTACTGCAATCCTATTCAAAAACCCAAACCAAAACATATACATACATACCTATATATTTGTGTGTGTGTGTGTGTGTGTGTGTGTTTTTCCCTGGTTAATCAGCCTACACCAGGCTTAAACTGCCTTAAACTACCAGACAGTGTCCCTTTAGGGAAGGTGCAATAGAATGAACATACAGTTCAAAAATCTGTAACTTGTTAACTTAAACTACACAATAGTTACGCTACTCAAATCTTACCACCTTAAAAATGCACACAGAACTACTTATCGTACCATACTGCATATTTCAAGACAAAGTACTATTCAAAAAAAACATATACATGGTACAGGGATAAACTTTGTAGTTTATTTATACTGTGAAATGCAACGAAAACTTCTGATCACTCGCCTATGCTGGAAAAAGAAATCCTGTTCACTAGCATTACTCAGAGGTTTAGGTTGGTAAAATTGTAATGACTTTCACTAAGCAAACGCTAAAAACATAGGGAATTTGAATGCCCACTTCTTCGGTTTTCAGGGATACTTCAATAAATTTAATGATCTGAATTGTTCAAAATTCTAGACAGAGAATTAAAACCAGTTTTACAGAAGCTGAGGATACCCAATCTCAGTGTGTACTGAAAAGAATAACTGGAGCTGTATGAGATGAAAATGATGCAACCGTATCAAACCTAAAAATGGTTTTATTTCTTGAGAAATCAAAAACCATCAAGTTGACTAAGTGCTCTATGTTAATCATTATGAGTATGTAGGGTAATGTACAATTAAGCTTTTAAATCTTGGAATACACAGTTTGTGTAAGCATTATGCAATTGGGAATGTAATCTACAGAGTATTGTAACTAAAATTTCAAAACCTTGATATCTGCGTATGAAAAAGTCATTAAAAAGTTACATCTAGATTCAGCTGTACAAAGAAATACATGTTACTTCAGGAATGAAGTAAAGGCTTTAGCAGTTAGGCATTTTGCTTAAAAAAGTTTTTAAAGTATTTTAAATTAATTAGACTTTTAAATAGTAGGGTTAGTCTATCAGAATTCATTTTTCCTCCAAACACGACTCAAGGTAATCCAAAGCAGAAATAACGGGCACATGGTCTAAAATCATTTTTGAGAGATGGAAGAAAGATGATTTTTCTAGAAAATGCCATCTTTTAAAGCCGTATTTGCTCAACCTTGAAACTTAATAGTTTATTCTGTGTTTTTAATACATGTTGATTCCCTGCTGAAGAGCAATGACTATGCTGACAAGCTTAGAAATGACAATATGAATAGCATCAGACAATAAACTGTCCTCCCAAAGCATACAAGGAAACCAGTAAGGAAACAATCATGGGGGAAAGTCTTACCTAGGGATTTTGTTTATTTTAAATTTCATAGAAGGTAAAATATTTTCTGGATTCAAACAAGTGAATAATAAACTGCCTTTGATAGGGGCACCAACATCAGGCAGTTCAGTGACTGGTGACTAACCAAAAAAAAATTAAAAAAAAAAACCAAAAAAAAGAAAGAAGCAGTTATTGGTCTTGCTAATATCAGCTTACTTTTGTTTTAACATAGCGCTCTTAAAAGCTGTACAGAACTCCATCTTACACAGAGCAACCCCCTTTTGACAAACGTGTTCTAAAGTGCCAGTATTATGTACAAAGATTCCTTAGCCAAAAGTTTGGCCCGTTGTGGCATCAGGTGAAGAAGTCATCCCAGCTCTGCTATCGTTTACATTCACCAAGGGAAATTCTGGGAAATCAGCACTTGTCCCTGGTCCCCGAAGGTTCACCTGTCCATTGGCAGTGCTAAACTGAGATGATATTCCAGCTCTTGCCCCATGGTACTGAGCCCTAAAGGGCTGCTCAAAGGAGCTAATTTGATATGCTTGATGAACAGGCTGTGCCTCTGCTTTCTTCTGAGAAGTTACTTGATCCAAGAAGTCCTGTGTAGAGGAGGAAGAAGAATGATTTGCTTCATCACCTGAAAAGGGAAAAGGGTGCTGCGAATCACTAACCATTAGTCCAAAATGAGACTTGTCTGGAGTTGTTCGCAATGGAGAGTTCATTCCCGACCGAAAGCTATTGACGGGTATAGACGTGTAGACCTTCTCCATGGAAGGAAATGCTGGCTGAGTTGTAAGAGTCTGGTTATCAGTCACAAAATTAAGGCTTGGGTTGTTCAAATAGGCATCATTTTGGCTAGTTCTGTCCAAAGCTTGCTGTAAAAACTTTGAATATTCTTGTAACATACTAGCTTTATCTGATGAGGAAGCTTGAGAGCTTGTTCCAACTGTCTCAGATTGGGTGACCTCAGACACTTCAGAAGAATTGATTGATATACTGGAAGTCACCTCAGTGTCAGCCACACTGAAAGATATCTCATGTTGTCCATTAGCCTTGTGTGAATAATGATCTAACAGAGTCTGCAGTACCTCATCTGGAATGACATTTTTGTCATGGTTGCCTTTAATTTCAACGTTCAGTGCCTGTGTGTCTAATATTGAGGCTGTAGCAGTTTCATCGATGACGCTGGCCACCGCTGCCTGTGTTACTGAAGGTTGAGATGCTATGGTACTTACATTCAAGGCATATTCTCTACTGCTGTTACTAGTTGCTTGTAGATACCTCTTTTTCTTTAGAAACTGCATTGCATCATCATAATTAGTGCTGCTGTGTACGGGTTTACTGGGCCCTTCCTGTAACGTGTCAACTTGATCAATGTCAGCATTACCTTCAGAGTCCAGTAAACTTTGCTTATCCACAAGATCAAAGGCATACTTTGAAACTTTGCTGTCTTCATATGTAGATAAAGGTGAAATGGTTTGACTTTGCTCAAGTGGCTGTTTCAAACTTCTCTTGCTGTTCACTTTTTTGAGGACAAGCTTAGGTGGGTGTATTTCTCCAGAATTTGCTTCTTCTAAGTGCGTCCCACTGACCGAAGAATGTGGCATCTCAACAGCATATTCTGCTACCATATATTCATCTTTTACTTTAGTACTAGAAGAGTATAAAGGCAAATAGTCATTTTTGTCCTTCTTCTGTTCTGATTTATCTGTACTTTCCTTATCCCCGGATTTTGTTTTCTCCGTTTTCTGCCTTTTCTTCTTTGGCAAGGAGCTGTCTTTCATAGGCGTAGAGAAACCCGAGTCTTCCTCCGATGGCAAAAAGCCAACTTTGGTGGCACTTCTGTTCGGTTTCTTGTCGCGGTTCTCATGGCACATACGTTTGTGTTTCAGCACACGATCAGTCCTGGAGAAATACTGCAAAAGATTTATTATTATTATTATTGTTATTATTATTATTATTGAAAAATAAATATATTAGCAGAAAGAAAAGAAACCTTTAATTCTAACAAATTTACTTTGCAATGCATCCACTTTGATTTCTAATGTAGTGTCAAACAACAGTACGTAATCAATAGTCAAGTGCAGACAGTTGTGACTCTGCTCCATCTGTGCACCAAGACCACCCACCTTAACAGAAAAAACATTCTTTATACATTTATTTGTATGCACATGACTACAACAACTGGAGAATGCCCTATCTGTACTACTTGGGAACTGACTGGTGTTTTGTTTTTTAATTGCAGAAGATTTCACTGAGCCATCTTACCTGCAAACAATATTCACACTGGTAAGGCTTCTCTCCACTGTGAGTTCTTTTGTGCCTTTCCATGTGATACTTCTGAATAAACCTCATACCACATTCATCACAACGAAATGGCTTCTCACCTGATAAAAAACACGTAGCAATATTAATCCAAAAAAATAAATCAATGTTCTTCCATACAATTACCAAGTCAAATATTACATTCTCTATCAGAAGTAATAAAGAAGAGGACTTAGTCTGTTGCTATTGAAAAATAACATAGGGCTTGCTCACATCAGTATTTTCCCAGGACTGGGTAGGTGATGCTTCAAAATTATTGTAAGCTTTTACACTAAAAACATTTAAGACTAGGTTCTCTCCCCCTCTTTCTAATGTAGGTGCAAGTATCTGTCTTAAACATACAAAGATAGCCTTCCTGAACTGCTGCTATGTAATTCTTTCTCAGGGCAGAAGATTGTACAAAAATACCTCAATTCTCTCCCCAGCTCATTTAACTCAAACACATCCCTTCTACAATATAACTGTGTATTTTCATGCTTTTAATTTAATTTTGTCTGACATTCTGTATTTTCTGTATTTTTTTCTCCTCACCTGTAGTTAGAATTGAAATAACTGCTCTCAAATAAATCCTAACATTTTGATTGACAGCAAAATTTCTTTATTTTGTTTTCATTTTTAAAAACTAGTTAAGTAGTTAAAAATTATTTTATTTTAAAAATAAGCTGAAAACAAGAAACCTCTGCAGATGAGCTGATGCTGGCAAACTCACAGGTTTTTCTGTTTGGTTGATTTCTGTTTTACTTTCATGAAATATTTTGTTCAGACAATAATCATTGCCCTGAATTCATCGTCAGTTCTCCCCTTATTTTTTGTCACAAAGAAGCCCTGCCATCATATTTTCAGAACACGCAGTAACTTTATATTTCTTCTAAATTTTGCCTTACATCTTCTCTCTGATACATTTATCTTCTGGTTTCTCAGACGAAACCTAACAATTTCAAGGTGCATTGAAAAGTCAGGTTTGCTTTTACAAAAGTTCACTATTATTTAATAGAATTCACCCTGAACAAAAGTAATCTTTCCCCTTAAGATTTACTACGAAATATTTGAATTGACACAGAGATCAGGGATTGTCTTGGCAGCACCTGTCAACATTCTCTTTGTTCTGGATACTGTACTGCACTGATTTTGGGGATATAAAGCATCTATCTTTTGTTTCCAGAAATATGCATATTATTTCTATTTTTCTGAGGTATTTTTATTCTTAAAAATTATTTTATTAACTAGTTTTATGAAATTATTACTAATAATTACTTATTAAACTGTTAACACATTTTATTATTTAAAATTTTGTTATAGTGCAAATTTCCCATTTAGAATACAGATACTCAACCACATCCTTCTACAAATGGAAATATGGTACCTTAATATAAGGTGCCAGTATTTATAGAAACAAAAATGGAAAATATCTGTATCAGCCACATTTGCTCCTAGTCAGATCATTAATGCCCAGAGTTTCAACCTTCCTAATTCCAAGCAATTTCTAAGTCTCTTTCTTTGTAAGCCTATGCCCTATTTCCAAATATGAATTCTTACCTCTCTGTGTGGCTTCTCAGCCAATCCCTTTCTTGGATGAAATTATAATTTATCCTCTCCTAAACCAAATTATCTCCTCTCCTAAGATCTCTCAGATTCCATCAGTTCTTTTTCTAGAGGCTCACAACCTGAGCATCCTAATTCTTCACATTTAGTCAGAGACTTTTACCATTTCTTGCTTATTAATAATCACCATAAAATTTTGCTTTTTTCAGCACCTTTTATAAATTACAGCACCAATCCTCTGTAGTACTGTGTATAAGCAAATCCTCCTCTCCGGTCTGTTTCTCAACTTTCAAACCCCAGTTTCATTCTTCATGTCCTCCTTATTCATTAGGCACCTTTACTACTATGGTGTTTTACTTGCACCAAGCCTGTTGAGACTTTCCAGTCTCTGTCTTTACCATCGAAGAAGATGAAGCGATGGTTTAGGTCTCGCTGTTCTAGTTTAATACATGAGAACTGCTTACTTACTGCTCTCTCTCCCTTTGCTCCTCTACTCTACTTTGTGTTCCTTTCTAGTCACCCCTTTGAACAACTCTCCTTACACTGTCTGGAAAATTGCTTTCACATCTTCACAGCTATTTTAGAGGAAGGAGCAGCTGTTTGGGATGGAAGCTATCCTGAGCCTTACAGAATCCACACCAAGCCAGAAAAGCCAGACAGCTCACTTCTGTCCTAGCTTTGAAGAGCCCTCTGAGGAGCTATGCTGCTATCCCAGGAGGGCTCAAATGCAGAACACTTTGTTGTTACACTTACCTTCAGCCTCATATCCATTCCTGTAAGTGAATGGACACAGAGTTGCTTAACATCTGTCTGCTCGCACTGGCCATTTACTGGCAGCAGAATCTCCCAGCTATCCTTCCCCTTTCCACGGCTCAAATAGGGCAAACTGGGGCTTCTGAGGTTTTTCATTGTAGAGTGCTACCCCCACCAGCTATCTGTGAGACTTTAAGAGTCCGTACAAAGGCTGGCTATGCCTCAGCAGGAAGGAAAGTTTGGGGACACTGCCCTTGAATGACTCAGTATGACACAGAAAATCGTATTTTTCAGTAAATTCCAGAACACTCTGGAAGTAAGATTAAGAAACACTTTGTGAAACTGATGCCATACTTAATTCTTGCTTTAATCTTCATAAGGAAGATAATATTAGAAAAAGATTTAGAAAGTAATATGAAGATATGCTTCTTATAATAATTTCTACCTAGCAGAGGCCTGAAGCTTCAGATGCCTTCTCAAATTTTGTCATACTTTTCAGACAGAATCAATCACAAACAGAGGAGATCATTAGTAATAACCTTTTGCTAATGTAGGGAGAATCCAGGACATATTTTTCTGAAATGTCTTGGTGAGTGGGAAAGAATCAGATGTAGGAAAAAAGGCACAATTTAAAAATACAATATAATAATTATATGCATTATTTACGAAAACAGACTATGTTTTGTGCCTGCACTGGAAATCCATTAAAACTGAGCAATGGAACTATTTATAAAGTGTAGTACAAATACTATGTGCATGAAGGCTGTAACAATTATAAACCCCCAGGCATTTTAACATCTAAACAGACAAAATACAAATTATGAAATACCAAAGAAGGCAATGAAAAAGCAGCATGACTGAACACTAAGGCACTTGAATTGTTAGCCCCAATGTTGCTTTATTTTTTAAAAAATGTAGTCTCATTTTTTTGTGTTTAAAATGGAAAGCAGTGTGGGTTATGGAATTGGGACACATGAATGCATGAGTGGATAAGGTGTATGGAAACATCTGTAAGCAAAAGGAAAGCAGACATATTCAGAAAAAAAAAATCAGCATCTTCGTGAACCTAGTAAACTCAGAGTAAGAAAATATTTGTGTACCAGTGACTCTTCCCTCTCTTACAACTGACATGGTGATTTTCTGTACCATTAGTGACAAGTTTAGCAGCAGGGTTCTAGCACTGCTGCTCTCCCCTACATACAATTATTGCTAGCAAGTGAATTTTGTATTAATGCAATGTCTCCTTTTAGATGCAACTATTTAATTATTTACACACAATCAGGCTGTTCATTGATTGCTTCCTAACTCCCTCAGAACATTTCATCTGAAGGAGTGGTTCAGAAAACCAAACTCAAATCACACTGGAACTACCTGGATCACCTGTAAATTCAGGCATAAAACGGAGCTTCTAAGTGTTACCAATGTCTTCCATTGGCTTAAAATAAACTGGAAAATTTGATAAACATATTAAAAAAAGTAAGAAACATTCCGTTATTCATCAGTGTTTTGAACACTGTACAAAAGCTGCTGCTGAAAGCAGTTATTGAAAAAGATAAAAATGCAAAATAAAAAGAAAAAAATACAATATTGAATTTATAAGGAATATTTCTAAAAAGAGTATGAATAATATAAAGAGAGCTTCCCTTTACAGCCATCAAAGTGAGACACAGACCCAGTGCTCACTTTCTGGTGAGAGAAGCAAGCTGAAAATTCAGCTTTCCTGGATGGGTTCAAATTATGCAGTCCTGAACAGCAAAGTAATGCTACACAGAGAGCTGAGGCCCAGTAGTGAATATTGTCATATAGACGTGAAAGCACAGACAGGTGTGTAGAATGCCTATTAGCTATACAATAACTGGGCCAAGACAAAAATTAAACAGCAGTCAAATTCTTGCTAACCAAATGGACTTCAAGGAAGCTTTTTCCACTCCTGGAAGCTGGGTCTGACATGTTGTCACCTAACTAGTTGTCACCTAGGACAACACTCATAATTCAACGATTTAAACACAATCACCATCTTCAATTTTCTGAGGAACAGTCAAACTATATCTCGGGATGCTGAGAAAAGGAGGAAAACACAGTTATCTAAAAAGTCAGATAGCAATATGGTTAATTGGTTAGATGGCTCTGCTAAACAAAGACTAGTATCTGTAAGAGCTGGCAAAAAAACCTGCAACCCCATCACCACCACACCCTCCCTCCAAAGCTTCAAATCAACACAGAATTCTCATTAGAGCTAGATCGAATTTAAAAAGATAATTATATCTATTTATAAAATATTTGCAGTCAAGCGTTAATTAACTATATTGCCCAGACTCTCATTTTCAAAGCTACGTACAGGGAATAATCCTCATTTTAAAAAAGTCTTCTGAAAAATGTGAAGACTGCCTTTGAATTTTTGCCTTTTTTTCAGGGGCTGGCAGGGAGCGGGCAGATAGACGGAAGACAGTGAATGAGCATTCTTTTCAAGAATAATATCTACACAAAGTGAAGGCAGCATGGTTCACCAATTCAGAGCCAGAGGAAAGACAAGGAGCAGAACAAAGACGCTGGACAGAAGAATGGAGGACTCTTCTGTGGCTGACTGGCTGAAGGAAACCTACTTAAGTCTGGACTCACAGCAACCTAGGATACAAAAATCCCATAAACAACAGGGCATTTGTGCATGGAACTCCCTGTACACTGCTCTGAAAATTCATTTTGCAGAGGTTTTTTCTCCCTCTCGACTCTTACACATGCACACACTGCACTGCGTGTTAGTACCTTTCATATCCATGTAAATGCTACAGCCAAGAAACACTGTGCACATTCACCAGCTCTGCTTTTCTGAAAGAGGCTGAGAAGTTGGCATCTCGTCCAAAGGGACCATATTACAAAATATTTAAGGAGGGATTGAAAGGCCATGCACCAAAATGCCAAAAACCCAATGAAGCCAAACCTATTAAAGAATGTGGTTTTGTGCAGTGCGAGATGATCAAAAAATAAACATGTATAAACTTTAACTCTCCTCGGTTTCAAACTTGGGGCCTTATTTGACCTATATTGTATATTTTTTAACTGAGGTTCTTTTTTTAGAACAGTTCTGAATTAGACCTTTTGAAAAAAACAAAAAAAAATACCCCAAACCCAAGGTAACGTAAAGCTGATGCTAGTACCTTCGGGGTTAGGCATTTTGGCCATTTTAGTCCTGGCATTTTTCCACCAAATTCATAAATAGATAAATAAATCCACTGAATTGTAATCTGGAAGTCCCCATTTGTCTGAATTAACTCGACACAACAAAAGACAGAACTTCTTAACAAACCTTGACTTTTACGAATGCACAAACTTCAGGATTTGCTACTCTGGGGTTATTTATCAAATACTACTTTCAGATTTGCTCACTAGAGTTTATACTCACTTTACAGCCAAAGAAAAGTGGAGCAAGTTGAAAGCACAAAACTGATTTGTTTTTAAAAGTTTTATAACATCTGTTAAGTTAAAACAAACTACAACAGTTTTTTAGGCTGCATACTTATTACTAGAAACCTTGCCTGAGTGGGGAAACAGTTTTTAAGCACGCCAGTAAAGATACTCAAGGCACTATACTCACCAGTATGAATCTTCTCATGCCTCTGTAGCAGGTACTTCTGTATGAAACGCATGTCGCACTGACTGCACTGAAATGGTTTTTCACCTTGAACAATATAATTCCACATCCATGAGTTAATAACTACACACTGTTGTTTCTGATAACTACTTTTGAGGAATATTAAAACGTCTATTAAAAAACCAGCATCTGAGCGAATTCCAAAAATACTCTCACACCAAAAAGCATCAGCCTTACTATGGATACGAACTGCAGAATTCTTTCCATGATCCTAAGGGTCACATTAAGACTAGCACGGAAGAGTGATCTGAAATGACTGTCATTTCCTCACGAACAAGATCAATCACGATGCTGGCATAAGACTGCATTCAGGATACTGGCAAGCTATTATAATAGTAAGTACCTTTTGCACTTCTCCGAACCAGAGAGATACCTCATCAGGCAAATAAGCAGCCGGAGCACATTTTACAAAGGGGTCAATTTTGGCACTTAGGCTACAAGTCAACCCATTACTTTCTGATAAAGAAAGAAAAGAAACCTTGTAAACAGTTAGGTCTTCAGTTTATCAAACATATGTTGATTTTTTTTTTTTCCTGGTATTCTTTTGACACTTTGGTGCATGGAATCTCTAAGCTTAGATGCCAAGTTAGCTACGCTCTTAAAACTGAAATTCGCATAGAGCTGAAAACATTTTTAACATAAGTAAACAACTCTATATATAGTAGAAAAGACAAATTTGAAGTCAAGCAGTACCTGTATGAATGAAGACATGTCTCTGTAAATGGTAGTTGGTTCTAAAGGCAGCATTGCAATGCTCACAAACATGAGATTTGTGGGTTTTCACACCAAGTGATCCATCCTCATTTATTGTAAGGATCTATTTTAAAAAGAGTAAAATTTGTTCTCACACTACCCTCTAAAGATGTCTTATTAACTACAAAAAAAAAAAACACATTAATTTTTTCGATGCAGAAAATGTAAATATTTCAGGTAAAACAACGCTAATTTCTACAAAGCTATGTGTCAGGCTTTTACTATACATTTCCAGTTGCAGTCCAATCCAACTTGTGTCTCGTTGTGTATCAAGAGACATTTCGACAGGACAGAGACAAAAGCAGCTCATGGAAAATCAGCTTAGAGTGCCCCTATTCACAGCTGAGTCACTTTATATGCTACTGTTTACTTTGTCCGTCTGTTGGAAAGGATGCAAAGTAACCAAACCACCTCTGGGCACTGAACCATGGATAATCAGATTCTAAAGGAAAAGTTAAAAGTTATAGTCTTTTTTCAAATCACGACTAATAACGTTTGCTAACAGGCATTAAAACTTATCCAGGATAGTCACACAAATTATCTACGTCTACATAACACCAATAGTCTCGGAGACAAAATTGTATTTTAAAAACCAAAACCCCAAAGCCAAACAATGAAGAAAACAGTATTATTCTTCTCCCCTTTCAAGTTTTTCACTCAATAAAATATTGCTCACTCAACATAGATATTCGAGCATCTCTTTGACGAGTTCAACTTGCCACACTCAATTGCTTTGCTGTCAAACAAAGCCACTATTTTCATATAAAGCTGAAAAAACTTATATGAAAAAACTGCACCATATCTACCTTATTCAATAAAACTTATCACAGATTTTCTCTAATTTGGCAAAAAGAAAAAAAAATTAAAAACACAAACAAAACCCCCAAACTCTCTACTATCTCTGGCAAGAGAATAAGAAACCCAGTAAACAAATTACATTTCCAAAAGTCTTACTTAACTGGCAATATAACTATAAAGAGCTTAAGTAACCTTAAGTAGAACAGTTTAGTCCCTTGTTATTAACAAAAAATAAAAGTCTGCTGGGGAAACACATCTGCAATTTGATTAGCTACAATGTTTTAGGCTTTATGATAATGACAGTGATGAGAAAGGGAGAGTGGATAACTGATATGGTATCACTGCAACAGTAGCCAATACTGCAGGATCTACTTAAAACAATTTTTAAGTCTGCTGCATCAGAACTCACGCTAACAAATTCTTGTGCATTCACTCTGAAGGACAAGCACATTCATACGTTTGTAAGATTGGTATGTTACAGCTTCAGCAAGTCACAGACAGAGACAAACTCTGTTCTGTAACAGCGTACAGCCAGTGGAACACTGGCTGGTTATTTAAAATAAATTTAAATACATGTTAGGAGATGTTTTTCCTATATTATATTGAAAATTTTAAATAATTGTGCAGAAAATACACTTAATTTCACAGTTATCCTAAATCTGGGCTCTTCTACTGCCTCCATTCATCCTACCACCTCTTAAACCAGGAAAGTTAACTTTGTCAGTGCAGCTTTCCTAGTAAGAGCAACAAAAAAGCTTGTGCATATGCGTTTGTGCGTGTGTGTGTGTATGTGTGTGTGTGTGTGTGTGTGTGCATGGAAGAGGGGAAAAATAGACAGGATTCATAAAAGCTATTGAATTTTTATTTATATGACTATATTAAATCAAATACAATTTAAAATGTTTTTTATGTTAATTGACTTCCATTTGCAAAAGTCCCAGCTGCGTCGGGATGGAAAATCAACCCCATTAATTACTCTGGGAATACTAACTCAAACTGCAGCAGGCTACCACCTATGTCTGTCCTTCAGCTTCCTTCTGCCCCCCTACTCTGACAGGTTTGAAAAAAGGGGAGGAGAGACTATAAAAGAACCTGTTAAAGGATTCTCCTGATCGTTTTCCAATCTTTTGTCATCTCAAAAGACTGACACTGACAGACTGGGAGATAATAAGGAAGCATGCAAGTCCTTGGCCACAGAAAGAGGGACAAGTGCCCCTCCTGCCTTGCAGTGTTTCCATGGAAGTGATCTGTGGAGGCACTCGACCTAGATCTCCTTTTCTGCCAAAGGGAGAAGGATCTTGATGCACAGCATTTGGAACTTGCTTCCACACCCAATCTGAAACAATTTCTCAGCTTTCCAAGGGTACTACAGGTGCAACCTTATTTGCTTTGAGGAGGACTGAGGGGTCCTACTCCCAGGCTGACAAAAATGAGATTTTGGAGTTTTCCTTGGTGTTAGGCTGAGTCTTCCCTCAATGTATACACAGTCTGGGGTGATCTCAGAGTCGGCTTATTTTAATGCTGCCGTGTGATCATACATAACTGATTTTTGCCTCTCAGAGCAGCCTGCATATGTTCTGTTTTAAGTCTGAAGATTAATACTGATTTGGGGAATTACTAGAAGATATAGCACTGCTACCTCATGAGGTGAAATGATTCTGGTTCTATCTGAAGTGCGTCTCAATAGAAGAAAATTGTTTTCAGACATACAGGGATACATACTCTTCATGAATGGATCTACAAAACAAATTTTGAAGTAACAAACCAGCAGCTATGGTAAGAATCTTTTTGATATAAATAAATACATATATGAAGATGATTATGACCACAGGAATATTTCCTACTGGCAAATTATTTTTTATATATTAGTAAACTTTTTAGAATTTTCCAAACTACTGTTTTAGAGTTCTTTTTAGAAATTTTTCACTACTATGCATGAAGCATATAAAATTACCAGGCTCACAGAAAAGCATGACTCTTATTAGATAGATACAGAGTAATGATTTATAAATTGTCTACAAAGCTACTGACTCGTAATTTAAAAAAAAAAATATTTGGAGAGAGAACTGCCTGGAGAGACAGATGTTAAAATATGTCAAGGGTTCATGTTGCTAAAAAGAGTTCAAAGAAAAACACTGTTATATCAGGTTTTGTTTTGGGTCTCTGGTGAACTTCAGAACTGCATCTTTACTGAGCAAACAAACAATTTCCAGCCTAACTACTTCAAATGCTAGTGAAATTAGTCATAGTCAACCAAATCTTCAGGTTCTTTTAATCTTGGTTTTGCCAAATCAATGTCTTACTTTTGCTGGTGAACGCTGTTTTCTTTTCTTCTTTTTCTGCAAATCTACTGGCTCTCGTATTTGTTTTTTGTCTCGTTTCTGTTGTTCAGATGCATCAGTAAAGGTAATTTCTTGCTTTACACTGATCTGTTAAGATACCAAGTGCCAGTTTCAGGTAAGGTTCTCACTACAGAAAAGCAATTTTTCATTTTTAGAAGATGACAAACTGCTGAAACAGAAAACCTTTTTCTAAGGGAATTATCTTGTGGCTTCATTCTTTCAGAAATTTAAGTGAAAGGAATAGTAAGTATCTCAAATAAAAAGGGCATAGTTAATTTCTACAGTGACATTTTGATGTATCCTTTCATTCATCTCCCAAAGCCTTTTTTCCTTCTGCCCTGTCATGATTTTGAGATCAGTTCTTATATTAAAATCACTTCCATCTGTAAAACCATTCAGTTTTGCATACCTATTTTACTTTAGTCCGTGTGTTGTCAATGCAAGATTTAACGGAATAGTTTATTATAAATTTAAGACAGAAGTATTTTTTAAGAAAACGAGAATAGTGCTAATGGAGTTTTTTTTCCAAAAAATAGTCTAATGTAAACTTTAATAAAGAGCATGATACTCTTACGTTTTTCTAATGCCTGAATCACCTGATCTACAGCTAACAGAGTGTTTTAACAATGCTACCTTTCTCAAGATTATTCTCCGAATATAAGGCTCTGTACTTTTAAAGTCCTGGTAATTATCCTTCCTGTTTGAAGGGTAACAGTGATGATGTGCTGCTTTACAGACAGATGCTCTGTTTTCAAAAAGGAAGTCATCTATGTTCTCTCTGGGAAAACTGAGGTACACCTTCTATGGGATATAGAGGAGGGGCAAAATTATGGTCATGTATGAAGTGTCACAGTCCAAGCTGCAGTGTGAATGCAATCGCTAAGCGTCCACATACTTTGAAAACATACAAGATGCTTCCTATAGCAAAAGAAACTAAATAGCACTATGAACAGCATAAACAGTATGCACCTTTTAATAACGCTATTTATTCTGGTTTGCAGTTACCCTTGAACATTAAATATATTTAAAAGAGCACATTTTAACGCATTAATTCTATGGTAACAGCCTGCTTATGAAATATTTATAAAACAGATACTTAAAGATCATACTTAATTGGCAAAATCTATCCGCAGCCAGAGGCAAATGACATTTTCATAAATAGCATCCATTCATAAATATTTTTATAATCAAAATCCAAACAAGCAATTAATAGATTCTTGCCAGAGTAGGATTAGACTACCAGATCAAGCTTCCTAGTAACTTCTCCAATATTTCACAAAGGAATTGCTTACAGGGACATTAACAGCATACTGCAGCCCTTGAGGAAGTCTATCTTGCGTATCCATGTCATCGTCATTTTTTACCGTCTCCTCATGGACCATGAGTTCATCATGTGAAATCATCTCTTGCTGTCGAAGTTCACTCTCCTGTAACACGTCATCTGTTGCCAGAATTTCTTGGTGTGCCATAGTCCGATCTTGAAGCACCGCCTCTTGCCGTTCTCCCGATACTCCAGACTGGTCAGATACTGCACCCATCCCTACCATAGCCCTGGATGACTGCATCTGGTCTATGCCACCACATTTAAGAAATAATCCTCCCAGCTTGTCTTCAATGTTCATTCTTAAGTGCAATAACCTACAAAGAAAGTTTTAATAGTAAACATCTACAATTGGTGCTCTTGCTTAACATTTTTAACTTCAGAACATTGTAACAGAGCTCAGTCAGCACTCGACACACACACGCACACTCTCAGAACTGAGATCCCAGTAAAAGCAGACAGTTGGGTATCCTGCTTCAACACCACGAGCTTCTCCTTTCACACACAGGCATCTGCACACAATTGAACACTTTCAAATAAAAAGTTTCAAATCAAAGTGCCTTCCAATTACCGGCAAAATTCTGGTAATTAAACGACAGCTCATTCCTCCTTCTCATTCCTCAGACAACTGTTGGGTTTTTTTCTGTGTGCCCTTTTTACTTTATTCCCTTTTCCCACGTTAACTGTCTTTTACAAATGCTTCTTTCATATTGGTCCTGTGCTCCCTACCACCTCGTCCTTTATGTGCCCTTTCCCTGCTGCCACCCCAGGGCACACTGGAGCTGCTGGAACATCTTAGCATCCAGAAGTGAGAGAAAACTGTGCTGCATCAAAAGAAGTGTGATTCTGCCCCTCTGCTCTGCTCAGGTGGGACCCCAGCTCGGGAGTCCTCAGCACGAGAGGACAGGGACCTGCTGAAGTGAGTCCAGAGGAGGGCCACAGCAATGGTCAGGGGGGTGGGACATCTCTGCTATGAAGACAGGCTGAGAGCTGGGGTTGTTCAGCCTGGAGAAGAGAAAGCTCCAGGGAGGCCTTAGTGTGGCCTTTCAGTACCTAAAGGGGGCTTATAAGATGGGGACAGACTTTTAGTAGGGCCTGTGGCAACACGACAAGGGGTAAGGATTTTAAACTAAAAGGGCATTGATTCACACCAGATATAAGGAAGAAATTTTTTACAGTGAGGGTGGTGAAGCACTGGCCCAGGTTGCCCAGAGAGGTGGTAGATGCCCCATCCCTGGAGACATTCCAGATCAGGTTGGATGGGGCTCTGAGCAACTTGATCTAGTTGATGATGTCCCTGCTGACTGCAGGGGGGCTGGATTTAGATGAGCTTTAAAGGCCCCTTCCAACCCAAACCATTCTATGGTTCTAAGAAAACTCAGCTTTCTGGCTAAAGGTTTATGTCAAAGACTATAGAGAGGTCAAACCTGTTAACAAAACTGCATTCACTTCCACACCCATGAAGCAGGAGCATTAGTCAGGAAATATGAATTCCAGTGATGAATAGCAATGCCATAATACTGACTTACGATACACAGATAGATATAAAATCATAATATTTCAACAAGTGTCATGACATTATTAATTGTCTTTTAACATGGGGCAGCAGGCTTTTGTGAAGCTGGAAGTGGCAGCATCTTCTTATTCTACTTATTATTATACATGCATGACAGCTCTAAGACTCCTCTTCTCCTTGGCATACTGGATGTCCAGTCCCAGCAGTCAGCCTCCTTAACCCTACTGCCCAGGCCCACAGCTCCTACTCATTCCACAGTGCTCTGATTTGCTCCTTCAGACAGACAGACATCCTTCCTCCATCCCTCTATGTTCCCACAGTCGGAGGGCAGCACCTATACAAAGGCTACAGCAGACACGGGGATGGGAGCAGAGGCACAGAGGAGTTGGACAACACAGAGCAGGCCCAGCCAAAACACGAGACAGGGATCTCAGGGAGTGTTATGAGAGCATCAGCATCTTTGGTTTGGACGCATTCAGAATACACAATATAGATGTGATGTTGGTGTATTGCTAGCCATCAGCTCCAAATCCTGTCCCCTAAGCATGCAGCATGGTAAAAAGCTCTACCTCCATTCAAGTTTTAAGTCAGAGCCTTTTCCTGCAGCTCTTGATGACAACTCCTAACTGAAGAAATCACGTTTCTCTGCCTAGGACAGGCAGGGCCATCACCCTGCAGGACTGCACTATGATACCCCCCCACCAGTTTAACAGCCTGCCAACAAGGCTGGACCAAACAAACGTATGAGAAACACTTCCATTTCCATTTTCAGTTTGTTCCACTTCATCACTTTTCAAGTAATTTTCTTCACCAGGAAAATATTTTGAAAGTTCTTGATCTATCTTAAACGTTCGTGAAGATTTGTTTACACCAAACTACACTGAGTTTACAAAGCAAATAGTGATCCTTCTTCAGGTGAGATCCTAGAGTCCTTGGTAGGAATGCAAGACACCAACAGAAATGCTTGAGAAAGATCTCAAAGTTCTCCTACATTCTACTTTGTTTCAAATGCTACTATTAGTTCTTAACCTTCTGAAAGTAAAGTTCACTCAATTTCTTAAAAAAAACCAAACAAACCAACCAACCCACCACAAACCCCAACAGATAAGAAAACCCAGCCCATTGACACCTTCTGGCAGTGACTCCTGGCGTGCAACTCAAAAGTGGAAGAACATTTTTTCTCTCTTCTCGGTCATGGGAGGTTCTAAATCTCTGAATATATCCTAGAAAAGCTGACAGACAGGCTGGTCTGACTTCTCTGAGGTTCAAATATTTAAGAGGCATGTCAAAGCTTTTCAGCCAAATAGATTTTTTTTTTAGTAAGCCTTCCTCCACTGGAAGTCAGGAAGACAGAGCCACCAAGCTGAATCTGTTTATATATGACAATGTCATCAAAATGTTTAATATTCTTTCTTCCTACACAAAAAGCACATTCTAGGGACTAAAAAAGCCTGTGACAGGGGAAAACTTCTGCTCAGAACATTTATGCTTACAATTTGTCCTTTTCTGTTCTTCAATTCTAACATAAAGAAGTTTAAAATCTTGATCTTGGTTTTCACAGGCTCTGTCTCCAAATACAGACAACAATTCCTGAATACCTTGAGTGAGACCAGGCAGTGCTAGATGACAGATTTACTCCCCCAAGGTAATCCACTTCATAGCACGAGAATGAGATTTCACGTGTCTTCAAGGGAAAATGTACACTGGGTATGTCACACAGCCACCTGCAGACATTATATAATCCATGAAGCATTTTTTGGAGGTAACTGGGAAACCACACTGATAGTTCCTCAGCAATAGCACAAACAAACAAACACAAACCTGGCACGGCACTAAGGCCATATTGTTTCCACCAATGCAGATCTCCCAGAGAGATCCCGCAACAACATCCTAAAAGATGAAAATGAGGATAAATTTATCAACTTATCAGTGTGGAATATCCTGTGCCAAGTAAGAAATGTGAGAAGGAACTGAAGTTCTTAAGAATCTGTCTCCCTTGGAGCCATTATCTGATAAGAGATGGTGCAAAAGATTTAAGGTTGAGCCTGGTTTCTTAGGCAGGGCATTTTAAATCTGTAGTTTGAAATACAGGCTCCCAGGAAAACAAGCAAGATATATTAATTCATTTCAGCCTTTATCTCCAGTTAATCCATACTCAGGGTACATCTCAGAGATTGTTACTCACTGTGCCTTTGTTCCACACTACAGAAACACGACAGCATAAGCTCACTGAAGATGCTTTGGAGGAATGACATGGACAGGTACCAGATTACAAGAACTCAAGATGCTGAAACACCTTCAAGGGAGAACAAACAGTATCAAGTGTGAGAACACAGTGGCCCTGATCTGTCTGCTCATGCCACTGACAAAACCAGCACAGAAGGTTGTTCCACATGGAGGATACTGCCACATCCCTCTGAAACCAGGTATGAAACGCAGAAATCCTGGATTTAAAGCTATTTCCTGGCAGGAAGGTAGGCAGGCAAACGCAAACAGAGCCACTGAGTGCTGAACAGTGCAGAAGAACCTGTGACTCCCACCAGCAGAGCTGGGCAGACTCACTTGCAGATACACCCAGAAGACAGTGGTGTACTGGTACTCACTGGTCTCGTTAGTTCTCTCAGCTGCCAAGGGTATGGAAGCTTTTTCTTTCTCACCCTGACTAGTAGGCTTAGTAGAGTCATGCAACCGAAAGCACTCAAGTTGTTTTCCAGTCATGATCTTGAGTCATATCAGAAGCTGGTACAGTGAATGTACTGCTTATTGAATCAGGCTTTCAAACATCTGGCTTTTCACAGAAAAACAGCGAGGACTCACAGCGTTAGGCTGCATGTTCTGAGAAATGAAACGCAATGTAAATTATATGACATGCAGATACTGTTTTAAAATGAAGACCCACAAACAAAACCAAGCCATTAATCCAAACAAGAAGTATCCCAATTGTAATCAATTCAGTAAAACACATGTAATTTGTCAACTGACACCTTATGGCTCACATAAAAGGAATCGTATCATTTAAATTGAAAATGAGGAGAGTGTGTTCTTGGAAGAATGACAGATGATAAGGAAAATGTAAGTTAAAAGCATTCAAACAAGCTCACTTTACCAAGCCTGAAGAGATTAAATAAATATTTTAAGTGCAAGATGCCTTTGTGAAATAAAGATCAACTTATTTTGAGATTGTCTTGAGGGAAGCTACAATAATACAAACCACGTATCAGCACTCAAGCACGTTTCCTGGCATAAAACATTGTTATCCTTATTGCAGAGATGTTTTCCATGGAATTTCAGAACTTTTATTAAGCCTCACCAAATAATCACGATTTTTCTTCAAATATATAGTATCTCTACATACCAAGAGGAAACAAAAACCCGTCAACCAAACCTTTAAAGCATCCCTTTTGCTTGGTAGAGGTACTCCAAGCCTTTATTCTAGGCAAAGCACCTCACAAGAGACATCTCCAGGCAGAACTTCCTGGGCCTGCACGCGTTTTGGGGGAGGAGAAAGGGCACGGGGAGGGACTGCACAGGAAAAGTCTCCTGGGATCATCCCAGCACCTTTCCCTTTCACACACAGTGCTCCACAGCTGCTTGCAGAACATCCACAGCCAGTGAACCATGTTGCTTCGTTTCAAAAACCGCTGCTACGCCAAACCCTACGGCAGAACCATTCATTTCAGTAACCCTGACATCAGTTTTTCCAAAGATTACTGGTGCATTAAGCTGGAGAACGAAGTGGCAAAGACAATTTTCCTAATTAAACAAACAGCCATTTGAACAAAAACTTTCTACATAAAAAGTGTGATGACCTTTCCAATTCAGAATCAAAAATTAAAATACAATCAAAAGAAAACATTAATGGATTTTAAAAAGCCCGCTGGCATAGTGGCTGCTGTGAAGTGAAGCTGAACAGGGACCCTGGAGGAGTGTGGCAAAACTTGTTAGCCACCGGAGGGCGATACATGGTCCAGCTCGTCTGGTAAGGGTCATTCCATCTCCTCCCTTCTTTTCTTAAGCAAGTAGTAAAGCATTTTTAGTCTAATGAGCAAGAGATACTAATTGGGTTCACTTTAAAAATAAAATTCATATGTGCAGTACTGGGTTGAGTTTCTATAGTTTGGATTTAAAAGATTATTTTTGAGATTAAAAAGGAAAGTATGCTGAAGGATTAATAACAGACAAAACATAAAAATCATCTGCATTTTAATACCTATTTGTAGAACAGAAAAGTTACTTAAAGTAAGATGGACTTTTTCTATTTGTAAACAATTGCCTGTAAAAGTCTTCTTTGTTTTAAGACTTCTACTTCTTTTTAAGCAGCATTTGTTAGTTTCCATATCAATATCCCATTCCAAATATTTCCTATATTAGCTTCTCCCTGTTTTTTCCAAGACAAAATAGAATGAAGGAAGGTTGGAGGTGACAGGAAAGTAAAGTTTGTTAAAATTTAATTAATTTTCCTGGGTTAAACCTTAGTTCCTTCTGAAGGATTCTGACATAGCCTTGAGATAGAAATATTACTTCCATATATAGCCATAAATTTCCTTTCACCATATTTTCTAGGATTCAACAACCCAAACAGAACAGCCAGAGTGCACAAAAGCAATTCTAACATGCCTTTAGCAACTCAATACTGTTCTGAGGAAAACATCTACCTCCAAGATCCCCCTCACAAAAGCTGAGACTGGGCTCAATCCAAGCTATTAAATGGTCCCAGGGTAACCTCACACTGGAAGTAGCCCAATGACATTATTTTACTTCCACATTTTGGGAAGAGTGTTTTCATTTAGGGCAAGACAAGACAAACTTCCTAATGAATTCCTTCCTACCTGAACCTATAGAAGATGTAATCAAGGTCATTCCTACCACATCCTTTCTTCCGTAACAGCCTTTGGAAAAGTGAGTGCATGCTGGAACCAAACAAACCACCTAAAGGCTACTAAGGCAGAAAGCACATACAATAAACTTAAAAGCAATCTATGAAAACCCCTACCCATATTATTGCTTCACAGGGCTCACATCTATGGTCATACTACAAAGACTTGTGCTAATCTGTAAAGTTAAATGGATATAACGTATATAAATCTACAAAACTCGTTAAGTGAACATTCTTATCCTAGTACAGAATTGATTTTTTCCCCTCCTTATTCAGTGTGAAATTCACTTTGAAAACTTTTAAGCTAAATAAAAAAGCCAATCGTTATATAATCAGAGCAGTTTTCCTGGCACTGCTAACTCAACCTTTCCAAGTAGACAAACTCCTATAAAAAGGAACTACAACTGACACCCCACGAGATTGCTACTGTGCCGAGAGACGTTCGCATTCTTCTATCAGAAAGCGAACATTAAAATCAATCCATCACGAAACCAAGATAGGGAAACAACCAATCAAAGGCCATTCCAGTGAGACATTCCGTGTGATTTCTGGTTTAGAAAAAGCCAACCCAACTCTCAATGATACCGCTGCAAGACACAGTCTGATCCATGGGCTACCTGACCCTCTCCCCCAGTCAGACCTTGATGCCTTCACTGGGTTGAGCACGGCATTGTGCAACTGGGGAGGGATTTGGACAAAGAAGTACCCACCAGAAAAGCCATTAGTTCTCGTTTGGAAAGCAGGACTGTGCAGGCAGGGTGTGCAGGAGATGGACCAGTGAAGAAGCAGGGAGGAGGGAGCAGGACCGCTTCCTTCAGCGGCAGTCAGTGGTGAGATCAGATTAAAGAGCATTGTGAAACTGCTCCACAGATGCAATGTACATACACAAATGAGCTGCCACACAGGCTATGCCAAATTTACATCAGGGGAAAAATTTGTATCTACGTTCTCAGATGCTTTATTCCTACAAGGAAGCATAAAAGTTACAAATAATCCTGCAATTCCTAACGCTAATAAAGAAAGAGATAGCAACACGGCTTACTAGCATATTTAAAACTACTGATGTTTAAGCATTGCCATGAATAAAACTGACATCAATGCAATCCTCTCCAAAAGCAAGAAAAAATTACAACTCTACAGGTTCCTAACGTCCACTTAAAAACCCTATCAGGCCATGAAACATGTTGACTATTTTCACATCAGAAAAGGTATTTATTTGTACTGTTAAAATATGGATATAATCCAGTATAAAAGGAAACACGGCTAGCTTTCACAGCATCTAAAGTTCAATTTTTAACAGACTGCAGAAGCTTGGGAAGTAAAAAATAATACCTCACTTAATGGTTCTAAATGAAGAACATTAAGTAAAATCATCTCTTCTCCCTACTTGGAAAAACAAGACATATCGAAAAGAAAGACTTTGAAATTAATACAGAAGTGTTTGTAAGAATGAACAAAAAGAAAGTAATCAAAGATAAATCATTGCAAAAAGGTTCACAGATCATAAAATTAACACATTCTAAAATGTAAGATACGATACAAACACCCTTAAGACTTATCGCACCATTATTTCTAAGTGTTCCGTTTTGCTCAACACATGCTGATGCAGGGCCTGATCCCACAAAGATTTACACTCACACCGAGCTGTGAATAGTTCTTATTATACTACAATCAATGGGATTACTCACAGAAAATCTACTTATCATCGTACATAAAATTATCCATGTGTGAAAATCTCCGCCACCTTGCTTATCCTAAACTCAGCATTAGAGCATCACCAGCATAACCATAACCTGATATCAAATGTGTGTATCAGAAAGCTTTCCATCCTGTATTAGCAAAGCCATGGTCACACGCCAGAATCCACAGGGATGTCACCAGGGTAGCAAACACACCTTAAATATTCCCAAAAGCCCACTGATTTCATGGCACTAAATCATAAACTACTAGAAAAGGGCTAATTGTGGGAATTTATATGGGAATGTGTACCACTGTACAGCTAACCTCAGAAGAACAATGCAGAATTTCTGCCCTTACACTGTACAGCTCAGGCACCAAAATGTGCTCACTCCGGAGGCTTCCGATGGAATTCAGACACAGGGAAGAAAGTACTGCACATAACCGAGGCCAGCCAGTATCTGCTAGGTACTTTTAGTAGTTTATAACATCAGTCCAACTGGTTAAAAGTTTGGGAAATTTCACATATTGCACACTTGCCTCCAGCTGAATCTTTGTAAAAATATTTCAAATAATGTATCAAATGTTTTCTTCATTTGATTTTGGTAACAGGGCAATCATACGACAGAGCTGAGCCAACCTAACAGCTAACTGTCATTGGAAGGAGCAATTCTGCTCCCTCCTCCTGACTGTGAGAGCCCACCCTACCTTCTGTGCCTGCTCTGATGCTCATACAAAGACATACTGGTTCACACACTCCACCAGTCTGGCCTTTTTTTTCCCAGTTACTAATTTTCCACCAGGTTAACTCACTGCCTGGATTCGCCGTGAAGACAACGTGGCAGCAGCAGCTCCAAACAGGGGGCAGGAGTGGGCCCTGCCCTGTTCAGCATTCACAGCCTGTCTCAGCCCATCTGATACAATTTCACCTTGAAAATAAACAGAAAAATATGCTGCTTTTTAAAAAATGGTATTTTTTTTTTACAAGCCCTTCAATTAATTGGGTCTCACCACTCCTCTGCTGTCTGCAGGTATCTGTGAAGCATCTCTTCTCATCACTAGCACCGTGCTAGCGCTGTTTCACAGAGGATGACAACCTGCTGTTGCTATCAGTTATCTGCTGGCCCAAATGGCAAAGGTCTGTGTCCGTGCATGCACAGCAGAGCGTTTCTGTCCAGATTGCTTTCTAAAAATCCTGAAAACATGATGCACAAAACTCCCTGGGAGAATACAAGAAGTTGCATGTAAACATACACAAGTTTCAGGGACAACCACGACTAAGGTATCCTGATTCGCCTCTCTAGCCTGTTGGCACTGTGATTTTATGATTTAATTAAAAGATCCCATATAGAGGTGCATGTGTGTATATGTACACCTTTTCTACAAGGCACCATTTCCTTCAGCACGCTGGGTGCAACCGCTCCCCTGGAAGGGGTGAAACCAGTGTGAGATGGCTCATGACAGCCTTGGCTCTGTTTGTTGCCAAGGGCTGACATGTGTGTAAGGGAGACACAGAGAGCAGGGAAATAGCCATGACTATTGAAGCAGTTGAATACTATCCTGCAAAATAGGATCCTGCCAGAGATCTTATACAAGCCTATGCGAGCCATTTCTACCAAACAGTTTCTTAAAAAATAAGTGATCAATAATTATACTTTCCTCATGACCTGGGTGCTTACCTCGACACATTTAGGTCAGATTTACCTTAAAAGCTGAGTGCTCGAGGCTGCAATTAAATCAGTGGCAGCAATACTTCGAAAATACAGAGATGGATGCCACGCTGCACATTCTCTTGTTTAAAAACAAAACAAAAACCAAAAAACGCAACTCTTAAAGAGTTCAATGGACACCCACACCAAACACAAATGTTCACCTTACTCCCAGGCATCAATTCTCCAGCCATAAAATGTGATCTATCCATTTCCTTCCCCTGAGGCACAGTGAAACACTTCTAAGAATGAGCAGCACTCAGTATCAGTCACAGGGGTGAACTAATGAGGCTCCTGCAGCCAGCACAGCTCCCAGAGGGAAAAGGTGGCACAGGTAAGGTGGGAAGGTGAGCCCACACCAGTGACTGGGTAACTGCTGTAAGAAGGTGGGCAGGAGGGGTCTGGCCTCGCCTGGGACCCCATCGCTGAGCAGAAAACACAACCAACTGGTGGGCTGCCAGCTAACGTGGAGCAGCCACTCTGGGGGGAACCACCAGAGAACCGCAGGCACCCAGATGTAGGGCTGTCATCACCAAGGAAAGGTAAGCACCATGGTAAGACTGAAGAGAGAAACATGGCTCACCACCATGGTGTTGTAACAGACCTGTAAGAGATCTGGCTGCTCTTCTCAGCTCTGCTGCTGCTGTTGGGCAAAGCTCATCTTGGCACATCAGTCCCTGTCCCGCACTTCCACTTCCATGTCTGAAAACAGGGGCAATGACCCACCTGGGGTTCAGGTATGCAGGGAGCAGGAGGAACTACCTACGAGGCCTCACAAGCCTACAGATAACCACTACAGAAATGTCACAAAGAAATATATTCATCTGGCCTTCAGAGCAGGATTAAGCAGAGCACAGCAAGAGAACACAAGCTATGCAAGGAGAAGAAAGGAAATTACAGAGCAGCTGCTTTGCCACTGAGCAGCACGTATCCTGTACATTCAGAAGAGGCAGAGTCTTCTGGGGGGAGAAATGTTGTGCTCACGTATCACAAAAGACTGCAACATAACACTGAGGTGCAATGTATTAGTAATATAGTGATGTACATACACTTAGGATGGCAAAATTAAGGTGGCATAGGCAAAGCTCCATGCTGCAATTTTAACATTTGCATGCTTGACTTACACCTAAAACGTTTTTTTAAGAGCATGTTTTCTTGCCTGTAACATCTTTGCTTCAGCTTTATGGTTTTCTAAAAGGCCACGTGCATGCACTAAAGAAAAACAGTAATTACAGAAAAATTCAAGCCAATGACTTAATATGTCCATGTAGACTAAACACATTGGACAATAAGCTAGTGGAAGTATGATCAAGAAGGTTTTGATCCAAAAGACTTGAAGTCAGCAGCAAAAGTGGTCTCAGAGATTCTGGAAGACATCCTTCATCCACATACATCACAGCATAAGGAAAACTGTCAGGAAAATATCAACAGTATTATACCTAAACCAACAGTATTATACCTGTTATACCTAAACCCTAGGTGAGGAGGACGTGGGTAACAGATACAGAACAGACCTTACAGAGCACAAGCAATATTTCGAGATCTTCCTTCAGCATTTGAAAGCACTGTTTCAACACAGGCTCTCAGGCTGCGAGGCAATGCAAGTGTTTTAGAATACAGGAACCATCCTCCTAAACTGCAATTTCAATTTTAGGACACTGGCATGCACTAAGTACGCATTTCTTTTTTTTTCCCCCAATTTCATTATGGTAAACTTATTCAGGGTAGGACTACATTCCCTGTAACACCTAGAAACAAGTTCAGAGACTTTGCTCTCTGTAGACTAACTTTCACATCGTGGTACTGGCAAGGAACATTTTCCCATTTAAACCTGCGGAGGAGGCAGTGTCATATCCCAGTGTAACTTTATTTTTAATGTACATTTATTGCATTTCAGCTGTGTTTCAAACATAGCCTTCAACCTACACACGGAACAGCAACCTCAAAAAATCCAATTAGTTTGAAATATCATAGAATGAACACCTCTTTAGTAAAAGATTCACTGCAGGCAGACCAAGCAAATCCTATACTTCCTATATTGTTTTTCAACCACCACCGTGTTACCTTCAGTGACCATCTTTCAAAGCCACCAGTGGTATCAACCAGAAGATCTGAAAGAGCCCTTCCTAAAGCTCAAAGACAAGACCTTGGTTGACTGCCTCACTCCACTCCGCAAACACCAAAGAGCTACCCTACCTACAATAAAAACAAAGGCTTTTCAGGAACATATTGCAGAAGATTAATACAATTAGCAACTAAATATTACAAAAATAAGAAAGAATAGAAATAGTAAGAAATAACAGAAAAATAGAAAATAAGCTACTTCAAGCACATAAGCTTATTTACTTCACTTTGCTAACATAAACACAAGGCAACACACATGCAACACAGTCAATGGCAAAAATAAACCCATATAATAATCCCCCAGGAAAGAAAAAGAATGCCAGGTGACAGTTACTGATCGTAATGCAGAAGACACTTCCATGAGATATTTAGACCTTTCAGATATGATATCTGTATACGAATGTAAAAACAGGGAAGAGACAATGCTTTAGGTATCCTTAGAGCAACATCTGGGACAGTACGCCCTTCTTTTCATGCATGATTCATCAAGGAGCAACAAGGAGCAGAGGACCTTGCGATGCTCCATTAGGGACACCACTGACCAACAATGAACAACAAGAAAAATAAATCTATCACTGTTCTTCAAAGTATTCAAGGAGTTATGAACCAGGCATCAGGAGCAATCTTCATGGTTGGAATCGGGGATTGTTTTGGCCTAACCAGCACTCTGTTACAACAGCATCAGAATAGTATCACACATCTTCATCAACACTAAACAGTGGAGTCAGCGCGTAAGCAGACACGTGTCAGTGTTTGAAGAAAGTATGAAATCAGCTGGGGGGGAAGGGGCAGAAATAAACCAAACTTAGGGAAGGGAGCAACTAGGTCCTTTTTCTCAAAACTCCCTCTTGGAACAGAAGCATGTTACAAACCAGGTCCCTTTGCCCAGACAACAAAGAAGCTTTTGAAGAGTACACTTCTGTACAGTTAAGGTTTCATTTTCCACATTGTTGCAACACACCCACCACATCCCTATTGATAACCAACATTTGTGGTCAGATTAAATCAACTAAGAACTATCCCTATCCTGCTTACATAAAATTCCAAAATTATAAGTCATCCTATTTTGATCTGGCTGATCCTCAGGAAAAAAAGTCAAACCAAGTAACTACTAAACCCAGTGTGCTTCTGCAATGTATCCTCTTCCAAAAGACTATACATTTCTCCACCAAGTGCTTCCAGGTAACGCTCCACCTTGATACTCCAGGAATGGTACGAGCAAGGAATCCCACTGGCTTCTAGAACATATCCCACAGCCATTGCTCCTCATTACAGTTTTACATCTCTTGAACAATTTTAAAACGCCTAAGCCCATTTTCAGATCAAGGCAAGACAAAACATGACACATCCAGAAGCCATTTAATATAAGCAATAATAACATAGATATCCCGGCCCATTAACATTGAAAATAATTCAAAAAATGAAACTCAGACTTCCCAGGATTGTGCCCTCTCAAACAAAAAGATTGTGGAAACAATCCTGGGAAGGATTCTACCTCAATGACTTTGGTACCCTGCAGCTAATTCTTGCTAATTAAGTGCTAGAATACCAAAATTCAGATTGATCAAAAGATACGATTCAAGTTATAATAACTCCTGTAATTATTAGGAATAAAAGTCTTGAAGGTTCTTGATGCCGTTAACTCACAGGCCAACAATTAAGAGCTACCATCCCAAACAGGTCTGAAATTTCTGAGAACCCACAGTCAAATAACTTCACGACCAAGCCAAGCCTTAGTGAAACACATTCAGTACAATCTATGTCACTGAGCAAGCGGGAAAACACTCTGTGAAGTAGGAAAATATTCCTGTGTTTAGGGACTGCTTTCCAGGTACTGTTTTCTCACCCGTGTTAAGAGCCTCAAATCCTCAAGCCCTCAACCCGCCCATGCGGCTGCACTCACCCGGGTTCCCTCAACACACAGCTGTGTCCCACGGGGAACCAGGCAACAATTCCAGGTGCCCAAGATGTGAGCACTGGAGCCAAGACCGCTTTGGTGAACTCGTGCCCAACCAAAGCTGGGAAATGAAGAGTTGCCCAATGTTCCAGCACATTTGAGGCATGTAATGTGTAAGTGAAACAGATCCCCTGCTTTCTGGGTACACAGCCACACTCTCCTCACCACGGCCGTGGAAAGCCCCATGTCTGTCCTGTGACCCATAAGGAATGTAAGCCGGGGAGGACACAAAGGCTCACGAGACAGCAAGCGGCGAGGTCATGCAAAGAACTGAGAGATTAGGTTTTCCAAGAGTTTGTTCTTTAACAAGGCTATTCCTTGGAAAGTGACAGCAAGCTCACACTTCAAGCTGCCACGCATCTGATCCAGCATAGTGCAGGTAAGACTGAGTATAGGTTCTGAACAGGCAAAAGAAAAGCCCGAGCACGTCTGGGTTGTCTGATCTGCTTTTAACTGTCAGATTAAGACAAGCCCCCTGGTTTTGTCTACTAATTGTCACCTCTTCTACATATTCCAGCAATATCCTGTGACAACTAGATGATCACCCTCCGCATGCTCCTTTTCTATAAACTCTATTTTATTCCCGCTCTCAACCTTTTAATTTCATGTCAGGTAAAAATAATTGGTGATCATTAAAAAATACATTTAAAGTACATAAAAATTGTTTTCTATGAGTCATTAAAATACTTCATAATCTCTATAAATAAAAAGCAGCATTAAAGCAGAGTAGGTTTCCCTTACTTCTCTACACCCCGCAGCAATACAGACTTTCCCGATGTCCAGAACAGTCGTGTAACTTCCACATCTTTTTGCTGACTCAGACAAAAATTCATCACAGAGTACAACTGTCAGGTTCACCAGGGACAGAGGAAGCTCCTGAGAACAGCAGCCTAATAAAGCTTTCCCCCTTGAGGGATGATGGCAGTCTTTCTCCCGTGTGAATGATTCATTTTTGTTTGATATTATTAAAGCAATATTCACTCGGGGCACCTTCACACTAGATTAACCCCTCCCAAAAAAATGGCTATAAGGTCAAAACGTAAGTTGAAAAGCAATATTCCACAGACACTTCTAGAAAACCTGCAAGTGATTGTGGTCTAAAATAATTTTATCACATGTTGGTACCCCAGGGATTGACCATCTCCCTCCCGATGCGACCTACTGTGGTCATGACAAAAATTCTCTTCGAGGTAAGAAGCGTAAGATTCTGCAAAAAATGTAAGATTCAGCAAAAAGGGCATTGGTTGAGCTTACCAATCTTTCATGAAGAACTCCTTTGTTAAAAGGAGCTTCCAGGACACAAAATGAGAAGATTTCTTAAATGTATTTATATAGTTACTGTTGTATCTAGAAGCGCTCAGTCCTATAAATGACCCGACTTAAAGGCCCGACAGTTGTCATCCATCTCACATACATTTCATCTGACAGAGACTCACAGATAACAGTGACTTACGTTAGAAACCACCGTCTATATGCTCAAAAAACAGGGGAGAATCATCCTTCAGCTCAGCAACAGAGATGATCATTTGCTTTAGAGTACTCTTATTTTAAAAACTCTGAAATTATCAACTGCATCTGGACATAAAGACTCTCACAATGCTTACAGACTGAAAAAAACATCCATGGATCCTGTGAAACATACTCACTTCTTGGCTTTAATACTCATTTTGCTCCCTTTCACTCTCCTTTAAAAAACTGAAGAATGTTTGCAATATAATACTACAGATTCATCTATTGAAAGCAAGACTGAACAGTTCTCACTACCAAAGGAAGCCTGAGGAAAGCTGGTGAATTTATAAGTTGGTGACTCGCTTTGCCCCTTCCCAGTAAACTACAAAACATCAGCACATGCCAGGCAGGTGCCCTGCACAACACGCTGCTTGCTGGTTGGCAAAATGAACTCCACGCTGAACATTCCTCATGCTCGACGACTGGAGCTTTAGGCCACGGATCACCATAAATACCTGCCAAAAGTGTTTTATAGGTACATACACACCTATGCACGCATAACTTTTAGGAGCATATCATCATTTTCTTGTTTCAAATCTAATGTCAACAATAAAAAAAAAAAGAAATATGACAAATTTTCAGGGCAACCACGTAGCGGTTAAAATTCAGAGCGTATAAAAAGACGTTTGTTTCCACTGCTAGTGAACAGATCACTATGTTAAATCTGCCCAGCATCGATATTTCTTGCTTCAGCTCTTGCACTGAGGTAACATGACTTACTGGCACTGTAAACCTTTGCAATGATGTCTTTTACACCCATTTTAGGGTACCTAAGTAGTAAGAGTTAATGCAAACTTCATGGGAAACTGTTAAAAGAAACTTTTAGGATAGTTGTCAAAGTTTTTATGAATGGGCATCTTTTTACCTCTTACGTTTGCTGTCATTTGAAGTAATTTCAGAGCAGAAGGCTCATCAGCCTCGTATCTGAGTTCACCTACACAGCAGCTTTACGCATTAGTAACATCACATGTTATATCCAGGAATTATTTTGTTTTACAGACATTTTCCAGGCAACTTGATTTTTAGTTTGGTGGGTTTTTTACAGCGCGAGAGATCTAGACAGTTTATATTTGACAGGCTGTTCATAAATTATACCCTACTGCTGTTTGCACGTTGGAACTTCTTCCCACACAGATTTCATTTTATCATCAGACTGTTTAATTCTGCGCTTATAAAAATGTCATCCTAGTCATAAGGGAAGAATTAGGCAGTACTGTCCCAAAGTTTTCTGCACAAACTGAGACAAGATGCAGATCCTGTAACACTAATATGCCAGTAGAGTTTATCAAATGCAGGATTAGGCCGAGACATATCCCACTAAAGAGCTATGTCTTGCTGTTTTCCAAAGTGCAATGAAATCATGAAGTAGTATAAATCAGTAATACATTAACTGTATTACAGAATTCGCACTGTTACCTCTTGATATCATAGCCTTGAATACACAGTGATAATATTCTAAGAGTACAATAAAAATTATTTCTGAGCAGAAGCAGTGTCAGTCTCTGTATTATTTCCCAAAATAAAATTCTGGCAGTATGGAAGAAGTTATCAGGAGATCCTAACCCTTCCGTGTGTTGCATTTGCCACCGCCTTTCTAAAAGACACTGAATTTCCCCTTAGGGCACACAATCAATTTCTGTGAGAACGTATTACAGATTTCTCCAGATCTTTTATCCAATTAGCTAAATGATATATGAAAAATATCTCTATACTCAGTCAAGGGAAGACAATTTAATCACTTACAATCCTGGAATACTCACATGTGTTATCGCATTTTAATTTGTACGATAATTTGTGATTTCAACAGGTCAAACCTGTGCCACTTGTGTAGTTTATGACATTATTGCTGATGTACAAAATACACTGGTTTATGCAGATGATGGGAAAAAAAGTATATTTAAAATTTATATAGAGTACTAATGAGCTAAACAGATGGAGTTGTGTTTTTAACTTCACCGGAAATTACTGAAATAAAGTAACTAACAGCATTTGTGTAAATGAAAATAAATCTCATCAGAATCTGAATGGGTTTTCTTTTGTTAGACAGAAGATTGTGCCTGGCATATAGCTATACATTATAGCCAACGGCTGTGTTTTGCTGACATGGCCTGTCAATAGCTATGTCTCAGCTCTTAAAAACCAGTAAGTTAAATGCAGAAACTCAATACCAGTTCAAGGGTTTCTGCATAGATTCCAGTACACAGAATTGAAAAAGAAAAGAAAAAAACCACATTTTGTGGATCTCAGTACTTCAGGTAATGCTATTTTCCCGAAAGCATTTGTCAAAAAACCCCCAAACAAATTAAAGTGCAAGTTAATCACAGCACTGATGCTTCACGTAAGCCCTGCAACCTGATAAAAGCAGACACCCAAGCCTGATCACATCCATGGAGACTCTGTGGAACTTCATTTGCTTTTAAACACTCGGTTATGCAGATGAGGCTGCAAGCGGAAGGCTTGAATCTATTTCATCATGAATTATGTTGGTTTGAAAGGCAGCTATCATTAAAACGCTAGGCAAAGGCACAAAAAGTACTTATTTTAAATAAAAGATATCTATTTTTCCATTAGATCCACTTAAGAGTCTTTAAAGTCAAAAAATATTTCCAGTGGCATTTACTTCTCATACCTCATCCCATTCATTTAACACAAAAGACATTGTTCAGTCTGGACGAGAAAGTTGGGCACCTCAGTTTCACATTCAGGGTCTCCAGAAGAACAGCAATATGCTTCTTCATCAAAGGCTTTATACCAACAGTACTGTTTCTTATTTAACTTTTCTTACTTCACACGGAAAAGTGGATTTTATATTAGAGCCAAACTTAATCCCAAATTATGCTAAATAATTAAAGTGGTTTCCATAGATTAAGACCCACTCCCTCGAGCTGCTCCATACAGACAGGTCTCCATCTGTAATATTTACAGAGGGACAACAGCCCAGGTAGGAGTCCTCGCCAGAGAAGGCTCTACAAAGGTCCTAGGCACAAAAAACCATCACAAATTTCTAGCAGCAGGTACAGAAGACAATCCCACTCTGCTTTTCCCCACACTACCTGAACACAACAAACCCTTCCTCCCCATCAGTAAATTTTCAAACGTTTTACCCAAGTCCATCACTAACAACCAACACTCTGAACTTCACTGTTTGCAAATTCACATTATCCAACCTGCGGTGCAAAGAGCCCATCTAGAAGTGAGCTAAACTCTCCTACACATACTGTCACCATATTTCACCCAAGTAATATAGTCCTAGCATTCTTGTAGTTCAGTTCTTGCATTACTGGTACGCAGAAGTTCTCAGCTGGAAGTCAGAACTTCCAACCCCAATGGTTTTACAACCCCAACTGTCTCTAGAACCCACGCACGCTGCAGAGCTTTAAACCCTCACACAAATGAACTTGCACACACTGGACTGAGGAGGGAAATAATCTTTTGCCAAGCTACATAATAACATTACAGAAGTATGTGTTCCTCCAGGAGGACAATTTAGCCTGCAATATAACTTTTCACAGTCTGAGTGTTTATTCCATTTTTTTTAACCATTGTGTAACTACTTACCTATCTCTGATTTCATTTCATAATTCGTTATATTAGGGATTTTTCATAAAGAGAATATGTTTGCAATACAGTAGATATTAAACACATATGGACAAGGACAACAACAGCAACACAGATTACATATACATCTGTTCTCTCAGGCCTTAGCTTGAGGAACGAAGACAGAAACAGTCCATGTGCACACAGAGCTAAATACAAGAGGTCAGCCTCATCTTTTTTAGCTTTATTCAGTTCTATGAGCTCACTGACTAAGTACATGGGTATTTGGGGAAGAGGAGCATGCAGACATCCAGCAACAACTACGAAGAACACACTTTTGGACATGGAACACACGTACATTCAGCTGAATATTCATCGAGAAAGGCCACGACAACTCTTTTCAGGAAACCCTGCAACTGAAAGGCTGATTTTGTGGAATTTTCCTCAGTCACCACAAGAACGGGGTTTCCCTGCCTCTGCTACGAATCCATCTGTCGCC
Source organism: Aegotheles bennettii (assembly GCA_013398125.1). Lineage (NCBI taxonomy): Eukaryota > Metazoa > Chordata > Aves > Caprimulgiformes > Aegothelidae > Aegotheles > Aegotheles bennettii. The sequence continues at coordinate 418,815 of VZRW01000359.1, forward strand.
TGCACCAGGAGCCTGCAGGTCCCGTGAGATCCACAGGCAAGCAGGCCCCGGGAGCTCTAGAGCTTCCCAGCACAGCCAGAGCTTCTGCAGATGACAGCTGTCACTGGACACATGCACGATCCCCAACACTGGAACACTGGGAAAACAAACGCTGCCCGAAGGTACGCAAACTTCTTTCACAGCAGGATGGACTTCAAGTCCAGATCAGAGCACTAGTTTCTCTAGTCCAACTCTGAACTCAGCCTAAGGAAGCCTGCAGAGACGGATAGAGGCTAGTGCTATCTTCCTACCTCTTCCCTTCCCCAGGCATGCTGCACCAAACTGATGGGGAGCCACTGCAAAAGTTGTATCGCTTACGAGGATGAAACCTGACACGGGCACTCCAAAATGTTTAAGCATGACAGGCCCAGATACACACTCAGAGCAAGCCTGCGAAGTATTGATGAAATCTGTGAATAAGTACAGCAAATAAGCAAAGCAAGGGAGATCCTATTCAAGAGACAAGCCATAGCCCTCCATCATCTGTCTTTTCAGTATCAGCGGTGAAGATGCTGCCCAGCAGAAACCAGACATCTCTCTCATCTAAAACTTCTCAGGCCAGAATGTCACGTGTGTGTGGACAGAGGCAGGTCGTGCTCCAGGTGGGCTTCCAAAGCAAGACTGAAGCTGTGGCCGCTGCATTCCAAGTATCTACCTTATTTTAAATATATTATTGTGCAAAAAACACCCCCAGATGCCCTGAGCAGTTCAAATAAATGATCAGAGGGATAATTCACGTTTGCCACACAAATGTCTTCCCTTCTCCCGAGCCAGCTCAGTGCAGACACTGCAGCACTCATCCCAGCCGAGGTTGGGCAGGAGCTGGGGAGGAAAGAGGACGAGGAGTGAAAGTGCTGGCAGCCCAGCCGGGGGCACAGCCCAGCCGGGGGCCGGGAGCAGAGCCCAGCCGATGCCTCCCGCTGCTCCAGACCGGCACTTGCCAGCTCCCGGCGCTGCAGGGAGGTCCCCTGCGAGAGCTCCCCCCGGGCAGCCGAGAGGGGACCCGCAGGAGGGGATTAAACAGAATAAAACTGAATTAAATAAGCGCTCGCAAGCGGGCACCCGGCACCTCTCTTACACCGGGAACAATGGCGAGGCGGCGGCGGGGGGATCCGGCCGGCGGGGGACGGGCCCGGGGCACACGCCGCTGCCCGCC
>VZRW01000363.1:0-15943 GCA_013398125.1 Aegotheles bennettii
CCTCCTGTGTCCACCTGCCTCTCAATGTCCCTCTTGGTCACTCTTCTCCCTCTCTGTTCCTGCCATTGCTCCCTCTCGCTGTCCCTCTCGCTGTCCCTATCGGTTTCTCTTGTGCCTCTTGCTGTCTCTTCTGTGACCACCTACCTCTCGCTGTCCCTCTTGATCCCTCTCGCTGTCCCTCTTGGTCCCTCTTCTGCCTCTCACACTCTCTGTTGATCCCTCTCGCTGTCCCTCTCGCTGTCCCTCTCGCTGTCCCTCTTGTGGCTTTTGGTCACTCCCTTGCCTCGCTGTCCCTCTCGCTGTCCCTCTCGCTGTCCCTCCCGTGGCTGCCTCTTGCTGTCCCCCCATGGATGCCTGCCTCTCACTGTCTCTGCATGGCTGATTCTTTCTCCTTCTTGTGCCTCGTGGTCCACCCCATGGCTGCCTCGCAGTCCCTCCTGTGGCTCTCCTGTGGCCCTTGGTCTCCCATGGCCCTCGCTCTCTTGTGGCTCTGTTATCTAAGTGTCCTGGGACACTGTTGGTACTGTGGACTCCTCAGACTGTTTGATTGTACCTTACTCTTTGGACTCTGACTCTTTCCATTCTGTTTGGAGTCTTCTGGACTCTATTTTTTTTCTCTCTATTTTGGCTCCAATTGACTATTTTACTCTACTTTGACTCTGTTTGGAGTTCTTTTGACTGTATTTCTACTCTATTTGACTCTTCTTTTGCTCTGTTCAGATGCTATTTCGGTGCTATTTAGACTATATTTGGCTCTGTTTGTCTCTAGATTTATTTGGCCCTGTTTTGAATTATTTTGACTCTATTTGGACTCCGTTTTACTCTGACACCTGTTTGACTCTGTTTGGACTCTGGCTCTGTTTAGACCTTCTTTTGCTCTGTTTGGAGCAAAAGGTCTGTTAGGTCTATTTAGACCTTGCTTTGCTCTGTTTGCTCTATTTGGGTCTGTTTGGCTCTATATAGCTTGAATTTGGATCTGTTTGGGATCTGTCAGACTCTGTTTGGCTCAGGGCTGTATCTGGACTCCCTTGCGGCGCAGCTCCTGCTCCAAACTTGCCATGGGCAAGAGAGCCAGGTCACAAGTGGTGCCCTGGAGGTGCAGGGGCAGCAGGCAGGAACAGAGCCGAAAGGGCCCAGAGGAGCCCTGGCAAGGGGCTGTGCTCAATGCTACAGAGGACGAGAAGTGAGTCCCTGGGGCCACCTTGGGGCTGCCCGGGGAGTCTTAATAAAGCTTCCTCCCCCCAGATGCGGGGCACGAGGGCCACCTTCGTGGAGCAGAAGCAGCAGGCACCCAGTCGAAACGGCCCAAAGAAGCCCTGGCAAGGAGCTGTGCTCAGTGCTGCAGAGGAAGGCAAAAACCCCCGGGGATGCTCGTTAGCCCACTGTGGGGGGAAAAAAGCCTTCCTCCCCCAGCTGCAGGACACGAGAGGCCACCTTCGTGGAGCATGAGCAGCAGGCAGTGACCTAGCCCAAGTGGGCCAGCAGAGGAGACCAGGCAAGGGGTCATGCTTAGTGCTGCAGAGGAAGGCAAAAAACCCCCAGGGACCATGGCCAACCTGCCCTGGGGGAAAATTCCTTCCTGACCCCAGCAGAGCTGGCGATCGGCTATTCCCTGAGCACGTGAGCAAGACCGGCCTCGGCCCACTGGCTGGTCACGCCTCCCACGAGAAGCCCAAGCCCGATTCTCCTTCAACCTGGAGCCCTCTCAGGGGCTTCTGAGAGTGGCCACCTGCACCTGGCCTGTTCGACCCTGGGAACAAGAACCCTCCCTGCACCTGACAGGACACCAGGAGGTGCTCCAAAGCACTGGAGACCCCGTGCAGTATCTCTGCATCCCACTTACGGCTGCTGCCCCTGGCTCTGCAGGGCAGGAGGATGGGGAGCTCTGCAGGGCTCTGCAGGAAGGCATTGCCTTGCTCTTTGGTGCTATCCAGCTGAAAAAGCCTGATAGCCTTGGGCACCTGCAGGTGGTGGTGGTGGTTCTCATCTCCAACAGCCTGGTCCAGCCTCTGGTCTTCCTTACTCAGCCCCCCAGCCCGAGTAATTCTGGGGGCTCCTCAGGCAGTTCCTCGGGGATGTCTTCGGGCTGCCCCTGGCCAGGCTCTGGCAGCGGAGCGTGCTCCCTTTTATGCTGTCCTGGGGCACAGAGTGCTGCGTTGCCGGTGGTGACATTGTGACATAGGGGTGACATGGGCCCCCTGTGCACAGCCCCGCCCACCAGAGCCCCCCCATCCTCTGCCCAGCGTCCTTTGGGGTGCTGGCCCCGAGGCAGCCCCTGTGCCCAGGAGCCCCAGGGGGCTCCCTGCCCTTGGTGGCCGTGCACTGGGCACAGCTGCTGGGCGTCCCTGACACCTCCTCTGCTGCTCACCTCCCAAGAACAAACCTGGTGCCAGGCTGGACTGTGGGGTGTCTCCCTGCACCCCCACTGCGATATTGTCACCACCGAAGACTTCTGCTAAATGCTGTCCTCTTAACACATGCAGCATGGGGAACAAATGGGAAGAACTGGAGCTCGGTGTGAGCTCACAGGGCTGGGATTTCATGTGATTGTGGAGATGCTGGCTGACAACGCTGCAGCTTTTCCAGAATAAAATGTAAATGGTGAATAGGAGCTACATTTATGCCACAAATATCTGTCTTGGGCAGCCATGAAGCTGCTGTGGTTCATACAAGTGTGTCCCAGGTGTGGGCAAGCCACCTGGTGCCTAGTTGATGTAGGAGAACCTGGAGATTCATCTCCTGGAGACAGTGTCTCTGCAGTGGTCTGATGATGCATGTTCTGGATGTGTTTTGAGTGGAGTCTACTCCATTTACAAACTGTTCAGAGTAACTGAGTCAGATGGGGAAGGTGTGTTTTAGTTTCAAGCTGGGAGTTAGACCGACAGGGAGTTTGTCCCTCTAGGGATATGGAAGTGGTAGCAGGGAATAGAGGGGTGAGGAGCATTCCCCTTGAACTCTCATCTTTTCTGGCTAGTTCTTTTGGTGGAACAGTCAGCTGGAGCATCCTTGACCCTGCTGGTTCCCTTCAGCTCTGGTTTGAAGGAAGTGAAGGATGTACAAGATTCCCCAGAGAGTCTCAGTGTTTGCAGTTCAAAAGGGAAACAAATTCTTGCTTCTTCTGACAAGCTTGGCCTGCTTTTTGTGCCCTTTAAACTAAAAATGAAAGCTGCGGGAAGGTAAAACCATAGTAAAATCTTGTTTCTATCCCACAGTCATCTTGAAATTTCCAAACTTGCTCGCTTTGCTCTGTAGAGGTTTCCTCGTCAGTGGTGAGGCCTTTCCATGCAACAGTAAGGTGTTTGATGTTGAGATGCAGTGTGAGTTTGTGATTGGAATTTGGAGTAGATGTGACTTTGCTGCATCTAAATCTTAGACTGAGCCATGTGACTCTGAACCCATCTTGGCAACAAATGCGAAGACTGTCCAAAAAAAAAGCCAAAAACCAAAAAAAAAGCCAAAAAACATTCCCCCAAAGCAACCCTGCCACAGAAACTTAGCTCAGTTCTGGTCAAGGTGAAACATGTTAGGAAAAGCATCTGAAGGATTGGCTGGCACACTGAAAGGTGCAGTTTATGGTCTGGATTTGGAGGACAGTCCTTTTTGTACTGGAGAATTTACGCATTTCCCTTCTCTGCCCCCCCTGACAGTGCTTCAGAGGAGAAGCTATCAGTGTCGCTGTCGGCGATGCAGAGGGAAGGACAGGGAGCTTGGTGAGGACGCACACAGCTTCTGTAGTGGGAAGCTGTATTTTGTGTCAACAGCGTTATCCCAGATTTCAGTCCGGAAACTCAGTTATGTAGGAAATAGCAGAGAAAGTGCTAAAGTCAGTAACCCAAGACCAGGCTTTGCACAGCACTCTGGTATCTCTTCTGTGTTAGTGTGTCAGTCTGGCTCGGTTATAAATGACAAAAGCCATAAAGAAGGTGCTCATCAATCCATCATGGTCTGGAGTGGCTGTGGCCTGCGCTCTGCGGCTTCCTCTCTAGATGATCTTTCATCTAACAGTGCTTAGACTTACCGTGTCCAGCTGCTCCTCAGTCATCTTTTAGGCTAACACCCTCTGGTGCTTTCCATCTTGTAATAAACATTTTCAGTCGTCTCTCACAAGTTTCCCGCAGACCGCGGTGCTTGCGGAGCTGCGCTGGGGGTCTGGAGAGCCCTTTCTTCTTTCTTGCAGTGAAGTGGGAGATGAATGCCTGACTAGTTACTTCTTTCTGATAAACAAAGGACATTGAACTCTTAAGACTTTAACCACAGAACATTTTCTAAGCCTTTGTATTGAGCCATTTAATGGCTTTTCTTTAAAACTTGGATAGAGTTTCGTTCAGAAGTGACCTTAGTACTTCATGGTGCGGAAGAACTTGCCTCTTCCCGTGTTCTGTGATGTTTGCCTGCGTTAGCAGTGTGTTTCCTGCTGCTTTAGATGTGGCTTCTGTCTGGGAACGAGGACATCTTGGTAACACCTCCTCTTCCTCTAGATGCAGTGTGCATTCATTCCTTTATAGATTAGGAGTTTGTATTAAAACAGGATACAGTGCATCTTACTCAGCAACGCACATCTCTGTGTGATTACTCTGTCCTCCTTCAGCTTTAGTCATCAGCTATTTCTGTTAGTAGTGACGTTACTTTGATTGCATGCTTTTTATAACTCATCCACGATGCTTTTCTGCTTACTATCCCAGAGAAACCTGGTTATTCCTGATTTTGGAGCTCTCTTCTCAGGTGGCAGCTTTGAGTTGTCATTGAATCAGGCTGTCCCTGGGTGACCTTGCTTTTTTGGTACGTCGCTAGTTTCTTCCAGAGTTCTTTCTAATGCTGCATTTCATCAGCTCAAACTGTCTCCTTCTGGGCTACTTGTTGCTCATTAGGACCATCCTGAGCTGGCCCAGGAAAAGCCCTTTGGCAAAACTGCTTTTGCAACACCCAATGAAAACAGATGACTAAGTTACATTTGTGTGTTCAGTTTGACTCAGCTCCGGTGGGGAAAGAACAGGATGTATGTATAGCATATAGAGCTTTCTAAATGATAAAATAGTATGTGCTGAGCACCTCCTGTTCTTTTGTCTCTTCCCGCAGCCTTTTTGTTTAGTGGCACCTTTCAGATTAGAGAGAACTCTGTTAGGGAACACTCCCAAGCAGAGAGCAAAAACATATGTGTGTGTGTGTGTGTGTGTATATATATATAAAACAGAACTTATGTATCACTATGTGATAAGGAACTAACTCACGTGCCACTGCAGTATTCTTCCTTTTAAACCATATTGTTGCCTACTGTTGTCTTGCCTGTGAAAGTTTATTCACTACAGCGCAGTCCACCCCTAATTGAACCTCCTGTTTTTATTGAAATACTTTTGTTCACTTGGCTCTAGAAGAATGTGAGTGTGTGCAAGTGTGTGTATATGTATTCATATCTATATTTTCACATGTGAAGAACACGTGTATTTCTATTTTTTATGTCTTTGTTGCTTTTTTCTCTGTTTAAAATTGAACAGTGATTTACTCGGAAGCGTGTTTAGGATTATGAATGCAATATGCTGCTATTGCTCACCTGCTTCTTTTTAAGTACCAGTTGTATGATGTAAATGCCATGCCTCTTGCTATGCCAAAATAACATTGTTTAAGATCTACAGCAACTAAAAGTTGCATAGAAATGACTGTATTTGACTACAGTTCAATCTGTCCCCGGAGGCTTTACATACAGAAGGCTGCTAGGGACATTCTGCATACTTTGCTTAACAGAATGATTTGAACTTCAGGGGTTAAAATGGGAGTGTTGTTCTGGAGGGCAGTGTAAGATGACAGTGGCTAGGAAATAGGGCTTCCAGATAAAGTACAAGAATATCTAGCAAAAATATCTCTGTTCCTCATTGCATTTCTTTCTCCTTGTCCGAATGTGTTCCGGTTTTGATGACTGTGTCTGTTATGATGTAATTCGGGAAATGAGTCTGTCCTGCTCCTGCAGTACTTTCTCTGCAGCACATGGAGATAAGAACAAGTACCCCTTATTAACCTGTGGGCATAGGAGTCCTCTGCTAACCAGTTCCTGAGGTGTTTCAAACCAAAATACCTCCTTAGTGCTGAAATCATTGCGTGGTCGGGAGCTTCAAAAGGAGGCAGAAGAATACAAGGAAATTGCTGAGATTCCCCTAAGCATGAGGGAAGAATCTGAAAGTGGAAAGGCTGGTTCTGTGTGAGATGGTGGATGCTCTCTTTCAGAATAAAAAATACCTCTTGTGAAGGGAAAGATTTTCTTCAGAATCTAGCTAGGATGCCAGAGTGAGTGTAAATCACTGCATGTGCAGATTTGCGCGGGACACTGATTAGAACTAGCAATCCTGGGATGTCTATGCTGTAGAAAGAAGCCCTTAGACTTGAAACAAAGGTGTGGTCTGAGTAGCATGAGCTAGGAAAAACTGCTTTTTCAAAATAAAGCTCTTCTCAAAACAGTGTTTATATGGAGGACTGGAAAAGCTGATCTCAAGCTTCTTGGATATCCACAGATATTTAGAGAGTTTAAAAATCTTGAGACATTTCTGCAAGCTGATGGACACGTTTTGGGTGGCCAGGAGTGCTGTTGGATATACTGGGGCATCGTACTGCCCTGGGACAGTTGTGCCTGGCAGGTGTGCGTGTGAGCAGCATGTCAGCAGTTGTCAGTGGTGGTAGTGGCAGCCCTGTGAAGAGTAATCACAAGCCCTTTATCCTAGGAGGGGTTGAAACATGAGGAGAACAGTGTTTTCAGTTAATTATCTGTGATGCTCCAACCCTCTGGCTGGAAGCTGGCAAGACTGAACTCTGCAAGTAGAAGATGCTGTGTGAGAACCCGGGTGTGAGACCCAAAATGAGGAGGTTTGGAAGCAGAGACGTGGCCTTAAAAGCAAAAACAAGTGGAAAGATTCCTGTTTTGGTTTCTGTGCCATTGAGTTATATACCTGTAGTTTCTCTTGTGGAGAAGAGAAGTTAACCAGTGCCATGTACTCCCAGCAGCACCTGGGACTGTCAGAACTCCCCCCTTGAATGCTTTTTCAGAAATAAGCTCAAGTGGGAGGTAAAAATACCCTAATGTCCAAAATAACCTTCAAAACAGCTCAGTATTGTCATGTCCATTCTGGTTTGGACCTCTCTTATTCCATTCCTCTTCTCCATGCTCCAGAATAGCTCCTGTCTGGGAAGTGCCTTCAGAGTTGTTGAACCTATTATATGTTTCATTCAAGCACTTCTTCTTCAGGAGGAGCAAATATATTTGAAAAATAAATTATCCTCCCTTTCCTTTTCCCAAGTTTGGAAAGATAGTGGAGATATATTATACTTACTCAGTACTCTTGCTCAGTGTAACTCCTTTTCTTAAAAATGGTCTCATGGGGTAGCTGTTTATGTTACATAGTAAGGAGCAAGTGCTTCAAGAACTTGCCCTGCCAGTCTGATTGATTAAAAAAAAATACCAAAAAACAACAAACCAAAACAAACAAAACCTTGAGATCATTTGGTCGCTTTTTAGGAGCAATGAATAGCTTCTCGGGGATGGGTTTTGAATTTTATTGTATTGTGAGCAGAGCTATTGCACCTCCAAAGGTCTGGTCCATTCTGTTCTTCAGATGTGAACGCTCAGCTTCTACGAATTTTATGTGATCTCGCTCATGTGAAAGAGACCATTCCTTAAATAAAATATAGTCCTGGGTCCCATCAGTGACTCAAGCCTATGTGGTGGAATTGGAGTCTTCACTTGTTCTTAACAGGAATATTTTTTAAATGTTTGAAATTCATCCTAAAATTAAGAATGGTGATATTAAAAAAAAAAAGTAGCTCTGAGATTAGCACCTTCAGTTTGCGAGCCTTTCTGGATCTGGCACTTGGTGAGTGTTTTGTTTGCCTTTGATTCATCACGGTACCATTTGCCTTCAGGAACCATTTGCCTTCAGCTTCCTGACCATGTCAATACCCTCGTAGCGACTGCTCTACAAAGAAAATGAAGAAAATACTGAATGTACCTACCCAGCCGGCACAAGATTGTGTTTCTTTGTTTCTTGCCTTTTTTTTCCCCACTGTCTTCTTTACAGCTTTGCTTCACACTCAAATCCTGTAGTTTTGTGCACGTCTATCTGTGATGCGGCTTGGAAATGAAGCCCTGTACGAATGAGAGGTAGAGGTTGCCATGGCAGCTGGCATGTTTTGTTTTTTTCTCCTTCATTTGTTTTGTAGTGATAGGAAGTGTTGAGATGCCCTAGGTAATGCTGAGATTACAGAGTCGAAAGATGAATCTTGGGGTTGCATGTATTAATAATCGGTCTGACATTTTAATTGTGCTCAGTGTTTCTTTTAAAATAACTGCTGTGGAGGTAGGGGGGTGCTATTGTAACTGAGATTAGCAGTGGCTTTTGTGCTAGTCTCTTCAGGAATTTTTATTATATTTTTATGTTCTGTGTTCTGTTTTGAAGAGGGAAGGTGGAAGAGAGCACACCTCCTGAGGATGGCAGCCCACCTGCACGCTGACTACACCGCTGAGCGGAGGAAGCTGGCTTTACTTAAAATGCTGCCTGTCTCCTTCCCTCGTCCACTCAAAGGCTTGTGTGTTTTGGAGGGATTTCTTGGGTTTTTCCCCCCCTTAGAGCACTGAGCAAACTCATCGAGGCTCTGTGTGTGCAGGATGCATGTGCTGTGTACATGGTGTACCCCTGGTGATACGCCCCGTGGGTGCAGGACTGCATTATTGCTGCTTTGAATGCTGCGGTGTTGAGAATGTCTCCAAACCTTTGAGTGTTGTGAGGCATTCCAGGCAACTGTGTCAACATCACCGTTTTCTGCCCAAATGCCATTGTGGCTTGTGAAGTTCTGCTGTGATCCACCTTGTTTATTTAAGTGTAACTCAAATTCTTCTTTTCCAAAGCTGAAGATGTGCTGCTCTTGTTTCCCTTTTATACGTGGGGAGGCTTTTTGGCTTGAATATGACTAAAATTACAGAAGTGTTAGCAGGACTGGGTTTTGTAGGAGACAACTGTGTAGTACACCTAGATTTTCAGGAACCTGTTGTTGAATTATGACACTGACACTGTGGTGTGTGATCCTGTATGTGCTCTACTGGGTGACCAGTGATGGTGATGCAGGAGGCCACGTGTGTGAGGGCCAGAAACCTGCAGGGTTTGTGTAGGTTCCCTAAGTATGATGAAGTTTCAGGTGCAAGGACGCTTGCAGTAAATGTCAAATTATTTTAGTGGATTTTCCTTAAAATTGAGGGGTAGGTCAGCCTTGTGTGTTTTGTTGTGTTACTCTGTTCTGAACACTGTGAGCTATAGCTTTGTTTTGACCAGTAGCTGTGAGTCAGCTGGAGGTCGCTGATAAACAATTGACAAAGCTTCTCTTTGTAAAGGTATCACCCTGAAAGTGGTGGGTTGGAGAAGCTGTTGGAGACTACAGCTGCAGGGAGTTATGTACCACGTTCGTGACACTGGTCTGCTGTCCCACAGTAGGTGGTTCTGTGGTCCCTCTGGCTGGGTCTTCCTTCTCACTCCTGGTTTTGACCATTACCTGTTTCTCTTCCCCTGCTGCCCCATTTCACTTAGAGATGCTGCAGAGCTGGCACCTCCCTGCTTTAGCCACTGTTTTATATCTAAGGTTCAGTTGGTCACATTGACAGTCTGCAGCAGAAGATAAAAGAGGCTCTAGCTTAAGACAGAGCCAGGGGAAAATGTTTCAGTGCTCTTCAAGAGGCCTGTTTGTAATGGTAGCTGGTACTTGATTTTCTTTTTACCCCCGTGGCATNGGAGCCTTTCACTGCAGGTACAGCGAGGGTGATCAGAGGTTTTTCTGTCAGACTTGAAGCTGGCTTGATGCTTTCTAGCCGTGTGAAGCCTGCAGTCTGGAAGAGCTGGCAAAAAGCAACAACTGTGTTACACGGGCTGGCGTCTGGTTTGTATGGGCAGCATTCATCCTCCAGCCTGTACAATAGATCTGCTGGAGTGCTCAGTTTTTTGCCCTCAGACAGACAAAATTCTGTGGTTCAGAGATTATTTCTTTTCAGGATCCCAGTCTTCAGCATCACTGAGTACCAGTACTGGCCCCTAAGACTGGGAGCTTGTGATCCTTCTTTGTGAGAAGGAGAGTTGCAGCCATCCCAATGGTCTGTGGCTGTTGCATGATGGGTGTAACTTCCCAGTCGTGCATTACCATGCTGGAACCATGCAGTGGAAAGATTAATTCACTGGACAGAGGGCAAAAACCGTGTCTCTCCAGGCTCCCTGTGCAACTCTACCCTGTGAGTGAGATGCCTCTTCCTCTGAAGGATCTTTCTGGGGGAACTGTCATGAGGAGATGAGTTCCTGAACTCTCCTGATGTCACAGCCCTCTTGGAGATTTCTTGTTTTCCACAGATGAACAAGTACCTTGTCCCGGGGCACTGTCCTGTCTTTGGCCTAACGCTCAAGAAGAGAGGTGGTGTTGGTGCTTTCTGGATCTGAATGCAAGTTTGGCACTAGCCATCTTCCATCTGTCTAAAAAAGAAAAAGCTCTTAATGTTAGGGACCTGTTTTGTGCCTTTGAAATTCTATGCTCACTTTCACAAGTTGGAAGTCTGATCCAGCTGTCTTTCGAGAGGGAGAAAGTAAAGTCTACACAGAACTCGCCTTTCTCAGAATTTCATAGAATAGGATCACAGAATGGTTTGGGTCGGAAGAGACCTTTAAAGGTCATCTAGTGCAACCCCCTTGCAGTGAACAGGAACACCTTCAACTATACCAGGTTGTGCAGAGCCCCATCCAACCTGACCTTGAATGTTTCCAGGGATGGGGCATCTACCACCTCTCAGGGCGACCTGTTCCAGTGTTTCACCACCCTCATTGTAACAAAATTCTTCCTTAGATCTAGTGTAAATCTACCCTTATTTAGTTTAAAACTTTTACCCTTTGTCCTCTCACAACAGGCTCTATGAAAAAGTTTGTCCTCATCTTTTCTTTAAAGGTGCCTTTAGGTATTGAAAGACCATGATAAGGTCTCCCCAGAGCCTTCTCTTCTGCAGGTTGAACAACACCAACTCTCTCAGCCTGTCCTCACCGGATAGGAGTTCCAACCCTCTGATTATTTCTGTAGCCCTCCTCTGAACCCAACAGGTCCATGTCTTTCCTGTGCTCAGGGCTCCAGAACTGAACACAGTACTGCAGGTGGGGTCTCACAAGAGTAGAGTAGAGGGGCAGAATCTGCCCTTCTGATGGCCACGCCTCTTTTGATGCAGCCCAGGATCTGGTTGGCTTTCTGGGCTGCGAGTACACATTAGTGGCTCATGTCCAGCCTTTCATCCACCAGTACCCCGAAGTCCTTCTGCTCAGGGCTGCTTTCAACCCATTCATTTGCCTAGTCTATATTGATACTGGTGATTGCCCTGTCCTAGGTGCAGGACCTTGCACTTGACCTTGTTAAGCCTTGTGTGGTTCACATGGGCCCACTTCTTGAGCTTGTCCAGGTCCCTCTGGATGGCACCCCATCCCTCAGGTTAGTCAACTGCACCACTCAGCCTGGTGTCATCTGCAAACTTGCTGAGGGTGCCCTTGATCCCATGGTCTACGACATTGATGAAGATATTTAACAGTGCTGGTCCCAGTACAGACCCATGAGGGACACCACTTGTCACTGACCTCCATCCGGACACTGAGCTATTGACCACTACTCTCTGGATATGACCATCCAGCCATTTTGCTTCATTGAAACCTGGACTCAGACAGGCTGTATGGGGTTTTTTGCCATACTGTACAGCAGGAAAAGAGAATGGACTGCAGCATGTGAAATGGAGAGATTGGACCCCTCTTTTTTGTATACCAGGTGCAGCTGGTAAGGTGCCTGGATATTCTGCTGGCTATGGTTAGGACCTAGAAAAGCCTCTTGACCAAAGCGGGATGGCTACCTTTGCTACTGTGGTATAGCTTGCCTGTGTGGTTGTTCTTTGCTCCTGGGAGTGTGAAGCCTGGGTGGGACTGGGCATGCAGTGTAGGTGCCTTTGTCGTCTCTCGAGCAGTAGGTCCTTCAGCTTTGCAGGATGTGGAAGACCTGCTCTGGGTGAAGTCAGGAGATGGGAGGATGGGGAGGGTGCTTCTCTGACAGCTGAAGTTCTCTTAGCTCATTTGTCAGTACTGGGTTTAATGTAGCAGGGAAGATGGAGAAGCAAGATGGAGTCTGTTGTTAGGCTTGCAGCCCTACTGATGAGAGTGAACGGTCCTTAGGGTAGCCCAGGGGCTTTGTAAAGCTACCACCATTCGAGCAAACCTACTGTAAACCAATTGGTGCTTTTATGATTGATGAGTCCAGTGTATCATTGAACTCATTTGACCGTTGCATTATTCAGTAGCTTGTCTTGTTTTCTCTTGACCTGCTGCTGTGTTATTTCCTGACAGCATATCTGAAATACAAGTGAACAGGAATTCAAATGTACTGCCTTGAAATTATAGGGCTTAGATGTTACAAAAACATTTCTTTTGGGTATCTACACCTATCAATTGACCTTGCTGTCATGTAGACAATTCTGGAAATACAGAGTGCAACACAGCTCGCTCTGTGTGGGGTGAAAGTGCATTTTTATCTGACAGGTTATGGGCTGGTGTCTCCGTTTAAAGCAGAGGCAGGGATGGCTGGTTAGTTGGTAAGAGCAGAGAGTCCTGGAGGGAGCTGGGACCTGGCAAGTACAAGTGATCTATAAAGATCCTCAGTAAATACTTGGAAAACCTTAACAGGTTTCTCATTTCTTCTGGATTTTCAGAGGAAGCAGATCCACAATTTGTTCTGACTGACTGTAAGACCATCAAAGGCCTGGGGTCTCTCACCGCAGTGAAAGAGGAGGCTGTTTTTAGTGCCTGACTTCTTGAGGCTTTCAGAGATTTTTTCCATTTCCGTTTTGTCCTGTTGTTTAAAACATTCTGGGAAGACCAAAGCTTCTAGTGACAGCTTTCTTGGTGAGATTTAGCAAGCAGTGCACAACAGACTTCTAAACTTAAACTGGATTGTGTTTTTGTCTGGGAGAGCACACCAGTGTTGCATACAGGTCATTACATGTTTCTGCTGAATTGGGAAATAAGCTGGCAAGGTCCATGTCCTGCATCCAGCATTCCTTTCAGTGAACAGTCTCAGCATTCAGGCTGGCCTGTGGTCATCGTCCTAAACAAAAAAGCTGTGTGTGTCTTTGTTGGCAAACTGTTACAATAGAAAAGGAGCTCAAAGCTGTGCACCAGAGTCAACATGAAGTCCCACAAAATTCCAGTGACAAGAGAGTATTACTTTTAAATTACTTATGAAAATAGCATCTCCTCCATCAACTTGAATGGTCCTGTCTGCATAAGCAGTCTGATAGTAGTGTGTTTTATGTAATAACTTAAAAACATTGTAGTTAAGAAAAAGGTCTTTTTCTCCAGTCTGTGACTACTTCGCCTGTGAGCATTTCCTCAAAACTATTATCTTCTGATTATCAATGGATCTCTTCAGTGAATGCAAAGGCTGCACTGCTGAATAGAAGAACACTCTGCTTGCAGGACTGAGGACAACTTCAGAAGGGAGTGGAAAAGCCCCTGAAGGGCAGAGGCACTGTGAGATAAAGCTTGTGTTTTGACTTCTGTCACATGTTCTGGGAGAGCAGGAAGAGAGGAGGAAATAACCTACTTAGTTTTGACCAAAATAAAACTTTGTTTTGATAGAGTTAGACTGACTTGGCCTGAATTGTCTTGGTGCTGATATGTCCTTTAAGTCCCACTGATTCATTGTTTGGAAAGTAGAGACTGTTATTGTTATCTTGCATAACAGCTTTGAAGGTTTAGTTCACTCCCTGGCTTTGCTAGATTTTTCTTGTTTGTTTTTCTCTGTCCATCTGTAGACAGTTGTCCTTCCTCCTCCCCTCTTTCAAGTACACTGCAGTAGCTGTGCCACCTGCACTGGGCATCCTTGCCATCGTGTGCATGAATGTACTTCTAAGAAGAGCAAGCAGATTCCTCCATGTTCAGCTCTTCTGTACATATCTTCCCATTCCAAGTACTTGTAACCAGCCTCTTTATAAACCAGTGCTGCTGTTTCATGATAGCAAGCCCTGGCAGAACTGAGGTGGAAGCTGAGACATTTCTGCAAGTGCTGGCAAACAAAATGGGAATTTTGCAAGTCTTTCCAGGTTCTGGACTAAAGCAGTTTGGTTTAGTGATTCACCCGAAGGCGGAGGGCCCTGCTGTGTTTCATGGTAACCTTGGGGACAGGGTCTGAACTGAACAAATTTTTGCATCTCCTTCCTTAATATGAGGGGTAATAGGAGAACATCGTGTTTTCTCTTGTTCTAGCAGGGTTTGCCAGTGCTTTTTAAAAAAGAACTGTTTCTTCACTTGCTGAGCACTATCTTTTTCTTTTTCTTGTGAGGGGAAGGATGAAAATAACCACTTGAAAGACTAGGTGAGATTTGCCACTCTGTGTGTTTTTTCCTGTCCTTTCTGTTCTGCTGTCAGTACATGCCCAAAATAAGCCTCTTTGACTTGTTAAAATAACCAGCATCTTGCCTGGCTGAGACACCTAGGTGCAGAAACAGTTGCAAGGAGAAAGGAACATAAACAGCTCTTCATGGCTGTAGTACACAGGGCAAGAAGTGCTGAACGTGAGTTGGAGTAAGGGAGAGTTGACTTAGACATCAAGCACCAGGCTCCTAACTATAAGGCCTTTGGAGGATGTGGTGCTGGCTGTGCAGAGAGGCTGAGGTTGTCTCCTCTGGGTGGATTTTTGGAGCAGGTTTGCCTGACACTTGTTGGGAGCATGGAAAGACAAACTAGCTGAGCTCTTGAGGTCACTTGCTGCTCAGTTTTCTGTAAAAATTAGCATGTTACTTATGCCCTTTTATTATAGTTGCCTGGGACATACTAAGATTCATGCCCAAAGCAGTAAATATTTTTGTAGAAATTATTGTGATAGTGTAGGTGCATGGCACAAAGATAACATACTGTCTGAACTATAATGTGAATGTTTGATGTCAGCTGAGCAGAGTTGTTACTACTTTTCTGTCTTTCTGCTTGGAATGAATTTTGGTTTGCAGATCTGGAGAGAAAAGGATGGAAATCCCAATCCCCATTATTTGGGCTCAGGAATGTCATAAACTCTGCCTTCCCAGCAGGTGTCTTCTCAGGAGCAAGTCATGCAAGACCTCTGGATTCCCGCAGTCATTTGTTTCGATAAATGCTGAGACTTTTCTGTTTGTTGCTGAATTTGTAGCCTCTTAGGCTTGGCATCTGGAGTAGGAGAACATTTTGTAATTCCAAGGAGCATTTGTATTCTGAGGAGTAGCCCTGACTTCGGGGAGATAAAATGCCTCTAATTGCAGAATAGACTGCAGTAATGGATTGATGTAGCATAGGCAAAATCAAATACTCCGTCTTGTTCTGGATTGTTGATGCCTTACAGAAGTTGGTAGCATATGGAACAAAGATTTGTTGTAATTGTGTCTGTTTAAGAGAAATATTTATGTTCCTAGAAGTACTGATGGGTATCTCTTCTCATCAGTAAACTTTACAGGAAGCCTGGGAATGCTTTTGAGGGTATAATTTACCCGTAATTCATTCTTTCATCTTGATAAAAACAAAATATATGTTACGTGTCTAATTTATAATCTGGTGTATTGACTTAAAGTAAAAGAATCTTGGCTTCTGTAAGTTGTGCTTTAGCAAACTGAAAGGAGTCGTGGTGATTCACAGTGTGTGAGAGTCTGACCTTAGCTTTTCGGACTGCATCGCTAGATGTACTTCTGTGGCACTCCTAACAGTAATGCTCTCTACTAGTGTGCTGGTTTAGCAAACGGCGAGGGCAAGCCACAAACCAGACAGAGTTTTGTTTCTATCACTTCCCCCCACCCCGAAAATTAGAAGGGGTGTAAGGAAGAACAGGCTCAGGTTGGAAATTAAAAACTAATAACAAATTGAATGGCACAGGGAGAAATAGTAACAGGTGGGGA
>VZRW01000363.1:15979-72305 GCA_013398125.1 Aegotheles bennettii
TCCACGTGGCGAGCTGCAGGCAGGGGAGTGCAGGAGCGAGGCAGAGAGCGGACTGAAGCTGGAGAGACCACGAGGGCAAGAGAGGGGAAGCACCCAGTCCTCCTGGCTTTTATAGAGTCTGGCAGGGAAATGGGTGGAATACTGACACCTGATACCTGACACCCAGACCCCTTTCACCACAGGGGCCTAAACTCCACCCCTCATTCACTGGGTCCTGGCAGCAAAAGCCAGTAAGATTTTTGCCTGCCCCTTTCAAACCATAACTAGAGTTAGTGAAAATTACTGAAAGTGTTGAAAAGGAATGGAAAAATTCACTCTGCTGGAGTGAATTACCCCTCTGAGTAAATGGCATGAGCTATTACTCTTTCTGTAGTACCTGTTGCATCTATGACATAGTCACTTTTGCTGTGAAACACAAAGCTTGAAACTGAATGACGTACCTCTTGTACTGCCCTGGGACTGCTGCTGAACTTGATGGCTCTGATGTCTCTCCAAGGTCGGTGGTCTGTTGCACCAGGCATGTGGTCATGTAGAAAGTGCCTGTGCTATCACCTTCCCAGGAGTCCACCAAACCCTAGCAGCTCCCTAGAGAGTCTACAGCAGAGTTGTTCTTCCTGTGCCCATGACCCTGGGGTTGGCAGCCAGGAGATAGGTGGTTCCTGTATTTGTCCACTACCCACAAAGGCTCTGGCCAGAGTTATCACCAGTTACGTGTCTGTGGTCTTACCCTTTTTACCCACCTTTAAGGACCTTGAGGCAATCAACCTTTGGGGCAGCTGTGGCCTGTTGCAGTCTTCCCAGGACTAAGTCTGTAAACAAGTGGTATGAAAGCATTAAGGGCATGGTCCTGGTTTTTCAGAGACCTGCCCACCTTCAATGGGCAGAGCATGTTGCTTCTTGCAGCTGCTGAGATTCGTTCAGATGGAAAAAAAAAAAGATTGCTTGCAGGTGAGTTTTATTTGATGTATAAAATCCAGTCATGAATTGAAGGTTGTCATGTGAAAAAGGAGGATAGCCAAGCTCTGAGAGTAGGTGTTTATGATAAAGAGTGGAAGTTGCTGTAAAGCTGGAGGTGAGGAGAACATAATTGTACTGCTTGAATCTGATCTAGGAGGCTCTTCAGAAATGTGTTTGATTTTTAAAATGAGTACTTCAAATTTTTAAGCCTAAAGCACATGTGAGTACAGAGTGTGTGACATGTGACAGAGACACATTCCAGCTCAGGGTAGGAGCAGTAAAGTTGCACTTTAGATACATGATGAGGACTTTATTCGTGTTTCATCTTTTTTTTAAAGATGACCTTTCAAAGATGACGTGTTTGGATAGGGATCATCTCTAACTCTTGCAAACACCTATTGTTGAAAAAGAAAAACCCTGCCCAATATTTAATCTACTAGAAGCTGGTTTTTTTTGTCCTGTACAATTTCCATGAAATCAAGAAAATGTTGACAACGTTCCTTTGGCCACCCAAAGGGTGATCCAGTACCAGTCAGTTGCTAGCCATAGCCACAGCCTTTTCTGTGTCTTGTTTTCTGAGCATCTTTGCAGAAAACAGATACAACTGAGGGTACTGAGCATAGAAGGTTCCCTCTGGCACTGAAAGCTGGCATTCGGGACATGTGACATGCTAAAATAAAACCACACTGACTGCAGGCCAGGGTTTGGTGACAGAAAAAAGCCATAGTAAGCAATGAACTTCAACAAGGTTGTAGGTGGGTTTGTGGCAGCCATGTCTTAGTAGGGCATATGCTACTCAGCTCTCCCATTAGCAGCCCATCACTGCCTTTACAAAGACCAGCAGTGAGCATAGAGTTCACTTTGGACATCAGCTGCTGATTTGAGCAGAACCTTTTAAGTGAATTGATCTACCATTAAATTGCCTGGGGTCAATGGATGTAAAGTGATGTGTAGGAAGTGGAGGAAGGTACTCTCACAAGTTGAGTAAGATGATGGGCCTTGAGTCAGCTTTTACAGACCAGCCAAGCAATGAAGAGTTGTCATGATGCGTCTAGAGAAATATGTGCTCAATGTGTAAGTGACAAAAAAAAAGGCAGATCGAATGCTGGACATTATTAGGAAAGGAAAGGGGAGGAGCATCTCAAAAGCCAGCTCTGTGCCATTATACAAACTCAGTGTGCACGTACTGTCTGTGCAGTGGCTGAGCTGCTGGCAAGTCCTTGGGAGTCCATGGGCTTTTTGCAGAAGATTGTGAAGAGTTTTCATTTATGCTGTACTCTTAAATATATCAGGCTGTCCAATCCAGTAAACTCTCCAAGAGAGGGACTTCTTCTGAGTCTTAAATTTAACAAGATGCCCCAGAGAAATTACTGCTTTTCATTTAGTTTTATTTATATTCACATTAATGAACCGATTACCGTGACAGACCTGAGAGGTTGGGCCCGTGCAAATCGCATGAAGTTCAACAAGGCCAAGTGCAAGGTCCTGCTCCTGGGTCAGGCAATCCCATGCACAAATACAGGCTGGGTGGAGGATGGATTGAGAATAGCCCTGAGGAGAAGGACTTGGGGGTGTTAGTTGATGAGAAGCTCAACATGAGCCAGCAGTGTGTGCCAGCAACCCAGAAAGCCAACGGTATCCTGGGCTGCATCAAAAGAAGTGTGACCAGCAGGTTGAGGGAGGTGATTTTCCCCCTCTGTTCCGCTCTTGTGAGACCCCACCTGCAGTACTGTGTCCAGTTCTGGGGTCCCCAACATAAGAAGGACATGGACCTCTTGGAGAGAGAGGGCCATGAAGATGGTCAGAGAGTTGGAGCACGTCTCCTATNACAAGGGGGAATGGGTTCAGACTAAAAGAAGTCAGATTTAGATTGGGTATTTGGAAGAAATTCTTTCCTGTGAGGGTGGTGAGACCCTGGAACAGGTTGCCCAGAGAAGCTGTGGCTGCCCCTCCCTGGCAGTGTTCAAGGCCAGGCTGGATGGGGCTTGGAGCAACCTGGTCTGGTGGGAGGGGTCCCTGCCCATGGCAGGGGGTTGGAACTAGATGATCTTCAAGGTCCTTTCTGACTAAAAACAATTCTATGAGTATATTTTTTAATACATTGCTCTTATTTTTTTTCAGAAATTAAAAATATATTGTGCACAGGTAGCTGGGAAAACAATTCTGAGTTAGTGGGCTGTTCTGGGCTGAGCTAATGGCTTGTTTTAAATACAAGAATAAGCCGTTTAGTCAACCTTTGTTAAAGGATTAGAAGAAACTTTGGCAGGCACTTGCTGGGAGTTTCAACTTATGAGGTGAACAAATGCAGGCGAGCGACTTAGGGCACTCACAGGTAGCGCTGAACAAAGTGAAGTTATTATTGCCAGGTCGTCCAGATAATATTGAGGAGTGGTGGTGCTGTCACTTCACATCAGGGTATGAAATTTTCCCCGTGTTGGCTCTATGACAGGCGGCTGGCCAAAACACTGTGTTTTCGCTTCGGAGTCACCGAGTTTTGCTGCGGGTTTGCCATGTGCCAGCAGTGAGAGGTGTGTGTGGAGAGAGCACCCACCTGCAGGAGCTCTTCCCTAGAATCCTCAACATGACCTGTGGTAATGAGAAATGCAATGGCTCCTTTGTCCTGCAAAATCCCTGGGGCATGACACCCTGCATGAAGACAACAGGAAGGAATTGTTGGAAGAAGGAGAGAGTCTAAGTGCTGCTTTCGATGCTGGTGCAAGCTACTTGAGATACAAGAGCCAGAGGCAGAGGGACAGGAGGTGAGCGGCAGGACAGCATATCCAGATGGCAGAGGATGGACAAGGAATTGTCACTTACTTTGCAGATGCTTTTGTTAAGCTCAGAATGAGTGCTTACTGGAGAGAGGTGTTCTGTGTGAATAGGTCCACAGTGAGTCTTGTGTTAAACTGATCACACTTTCAGGAGAGGTTCTAATCTGTTTTGGTCTTTGTGTTGACACTCCTTGATCCTTCTTGGAGAGCAGTTTGGTAGCTCTACTTTTAAAAGTGTTTATCAAATGTAAAACTAGATTTATAAATGCAATGATTAAAGTTTACATTAAAAAAAAAAAAGACTAACGTGTTAAAATCTAAATTTACAAATAAATTTATGTTTGAAAAACAGCAAAACTGAATTATGATATCTCCTCAAAAAGGAAGCAAAAGTAATTTTCAGCACCTTCTAGAATTTTGCTCAGGACTGGCTGGTCTTCTCAGAAGTGGGAGAAGGGGTTTTCAGGTTGGTATTTCAGAAGCGATTCTCACCCAGCCGTCATTTGCATGGGACACTGGTACATTGCTAGAGTCTGTACAGGACATACTCCATATTTTCCTTCATCCCACTTTCGGGATCTGCTTGAAGTCTGTCTTGAGGACAGAGACAAAAAGGGTTATATGGGAAAAGTGTGGTGTCCTAGAGGGTGTAAATAGCTCTTGCTTTGCTAGCAAGTGTTACACAGCTCGTGAGTTACAGTGATGCCCAGCTGTTCTCTCCTGCCTTCCGAGGGAGGACTGGAGAATAGATGTTTTCTGTTTCCTTGCAAATGTGTGTTGGAAAGCTCCTGGCTGGCTGTTGACTGGGTGTTGCTGTACATGCTTGTTGCCTCTTTCTTTATTAAATCACTGAATCAGACAAAATGTCATAGGGAAAGTGGCTGGAAAGTGAAGGCTTATGGGCAGAGACTGCTGAAAAGCCATGTGTCGTGCCTGATGTGGGCAGGGAGCAGTCTTGTGGTGCCTGATGACCACCTGGCTTCTTGCTATGCTTTGGGAATGTCTGATTTTTCTTATGAATGAAGTCATTTGTTGTTGAGTAGAGGAGGGGAGCAAGGGAAAACTGTCAAATCGGGTTGCTGCTGGCTGTATGGTTAGGTCCTCGGAGACACCACATGAAGTCCCCCAAACCTGCAAGTAAACAATTTTGTGGATTCTCTCAACGCCTCTTGAAACCACGTTTGTTCATCTTCCCTCAATGTTGTATAACTTCATACAGCTTAAACCTGGATATAGGTGCCTTGTGTTCAAACTCCAGTCTGAAGGTTGCAGGCACTGTTGTCCTCAAATATCCCTCAAGTGTGTCTCTCTCCCTTCATCCATGCTGTCAGGTACTCTTGGCACTGCTCAGAATGCTTGACTGAAGGATGCATGGAGTGCTCCAGCCTGACTGAAACCATCAGTTCTATATACAGTATCTAAAAGCTGCAGCTGAAATAGCTTTCTTTTGATTCAGGCAGTCCACAGATGTGTTTGCTGGTAGCTCATCACTGAGTTTGTATGTGTGAAGAAATCCTCCTCCTATTAATAGAACAGCCCATCCTCTTCCTTTTCCTTGAAATGCTTTTTCCTCAAAATTTTGCATTTCATCTCCTGAAACTTCACACAGTGTCTTCTGGCTTGTTTTTCCTGGTGATAGATAACCCATTAAAACTAAAACCACCAAGCCTCTCCTGTCTGTCAGAACTTCAGCCTTAATTGTGTTGCCTCTGTGTTGTTGTGTTCCCCCCCCCCCCAANGGCTTGCTGTCATCTTTAATTTTTTTTTTCTTTCTTTCTTTGGGGAATGTGAAAAACAAAACCAAAATGGTGACTTGTTAGAGTTAGCTCACCCCCTGAGGAATTTTGTGGGACAGAGCACATCCTCCCTGCTGAGTTTGATATGTGTGACAAGCAGAGGAGGAGTGTGTGAGTGCCTCCTGAAAAATGGTTTAAAGTCTTTAACGGAGAGTGTCACAATCTCTTTTTGGGTACTGCTGATCTCCCTCTTGCCCTTTGTCTTCTGATATTACTTAATTCAATTCTTTGGAAATGCTTCAATCTTTCCCTTGAAATTTAGAAAATTCCTTATTTAGTATGGTGTCTTTTTCTGTATGTACTCAGTCAAACAATTAAAACCTTTATGCACCTTCCTATTTTATTCCTTGTCTGAAACCTTCTTTCACCTTTTGATTTTACTGCTTGTCTGAAGTTGCTGGTTTGAATTCTTCTTTAGTATGTTTTACTGTGCCATGAGATGTTTCCTCATCTGAAGCTTGAGATGCTGTCTTTATGAAGGACCATGCTTAGCTGCTGCTGCCACCGCAAAGAGAAAATTAAATTGTATTATGTAGTGACCTGAGTTGTCTGAATTAATGCAGAATGTCTCTCAAGGTCCATGCCCATGAAAGGAGACTCACTTCTCACAGCTGATTCAGAGCCACCTTCTTTGAATTCTCTGAGGTGCTTGTGTAGGGCTTGGTTAACTTGTGTATTGACTTGTGTGCACTTAAAATAAAGCCATTAGCCACTTGGAGATACTGGTTTTGCGGACTTCAGTTGTCTGATGCTTCCTTCAGATCATAACATTTCTTGGAGCAATCTGCAGCACCTTGCTCTATTCTTTCCTTTCTAGTCTAACCACTTCTGAACCAGAAAAATGAGGGAAAACAGTGCTATTTCACTGAATTTCATTAGTCACCGATGCTTTTTCCTTTGCTAGCTCTCATCCCTTTATGAAGTTCTTGACAGCTCCTGTTTGTATTTGAAGCTCCATATTGTCATGTTTGTGTGTTGGAGCCACAGGAACCTTTGTCACCACACTTCTGCTTGCAAAGGTCCCTCCTCCTCACATATTCAGGTTCAGCCTGGGCTTTGGCCACCACCAGGGAGGCAGTGGAGGGGCTGTCTACACAAATGACTGAGACAGATATCTTCTGGTGGTGTCAGGGCCTATGAGGTAGGTTTCAGACTAGCTTATCTTCTGCAGCCTCCGCAGACCTGCTCTCACAGCAGCCAGCTGACCTTCCTAAAAGCACCAGTAGAAATGTTCTGGAGAGCTGAGAAGAGAGCAGGTTATGTCCATCTACATTCATGGTGTGGTAACATACAGAAGTGTGGTAAGAATTAACCAGTTCCCTGTGTAGGGTAGTACCTGTTTTCTGGAGCAGGAGATGCATCTTTCCCCTGCCTGGACAATCTCTTTCTTCTCTTTGGTCTCCTCTGGGGATAGGCTGTGTGCTCCTTCCCCTGCAGTGACCGCCTCCAAATACATTGGTCATCTGCACTTTTGTTGTCCCAAAACAGGGTTTGTCTTCCCAGAGTTCAAGCCAATGACACACAGAGTTGAGGTATTAGCCATTTATTAGCAGTTTTATGCAGAAAGGAGCGCTAGGGGGTATTCCTGCAAAACTAGCACACACAGCATTGGAACAGTCATACATTTATACATTATAAATTAACATGTTTAGCTAACTCATTATTCACTAGGTTTTTATTGGTGCTTACAATCCCTCATCTTAAAGCTGATTGCTGTGTAATATCCCCATCTTCATTTAAAGGTACAGGGTCTTCTAATTTTACTGTGCAAGCTAAGTGGGTGAGGGTCTCCAAAGGTAGGTATCTTAACTTCTGATGGTGTGGTTTTCATTTTATAATTAGTCAAGTTCATCTAAAGGACACGTTTTCAGCTGATTGATGTGATACGTTCAAGCTTCTTAGGCAATCAGCCCACTAAAGGTTCTAGTAGCTGGGTTTTGGTCCATTTGTTCCTTTTCTTCCATTGTCTTGTTAAGAGGTGATTTTTCTTAAGTTAGTTAGGAATTACATCCATAAAGATTTTGACATCACTTTCAGCTCTGAGAATATCTGCTTCATCATCCCTTTGTTGACTGTTTCCACCTCTTATCTGCCCCATTTAGTCAGGAATGCTATCAGCCTTCAAGATGCCCATAACACTTGAGAGCACCCAGCAGAAGGTTTGGATCTGTTCCATTTTTTTTCATCAGTGCACTCATGGCTCTGTGTTCAACCATGGACAATGAACAACGTGTTTGTACACAGTAGTGACTTGCAATGCTTTTTCTGACTTGCAGACTAATGAAAAACCAACGCTTGCCTACTGCTCACATTAAGATGAAAGGGGTCATCCTTCTTTTTGTGCCTCCAAAGGAAAAGGTTGCTTAGCATGGACTGACAGAGAGCCACATAGAGAAATATTGTGCTGGAGCACGGGCAAAGTGTTGTGAAATCAAGTCACTGAGCCTGAGAAGGGGGAGGAGAGGAGAACTATCTGCCTTTGATGGCACTAGCACATATGCTCAGTAGCAGCAATGGACTGCAGACAAGAAGCTTGAAGCACATAGGGTTTTTATTTATTGCTGATGAAACTTAGGAAGTGGCACAGTTTGCTTCTGAAAAGGAGGAGTATGCAAAAACCTCA
Organism: Aegotheles bennettii; assembly: GCA_013398125.1. NCBI lineage: Eukaryota > Metazoa > Chordata > Aves > Caprimulgiformes > Aegothelidae > Aegotheles > Aegotheles bennettii. The sequence goes on from VZRW01000363.1 coordinate 24,127, forward strand.
GCAGTTGCCACTGGCAAGTGATCTGCCCAGTCATTGGGAAAGAGAGGTCTGTGCTTCCATCTGCATAAGTCTTCACAGTTGAGCTGGTAGAGAGTAATTCTGAAAGTAGGAGGACTCTAAATCCATAGATGCATCACTTAATTACTAGTTCCTAATTAATGCGAGATGGTGAGAATGAAATAATCGCTTTGTTTTCTTTGCACGGCTTAACATCGTGTAAATCTATGGTAAGAAGCTGTGGAAAATATTACTCTCATAAGAAATTATTTTTTCAAACACTGTCTTGCTTCAAAGCCTACTTTGTGGAGCTTGGTTGGAATTCTAAATCTGTTGCTTCCACAGTAAAATAAATAATTAGTTGCTCTTGACTTTCAATGCTGTGTGCAACTGGTGACCTTTAATTTCTCCTCCTTCATCCGTTACGCTCAGTGTGTAACAATACTGTGTCTTCTCCCGTTTATTCCTGTCACATGCACTAGATTGTAGAATAATTCACTTTCAAACATGTCCATCTGCTTTGGCTACATCAAAGAGCGATGTTGGACTTTAGGCTGTTTAAAATCTAAACTGTTTGAAATCTAAGAGCTTATTTTGGTGCTTATGGAGAGAGAGTGTGGGATGGCAAGACTTGCTGTCAGCCTGTAATGCATTGGAATAAATTCTTTTCCATTGCTAACATCTTAGTAACAAAACGAGCTGGAGTTCATGCACTGTAGGAAGTGTGACAGTCATGGGTGTTCTCAAACCTAGGTGAGAGCATGTGTGATCAAAAAGATGTGTTCCTAATTGCATTTGACTCCATATTATTTTATTTTTTCTTGCTTGCTTTTCTTAAAGTCCCTTGTTGTGAAGACTTGCTCACGTTTCTCATTTTATTTCCACAGTTTGCAACTTCATGTCTCATGAAAAGTGCCTAAAGAATGTCAAGATACCATGCTCGTGTATTGCTCCCAGCCTTGTAAGGGTGAGTAAGCACACACTGCCTTGTATCTTTTTTGGAATAATAGCTCAAATTTATCACTCATGAACATGGTATAGTACAGTGGTGGCTTTTTAATATCATAATGCTTAAATCAATTGCATTGGTCACCAGTGAGGCTTTACAGCTGCTCAGTGGCAAAATTACACTTCTTTTGAAAAGTCCCTGCCTTGAGTAGCTGTGGATAGTCTGCCTCTGAAGAGCTGTCATTTACATTCTTTAAACACAGCTAGATGTTCTTACTTGTTTGTCATTACCTGGAAGCCTCACAATAATGGAGTGGGGTGACTGATTGTATCCATGATCTTGGAAAACCATACCCTGTGTCATGCTGAAAAAGAACTCTGCACACTACGAAATTTTTTACAGCAATTGCGTCTTACTGGGAAAACACTAAAGCTTCTCTGACTAGTGAGGGGCTGTGTTTGGCTTCTTTTGATTGATGCCTCTTAAGAATTTGCTTTTTTGTTGTGTCCAGAGAATAAAGTTACTGCATGAAAGCATAGGATTTCAAAGCCAAAAATATTAGAGGGCAGGACTTCAATTGGTGGTAATAATTCAAATTTATTTATTTTGGTAATCAACAAAGTACTTGCTTTCAGATGCCCTGTGACTTTTTCTCCCACAAGACTTCATGCTTATGAGATTGCTTTTACAAGATGTGAAAGATGAGTCAACTTTAAAGAAGGTAATAGAATGCAACTAAGGTATAAGAGGCTACACTGAGCAGAAAGCTAAGTGCATTATCCACTTGGGAAAGGATGACAGAAAAGGAAAACAAGGGAAGAAGGAGATGAGAAACCTACTGGAGATGTAGTAAAACACTATAAATACCTTAAGGAGCCATATGCAAAAGTCAAGTGAGACATGGCGGTAAAATCAGAATCATGGGCATTACAAACCTCACTGACTAAAAACACCCTGATGGAAATACATTGTGTGGACCTGGGAACCTGTGAAGAGGAGCCGATTCCCTTCTTTGTATCCTAAAAAGCTTTACAACTTCCTTTATGTTATGGAAACCTATGTAGGGGATGAGATGGGAAAGTTTAAAACAGTATGTAACTGGAGTTGGAGGAACTGGATAGAGGGAAATGAGCCAGTGATTTCTCTTGAATTTGCTTTGTTTAGTGATTAGGCTTTGCTACGCACTTTCTTTTCCCCACATACTTTTCGTCTTGAGAGGTATAACTTAGGTGGCAAGAAAGTGTCTGATACACAGAAAGTTGCTAGTGTGATAGTAAGAAATACTGCGCTAAGTCCTAGAAGCCAGAGTAAAGGGACATGTAGATAGTCAGAAATGCAAATACTAAGAATTAGCATCTACTCCTGTTTCGGTATGCTGGTGGTCAGTCATTGTAGCATGGGAAAAGCAATGAGAAATCATGGTACAGGTATCTTTGCAAGGGCCTCTGGGGGAATGGTACAAATCCAACTGGGAAACATTCATTTAATTCAAGGTGTCAGAGCTGTAAACATTTGTAACTGCTTCTTTTGTGAATTTGCTCTAAATTTAATTCATTGTTCAAAATAATATTTGTTCCTTTGCTTTTTGCATGGTGAAAATCCTGCATTTAATGTTTCCACTTGCATCAGATGTCAGTGTAGTTTTTTTTGTTCTTTTGCCAGTCCCCACTCTCTACCTGCTCCCACATGTGAATTTTATCTAATTATTTATTGTTTACACATAAAATCTTAACTATCCCTGCTGTGCAGTAGAATTTGTTTTATTTGAGTGGTGTTGTCAGCCCTCAAAGTTGTTTGCAGTTCAGTGTTGTTGTATTTAGTTGCAAAGAGTCTTCTGCATTATTCATGTTGAACTATAACGATTACATTTTGAAAATACTGGATTGTGCTATTTTTTCTGGACAGACTTGGTCTTCCTTGACGTGGTCATCCAAGTGGCATTAATTGTGCTCTGCTATGCAAGTAAAGACTGTCATATTGGAGATGTTGTTTTGTGTGCAGGCTCTTGTCAAAGTAAATATTGAACTTGGCATTTGCTTAAAAAATGTAACACAGCAAAATCCAAGTGATAATCATTTATAGAATGTGTGGAAAGTTTATTTTCTTAATCTCCTGCTCTCTTTTCAAATTATTTGTTATTAATTTATGAAAAGGTCCACTGGTGGGATTTTTTTTCTGATAGTTCCTTCTAGTCTGTCAATATTCAGTGTATTACAGAAATGAGATTTTATTTTTTTTAATCCCCTGAATTTCATCTAGAGAAGGTGGCAACTGTTAAAGCTCTTCAGAGTGTGTGTCATTTAATACTAAGTCCAACTGCCAGAGAATATTTTTTCAGCAGATGTTTCATGGAAAGTTTTATTCCTGAGAGCGTGGTTTCCTTTCCAGGGTCAAATGCAGTCCCACAGAGTCACTGACATGCCATGACTGCATCCAGCCTCAAATCATTCTTGATGGCTTTGCTCCTAAGGCTGACCGAAGAAATTTTTTGCACTATTGTTAGTTGTCACCTGCATTTAGTACTCCAGACTGGATCCAGGTCATGATGTTTCAAAACAAGACTACATGGATCAGTCTTCTGAACAAGTTTGGGTTTTTATGGTTTTCAGGGGAGATGATCTGTTTCACTAACAAGGTCTTGGCAACTTTTCCAAATTCAGACCCTCTCCTCTACGTTCCTGTGAGTATTTGCCTACTTGGAGGTATGTGTTAAAAAAAAAAAAGGGCAAAAGAAACACAGCCTCAAAACACCCAACCCCCAATTACAAATAAAGTCACTGAAGAAAACTGCCTCTTTGATTGGGTGTGAAATGTCAAGTTTTATTTTCCCTGCTAGGTTGCAATTGAAGCTGTATTACAGGCTTTTTACCCTTAGATTTGTCACAGAAGTGTGTGTGCTTTCTAGATAGCTGTTCTTCAAAAACTAAATGGAAATGAGTGTATATTAAAAGTGCTTTTAGTGAGGTTAGCTATTTGCTGTGCTTGTTTTTCCTTGTTGTTGTTTTGGTGCATTGCTATAATGGTTTCTAAACATTTCCACTTCAAGAAGGGTTGATTGGCTGGTCGTGGAACTTGTGTGCTTTTGTTCTTAAAGCCAGGTTGTCTAGAATGGAAAAATGCTCGTTTTAGGTCATCAGCTTCTCCTGAAGCTTTCTATGCTAAAAATAAAACTTGGCTTTGTTGTTCAGACCGTGAGTAGCGGCTGTGTGCAGGGGTTGTGGTAGTGGGTGGGAAGGTTGTGGTGCTCACAGAGGTCTCTGCTTGGGCAGGCAGGTGCTGCCCTGAATCTCTTCCTGGGCTGCTGGGTTCAGCTGTGTGCAGGTGGTTGTTTGGGTCAGTTCCTTATGAATTAAAAGTAGAAGAGAGGAAAACAGGATACTTTGGTTAGGACTTACTGTCCTCCTAGCCCTCCTTCTGATAGTCTATTCTGTATTGGACATTTCATACTTTGTATATGCAATGGCAGCATCTCACTTTTCTGTGGCTGAAGGACTCTCTACTGGGACACAACCTTCTTTGTGTTTACTTTCTATGCCTACCTCTGTTCCCTGCCCAAGAAGCAATGGGAAGCTCCAGCAACATGGGAGGCAAAGACCATCTAGGTTTGGTTACTGTTTTGCTTACCTTAGAATAATAAATCCCCCAGTCTCATTCAGCTGTCAGAAGTGTCCGATGAGCTTGACTGCCTCAGAGAATTAGTTTTTAAGGAAAGTTGTTGCAAATGGCTCATAGACTTTTTAAAAAATGGGAAAGAGATTGGCAAGCTGGGAGGAGAATTTGATGTGGTTGGATTGGGTGGGAGTTCTGGAAAGTATACAGGGAAAAAATGAAAATCCCATTTTGGAAAATCATTCCTTGGTGGTAGTTGAAGGTGTTGAAGGTTTTTATATCAACATGGGTTAAAAAAATGCTGCAATGAATGCTTGCTGAACTTCTACTGCTTCTCCCAGCAGACTGTCATAGAAGACAGGCTGAAATACAGTGTTTGTGAATAAGCTGATTGGCATATTATTGTTACATCTCATCTTCAAATTATCATATATTCGGCATGCATCAATTAAAGAAGCTTTTTTCCTGCCCCTCTTGTATCTTTTTGATGGTGGTGGTGGCGAAGTTAGATCTGTAACATGAACTATTCTTCATAAAATATATGCTTAATATTTTTTCCTCTTTTATATTACGTATTATAAGTTTGAGAAAGTTCTTTTTTTCTCTCTTCTTCCCTTTTTATTTGTCTGTGATAAAGAGGCTTAGCTACTGTGAGTGTTTTCCCATAGGGTGCCCTGACAACGGCCAGACTCCAAGATGTGCTTTTTAATAGGGCCAGTTAAAATAAGTTAAGAGGCAACCATTTGAAACTAAAAGAAGATAGGTATAGTCTAGATACAAGGAAGAAACTTTTTACAATGAGGGTGGTGAAACACTGGCACAGGTTGCCCAGAGAGATGGTAGATGTCCTCTCCCTGGAAATATTCAAGGCCAGGTTGGATGGGGCTCTGTGCAACCTGATCTAGTTGAAGATGTCCCTGCTTACTGCAGGGGGATTGGACTGAATGAGCTGTAAAGGTCCCTTCCAACCCAAACCATCCTGTGATTTTATGATTTCACCTGGGCGCTTGCTGTATAGCCCTGACAGCTTTCACGAAGAATGTCCATCTCTAGTTCTTCAACACCTGACCCATACCTGCATTGTTTCAGCAAGGCAGTTCCTTGGTATGTAGCAGTCACATGGTGTAATTTAGAAGCCAAATGAGGTGTAAAACTGCTTGCTAGTAATCTTGGCACTGCATCAAGGTATCTATCTTCCTATTCTTCCCCAATGTGAAAGTCCCTTTAACCCTGAGGTTAGAGGGAAGGACTGGCACCCGGTGGTTCATAAACTCAAGAGGGCTTATTATGCTCTATTGAAACAAGCTGCCTAGTAGCCTGGAAGCTGCCAGACAAGCCCCATAACTGTATCAATGACTCTTCAGGTTCAAAAGTGATATGGGATGTCACCGTGTTTCTTTCAATTCTTTGTCTTGATAAAAGGAGATGGACATTGATTTCTTCTAGCAATAAAAGCAAGGAATGACTCTCTTGCATATCGTTTTCTCTTTCCAGTACAAAAAATGCTAGTCCAAGCAACTTTTAGTTGCAGTGTAAAGCTCTTACATAAAACTCATTTTCTAGTAGAAGTATCATATACTCCAGATTTGTAGTGGTAAGGAATTTACTGTATAGGTCCCATCACAAAGGGTCCTTGAGAGCTTGTAGATAAGGCCTAACATCCTGTCATGGAGATCTGTAGGGTGGAGAAAAAAATTCCTGATACGGTGTGGTCATATATGGATGTGTGCATTATTCTCTTGCATTCACCCCAATTAAAATTTTGATAACTAAGTATTTAATTTTCTCATCTCTCCTGTCCTGTGATATGTTGAGACACCATTTAACTTTGTCTTCTTATCTGATTTCAGAACTTGCATATGGAATCTGTACTTACAGTTGCTTTTTATCACCAGGTAATAAATCAAGTTCTCAGAGGAAGAATGTCAGTTTGGACACAGCTGATGAGTAACTGATAGGCATTGTCCCTAAAAGGAAAAAGTAGATACAGGGTGAATTCAAGTGCATGCAGTATATTTCAGTTGCAGAAATCTTTTACTGCTAAAGCAGAGAAGTTTCAAGCCAGTGAAAGGGCTTTTTGTGATTACTGAGTAATAAATGATTGAAAAGGTGTCAGTCAGTACTGGGAAAAGTTGAATCACAAAGTTCTTAGCTTCTCTCAGAGAGGGTGTGGTCTAGACACTTAGTTAACCTGGCGAGAATAATGATGGGGTGTAGTCAGATGTGATCACCATATCTACCTTTCCAGAGCAAAGGTTTTTGATGACGGAGTGAACCTTCAGAGCATTAGATAAGGAAGTACCTTTGTATTGGAAACATCAGAGCCCATAGAAGATGTTCTTGTTGCAGAAACACCATTTTAATTTGTGTCAGCAATTTTTTTGGCCTTGTGTTGAGAGCAGTCTTTGTGGGAGACCCTATGTAACTGCCCTTCTGGGCATTTCATGAAGGTGGTTGCTTCTAAGCTAGTTGTGCTTATCCTTGAAATGCCACAGTGTTTTTGAACTGAAAACTAGTGACCTTAAGTTCCTTTTGCTCCACCTGTGTGGAGGCTCTTGTGAGTGTTTGTATCCTTGTTTCTGTGTACCTTTTCCTTCTTGGAAACTGATCATCCCATGCTACTCCAGGTCTTGCAGGCTTTCACAGTCTCTTTAGTGTGTTTTACAAAATCCTGCCAATGGGGGTCTCTCCGATGTGATGAGGAAGGAAATGAGTGGGCAAAAAAGATCTAGATACAGGCCCAGGAGAAGTTTTCAGTAGATTGTTTCTTTTTAAGACTGCCCAACACAGCAGCTGTCACTCTGGCTTTGGGTATATCAGTATTTCCCTTGTACCTCTCTGAGCCTGGAAGTCTTTGGGTCAGGCTAAAAACTTTCTTCTGCCTGAGCTGGTAGAAAAGCAGCTGCAGCTTGGTGAAGAATAGGCCTTCTGGAGCTGTGCTTTTCCCTGCTGAGGTGTCCAGAAGGTTGCAGACCAGTAGGCTTGACCTGACCTGACTCTATCTGTGAACCAGAGGGTTTGCGTGGTAGCTGGGCTGCTCAGTACACAGTGATGCCACCTTAGTGGGAGAGTACTGAAACTCCTGATCTGCTGTTGGCTGCATACATGATATCCTGTGGCATTTCGGGGTGAGGAACAGTTTTAAAAGGCATGACTGAATAAAACTGATTCTATCCTTTTTTTTCCAAAGTGTGGATGCGAACAGCAGGTTGTTGCCGTTCTTTCTGCACAGTGCAGAGCTGCTGTGCAGAGATTGCACTGAAAGTCTTCGAATCTAAGCTTTAGGGTTTTATAGTATCAAGTTTCATTACAGGCTGATAGGAACTTTTACAGAAATGTGTTATGTTCTGTAATGCTTTTTGTTTCTCAACAGATGGCAGGAAGCAAAACAGGAACTAGGAGTATCTTGTCCATTAGTGCAAAGTCATTCTGGCGCATATGCTGGAGTGTTACCACTATACTGGCGATCGATGGGCTTCTGATCAATACTGTAAGGGCACTTAGATGTCATTTAATGGTATTGCTAGCAGAAATTTTCTGTATTTCTCTGAGGAAATTGTTTTTTGTGGTTTGCATAAAGTAATTTAAGTAGTTGTATTGGAAAAGTAGTTTTAAAAACTCATCAATTATTAACCTTATGTGTCTGTACTTCACTGTGTTTATATGGGTGAATATAAATTAAAAAGTAATATGTAATATTTCATATTATGACATGCTGCCTCGCTAGCTTTCCTAGTCAGTTTTGAGGTTTTAAATGTGTTGGGTGCATGGAACTTGCTTAGCAACAAAAGAAGTGTAGGGAGCTGCTGAGAGAAAAATCATGTGAGTGATGAATTTGTTATTTTGTACTTGCTTGTTTACCTTTTCTCTTTTCCCGTCTTATTCCCATCCCATTTCCCACCAGGCTCTGCAGTGGTTTTATACTTTCACTTCTAAAGCAAGTTAGAAAGATCACTTATAATAAACAAAGTTTCTTTGACTTGTTTCAGAAAGGAAGAAGTTGAAGGGACAGATTTTTTTTCTCCCCCCCCCTTTTTTTTTTTCCCAGCCAACATTTCACTCAGCAAATTATTCCTTTCTTTTTGGCAGTGACTTGAGGCTTCAGAGGATTGTCATCGGGGTCTGAACAACTGCGGAATTCAGACTTGGTCTCCTTCCCTTGAGTCTTCTAGAGTAATACAGTCAGACCCTGCTTAAGTTTGACTCCTGTCGAAGTCCTTTCTCACAGTCCTTCCCAAAATAAACACTTTTTCACAAAACTCTGCTTTGGTCCTTTGATCTGTGGACTGTCCTTTTTCTTCAGCAGAATGTTTTTGTGACAATAATGAAAGGCCTCCATTTCTATGCCAGGTGTAAGATAAAATAGCCAGACTTGTGGCCAGGGAAAGAGGTTCTCTGTGTTTCAAACACAAGTTTCTGAGGGGATCAAATGCTCGTGCTGGGTGTCCAAAACAGGTCATTCACTACTCCAGTTCAGAATGTCTCCTCTGGATCTGGTCTCAAGGGGAATACTGGTGCCTTGGGGACTGCCAGGGGCTGTGGTGGGAGCAGGGCAGGCAGATGACTTGAAGGTGATGCTTGAAACCTGAAGACAAGTTGGAATGTGCAGAAAAGCTTTCCCATCATGGCTTTTCAGTACTCCTTGAAGTTGCTTTGTCTGGCCGGGGTTGTGCTCATGGAGGCATTCTCATTATCTGTTTCTGCTCTTGAACTCATTGTATAGGGTGAATTCTGGGCAAGTGGCTTTCCCTCTCCAAGCTTGAATTGGAATTTTCATTTGTTTTTGAAGCAGCTAAAGAGAGAAAATTACTCTAACACTTCACTTCCAGAATAGGTAAGCCAGGTAACTGGTCTGTTACTGTACAGGGAGCATTGGTTTTTTTTTCCCCTGAAGAAGTAGCATAAAAGTGCAAGAAAAGTGGTCAGGGATTATGAGCCTTGAACTTAATCTGAATAGTCTGATTACAGTTCCCCAGGCTCTCCAGAATTTTTTTCCCCAAGGAAAAAATTACATTACTAAAGTATTCTGATTTAAAAAATAAAAGTCATTCAAGCCAACCATGAACTTTGTGTCAGTTAGAGATGGAGGGCTGCAGAGAATGAAATTTCTGTTTGGGTTGATAGGAGTAGTAGTTGTACACCAAAGTATCATTTGTCTCTATTTTTAAATCCCAAACTCATATGTAAAGAATTGAAGCTTTTGGAGGCAAAGATGTTTTATAATATGTCATGTTGGAGATACTAATATGAAATCATTTCAGTAGGCTGCCTTGCAGCCCAGCATGGTGGTATGTGTACTGGCAGGGGCCCAGGATTGTTCTAGACAACACATTCTGCTGGGGCAGTGAGGTGGTGACTCTGCTTGACTGGTCAACTGCTGTGCATGGTCTTGTTCACATCTGATAGCACAGGCATATTTTGTACCTCTCTTCATCCTCTTTTATCTCCCAAAAATTAATGCTGAGGAGGACTGGAGGAATGACATGCTTTGTAGATTGTGGGTTAGTGATTTTTCTTGCTTAAACTTCCAGCAATATTCGTTTTTCCTTGTGTTATGTCTGGCAGAACTTTATCTTACATATTTCATTGTGCATGCTCGAAGTTTGGGATTATTTGGTATAACTATCCCCAAGTTTTCAGAGACAGAAATGCTGGTGGGAATTAGACCTTAAGAACTGGAAGCAATTTTCTGTGTCGTCATATTCTGTGTTCCCAGTATGTGTGAAATTTGCTGCTAGTGGTTCCCATCAAAACCCTGATATATAAGGAGAAAAACTCAGTCCTGCTCAATAACTTTGGAGGGTTGTTTACTTGTACATCTGGGAGGAAAAGAAGCTGTCTGTGACTACATGTATCTTAAGTCATTATTTCCAACTTTTTACCGAGGATGATTAATGTAATTTCACACATAAATAAGCATTTATCAGCCTTTATTTGAAGTTTATTTTTTTTGTGATGCAAGAACCAGAAGATAAATCTGATATGTTTGTCATTATCAATAAGGGCATGTGAGTTGCATAATACTAAATACCTGAGTCACAGAAATCTTTCATGGAAGCCATTTGGATTCTAGAATTTTAAAGATGCAATTATGCTTCTTCCTTCTAATGTGAATGTCAATTTAACAAAGGTGTGCCTCTTGTAGAAAGAGTGGTCTCCAGAACAAGCATAAAGCTTGAAGAAGAAAGTATGTGTCTTATTCATAATTTCATCTTTTCTTCTGTTGTTCTTTTGTTACTGTCACTTCCAGTCTTCATTATTAATCACTAAGCAAGAAAAACTCTACCTTTTTAGGATAAGTGAATAGTATACTAGAAATATATTTGCTAAAACTGTTGGTGCAGGTCTTGGCGGAAGGATATTGAAATTCATCATCTTCACTCTACTGTCAATAGGAACCTCAGCGAGGATGTACTTCTCTTTCTACCATTCAGGCTTTGAAGCATTTCGGGGGTGGGGGGAGACAAGGGCCATTGTCGTGATCAGCCAGTTGGCTGGGCTGTGTTCAGAGAGGAGGTAAAGGCATGTGAAGACCACTGGACTGTGGCAGCACTGAGCTTTTAAAAGTCGTTTTGTGGGTATTTTGTGTTCTTGTGAAATTATGTCCCTGCCCATGACCGGGCGGTTGGAACTCGATCTTTAAGGTCCCTTCCAGCCCAAACCCTTCTATGATTCTGTATTAGTCTTTGATTTTCCTTGATTCAATGAGGAATACTTAGGAGAGGAACTGGGATTCTGGGTAAGTCGTACAGCACTGAATCCAGAGGAAACATTTGGATTCATGGCACTGAGAATCATGAAGAAGCTGACTGGCACTTAAAAGTATATACATTACATATTAAAACCCAAGAATTTAGAAGAGTGGTTTTTTAAAATAACTATTTCAAAGAAAGTATTTAAAATATATTTTTTAAGATTGACTATTTTTAAAAAAGTATGATTTGCCTGTATATTTGTTCTCAGGCTTAGTGAAGTTTATATTGTATATACTGTCCTGTCTGACAGGATAAAGCAGTTTTTGTGAATTGTAACTGACACTTTGAAAGATGTGGCTGATGATTTCTTATGTGTTTTTCATTGGCAGGTTCCAGTTGCACACTGTTTTGGACCTCCAGGACATTACAAAAGAAAGTTTTGCACTGTGTGCAGAAAGTCGCTAGAGTCACCTGCCTTTCGATGTGAAGGTAACCTAAAACCCTTACTTGTATAGGCATCTGTGTGCTGTCCAGCAATGCACATTTCACTTGTGTTGCATTCACTGAGGGTATGTGTGTGTACACACATGCACACACACACACTGCTGTGCTTACTGTGTTTTGCGAGATTTTTGGGTTGTTTATCATCCAGTCATTGGTCATGGAAATGTGTACTTCAAATTAGGGAATAATAAATCAATAACCTCCAATAAATGACAAAATCTGTCAAACGTGTACGCTCTTTCATTTTTCCTCCAATTTACTTTGAGCAAGTCTGTGGTGTTGATGGTGTGGAATGAATCCATGCCCAAGGTATGCAAAGAATGAGAAGCTATTATTGCAAAAGAAAGACTTCTCCTGTTGAGGTAACTTATTTCTGTTTCCAGTGGAAGCTTTTGATACAGGGAATCATCAGATATTCATCTTTCTAAAACCTCCCTCTTTACACAAAAGAATGAAATATAACTTTTCTGTGTTGCGGGTTTCAGATATCTATTGCTTGCAATGGGGATGAGGTGCCTTCAATGGAAAGATACTTGAAAATATTATTTATCAAAATAGTACTGCTCTGAGTGTTCTGACGTGGGTTCTCTGAAAAAATAGTAATTAAAGAAGTCATCCAAACACCAGAATTTTTATGTGAAATACGTGTTGGCATGAGTACTTGACTGATTTTCATGTGGAGCAACTTCTTAATTCTCCCTTTTCTCCCCTGTGTGATTCTACTGAGAGAAGTACCAGTTCTTTAGAGATTTGAGATGCTTTCAGAATTGCTGTTACACTAAAAATAATGTCTTATTTAATATGGTCACCTGTATGTAGGTATAAGTGAAACATTTCTATTGGATCAGGGCATTTAGACTTATAATGGTGCAGTGGTTTTGTTTCTGCCTTTTTCTGGTGGCTTGCATGATGAAACTAAAGAATGTTGTTCTGACTAGTGGGAATCTGTCAATATAGTTACCATGTGAGTTGGATGATTTGGTAGGATGGTCAAAGAGCCACAGATACCACAGAGTCTTTTCTGATGATCTGTCTTAATAAGCCTCAAGTTGTGTGTCATGAGATAAACATGAACATTTTCTTTTAAAATTCTTTATTAGCTATGCCGCTTAGCTCTTGCAAATAGCTTCAGTTTAGTGATCTACTTAAGTTAAAGCTTTCTAAATTTTGCTTTCATATGCTTACTCTTTTAATTCTACTGTATAAGCATTGTACCCATTACAAGAGAATATTTATTTTTTCAGACATTTCCATTTCAGTGTTCTTAAATAAGAAACACATGAAATCACATGTTATACTTAGGTATTACAAATGCCCAGACTTTTTTTTTTTCTGGTTCAGTGAAGGTTCTGAATTTTGTTTCTTGCATGGATTAAAGAGTTTCTTTGTTTTATGTGGTGTGACTTGTTTGCTATCCCATTTTCTGAATACCAATAAGTCTACAACTTGTTTCTCTGATTCTTTTCCAAAATGTAGCTTAAAAAGAGCAATTGAGGTTCATAAACTGCACAAGATTCTTAAAAATACTTCCAGAATTTGTTTTAAGCTGTAGGGCTTTTAAATCCAGATGGAGATGTTGAACTTTCTTCCTTTTTAGCTTACTTCTAATGACTTTGCTTACTAGTACAAGACTAGTCTACTGTTGGTTATGATATTTTCTCCTGATATTGAAATTCAAAGAAGTTTCTCTGGAATCTTTGCCATAATTAAGGTAGAAATGAGGGTTAAGATGAAGTTAAGTTTTCTAAGAAAATTATTGACATTGTTAGATGTACTTTTAAAATAATTTCAAAAATAATTTTTTTGAAAGGAAGTTGGAAGTTTTCAGACAAGTACTGTATGATGTGGGTGTGTGGTGGGGCTTCTGTTCTCAGAAATGAGCATGTGTGTATATTAAACCCTGGTGAGATAAGTACATACACTTTGTTGGCAAAAATTGCAATATTTGGACTCCAAATTCTGCTGACAATTACTAATTGCTTTGGAGAGCTATTTTTGTTGTACAGTTCACTGGTAACAGTTGAACCTGGACTCATGATGGTGAGAGTTGCTCTCCATTTTCTTTCCAAGAAGAAAGGCTGGAAAGAAGAAAAAGGAAAGGGAGTAACCCAAACATTTTTTAGTGTCAGATCCGTTACAAAAGTTTCTTATTTAGCATCAGTGGGGAGCAGCAAATTTTCTGGAGAGTGAGGCAGTTCACATTTTAAAGGTTATTGTGCCAACTTTATATATTTTAAATGACCCAACTTGGAGTTTTAGCTATTATGAAGGAATTCACAGCATTTAATGACTAGCTTGAACAGAAAATCATTGTTCTGTTATAAGTTAAAGAATTGTGTAGATTATAGAAGGGCTTATAAAGATGAAACTTCTTTTTGTAGGCCTTCTGATTTAACTTGATCTTTACATACTAAAACTTCATCCTTCCAATCAGTAGGATAGCTATCTTAAAGATTTAGCTCCTGTGATACTCCTGCCCATCGCATACAGACATTTCCTCCTCAATTCTGAGTTCAGGTTGGTGTTAGAAACAGCAGATGTGAGTTAAACCAAGGGAGAAAGCCTCTCTGTTCTTACAGAGTGTAGCAAAGGGCCTGTGTTACCAGAATTAATGATAAAAAAAACACTTTTATTAATTCCTTGAAGCTGCAGCTTGGTGCACAGAAAGTTTTGCCATTAGTGAGGGTGTGACTCAAAGCATCTAGCACACCTGAATTGGCAAAACTGTAAATTATTCCTGTTGTGTCTATGAATACGGAGAACTTTGAGTGGAGGAAGGACTGTGTCACAGCTCATGTAACAGTTCATGAGCTCAGTGAGGGTACATGGTATGGGGAGCTGATCATGAACACTTGTGGTTGACTTAGTGAGCCCTGTTAAAAGAGACTTGGCTTTGGGGTGATGCTAGGTCGTGGTCTTCTGTGGGGTTAGAGTAAGACAGTGTTAGTGCTGATCGCCTTGTCTAGAGCCCTGAGAGTGATTTCAAAATAAGGGATTGTTCTCTCTGTAATTTAATACTGTTTCCAAGATACTTTCAGATAACGTGGCTGATGTGCAGTTGTTACCTTCCAATCTCCAGGTTACAGTCTTCAAATTTTTGTGATGTCTTGGAGCAATAACCTGTTTGAGCAGAACAGAAAAAAATATTTGAAGAATTTGACACTTGCCTCTTACTTTCATTTACTCAATGAAAAGTCAGATGCCTTCCCAGAGTACTTCTATAGACAAGCCTTTAAAAAGCAGCGAAAGGAGGATCTTTTTCATCCATCTCTGTCTATGGGGTCCACAGAGAACTTTCCTAACTCTTGCAGTAATGAACTAGTTATTGAGAACCTTTAGTTCTGTTTTTTTTAAGTGACTGGTCCTTTGCAACATAGCATTTCATCTGGGTTTTCCGTATGTTCTGTTTTCTTTCACATCTGATACATTGAGTCAGCTTTTAAATATTGAAGGTACTTTATCCAAACCCAAACATGCCTAAAACTTTATAGGCTTCACTAAAACATCTTCCACCTACAGTGTCAAACGTGTTTTGGAAGTCAGTGTTAAGCTTACTTAGGAGTGCTGAATAAATTATTATTTTCCTTCTTCTGATAATGAAGTGGTGATTTACTGTATGCAGACATAGCATGGACAGATCTTCTCTGAGATTAACGTACCAGTTTGTTTTGGTCAGCTTGTTTTGAACGTGCTTAAATCAAATTAGACTTCAGACATGATCATATGGGAGTAGATAGTTGTTCCCATGAAACTGCGGGATGAAGCTGTAATAAGCCAAATCAGTTGTTACAAATTCAACTTTCTGTATGGGAGGAAATATAGCAAGTGTTTATGAGCAAAATTAGTCCAGCCTCTCCTTACGCTCGCTGCATCTGTTTAACACAAAGGAAACAGAGCAACACACAGGACAATGCTGATAAACTACTCTTATTACCTGTCTTTGCTGAATGGAGAAGAGCATGAAGGAAAGAAAGTATGGTGTGACTAGGTAGTGGAGGAGTATTGGAGGGAGGAGATGCAAAACCCCCGGGATTTGCAGCCTAAAGAAGTTTTCGTGTTTTTATGGTTTCAGTTTGTGAGCTGCATGTGCATGCAGACT
This sequence comes from Aegotheles bennettii, assembly GCA_013398125.1. Taxonomy (NCBI): domain Eukaryota; kingdom Metazoa; phylum Chordata; class Aves; order Caprimulgiformes; family Aegothelidae; genus Aegotheles; species Aegotheles bennettii. The sequence continues at coordinate 39,980 of VZRW01000363.1, forward strand.
GTATCCTGTTTGCGTGCAGTGACTGCCGACAGTGTCACCAGGATGGGCATCAGGACCAAGTAAGTGGCTGCTTCTGCAGCAGAATGTGGTCACACATTTTCTGCGTGAAAAAGTGGGCTAGAGGAGGAGGAGGAGTCATGGCCTTTTCTTTCACATGCTGCCAAACGTCAAAGCACTTTTGGCGGGCAAAGGAAATGTGTGGCTTCAGAATGTATTGCAGATAGCGAGATGAACTTAAATCTGACATACTCACAATGCTTATTGAAGCCATGCTGAAAAGTCTGTGCGATGTATACAACATCGTAATTAAAAAAGAAAAAAAGATAAAATCAAGCATCTTATCTAAAAATTTGCATTGCAGAAGCAGGCATGGAACTCTTTTTTTCTCTATGTTGAGCTGTTGGCTGCATTGCATCCCTGGCAAACATTACCATGTTCCTCAGGCTTCCTGCAGTCTGCCTGGGGCAAGACAGCCCAGCTTCTCACTGTAAAATACAGGCATAATACTGACCTTTCAGGACTTTTTTTTCTTAAAGAATATTGGGTTTGGTGAACTGTGCAGAAAAAGCACTATGTGATAAAGTTTTTGATAGTTGATGAACTTCTTTCAGTGAAATGTAAGATTGTTGAGGTCCATATTTATAGTGAAAAGATACTTAATGTCATTGTCTGTGTTACTGTTTTTTTCAGAGCTGTTTGAATTGCTGATTTTACAGTTAGGTTGAGGATGCTTCTGTATCTGTGTAACACTAAGTCATTATGTATTCCTGCAGGATACTTACCACCACCACTGGAGGGAGGGAAACCTCTCTTCAAGTGCTCGTTGTGAAGTTTGTAAAAAAACCTGTGGCTCTTCAGAGGTGCTCTCTGGCATGAGATGTGAATGGTGTGGCATCATGGTAGGTTGTGCCATTGTGCATATCTGTTGGAACCATGTATATATGTATATATGCACATGATAATTTAAACACTGCATTAATATACCTTATTTGTACACTTTATAAGTATGCTTTGTATCCACTTTATAAATAGACTTCATTTATACACTTATTTATATAAAAATATATGTAGTTATGAGTTAGATGGAAAGTCTTATTTTTTTAAATCTCCCCCATTAGTCATAAAAATGAGCCATTATTAAAATCACAGTTAAACTTTATGTAGTGGAATGGAATTAATGGAATTAAAATCTTAACAGGGACTAGTCATTGTAGGTTTCTGCTTAGAAGCATGCAGTTTCTTTTCCTGTGTGAAATCAGAATATCTTTGAAATCTCATGAATTCTGCAAGGTCAAAGACTTACCTGTCTAATATGTTTATTCCTCTTTCAGTGTAGAACAGTTCTTAACCTGTGTGATTGGGTTTTTTTTAAGCTGTTAGTATTGATTTCAGTGTTTTTCCATTCACGTGACACATGTTTAATTCCTATGCCACAGCTTTTCACATACTGATACACAGTCTGCTGTGTAGATCAGGACTGGTCCATCCACTTAATGCTACCCCTTACTGAGATATGATGAAAGTGCAAAGTAGCACCTCATAGGGTGGGAACTGAAAAGTATATGTAATAAATCATTAATTTGCCATTTAATGCAGGATGAAGTACTCTATGTAATAATAATTTACAGTTAAAATCAGGTTATTAGGTATTTGAGGTACGATTTGAATAAAAGTTTTTAAAATATTGTAGGTTTTGTATTTTTCATCTGATTCATAATTTCTGAGGTAGGAGGGGATGTCTTTGAGAACAGTCTAATAGGTGTGACAGGCTGTATGGACATACATACAAAGCTATGTGTGTTCGATAATGGCAGAGGACCTTGCACAAGGATAGAGACAGAAACCAGTTATCTCTGGATCTGCAAGTGAGTACAGCTGTGTAAGAGAATTTTTAAAGCTATTCAGTATAAGCTGCCTATTTTCCCACCTTCCCAGTAAGTACCTGTATAGAATGGGAGATCATAGAATCATCGAGTTTGGAAGAGACCTTCAAGATCATCCAGTCCAACCTACTTGAAACCAAAACTTTAAACTCTACATAGCTATATCAAAACCTTTGGTTTTTAGTAGAGTGGGTTTTGTAGTACTTGAAATTTCTTCACTCCAAGACTTCCCATTATTGGTTATGTAAAAACTGAATGGAACAAATGAAAATCTAGGGTGAAAAATGCGTCACTCGTTTCATGAAAGTGTTTTACAAAATGTATAGATATGTCCTAGCCTGAGTTTTGCAATTCTAGCGCGTATTTTGTAATAGTTGAATTTGCTTTCTTTGTGTCTCACTAAGTTCTTAATTGATGCTTCTATTTATAGGCTCATGCTGCTTGCTACATAATTGTCACACCAGAATGTACTTTTGGAAGATTAAGGAATATGATTCTTCCTCCAAGCTGTGTGCAATTATTTTCTCGCAACTTCAGCAAACTGCATTGTTTCCGAATTTCAGAAAATTTGCAAACAGAAACAGGTAAGAACTTTAAAAGTTGGGTGCAAGTAATTGATGAGCATGTTTAACCTAGTGTTGTAATTCAATGAAGCATATGATTGTTAGGTTTTACTGCATTCTGTGACAATACTATAACCTCTTGCTATTTCTGGGACAGAATAGAGATTTTTAAGTGCAGAGTGTGTGCAAAAATGCTGAGAGGTCTGTTTGCTGGTACAGGACAATTTGAAAACTGTTCTTTAAATAGTAAGCATGCAGAAAGTGAAAACCTAAAATCCAAAAAGTCGCTTAGTAGATTAGTGTTACCGTTGCTACAAACACTTGCTGATACATATGTTGGATTTTATTTGGTGTATTGTGTACAGATATTTTTATTTACCTCTTTGGTTAGGCATCTGCCCTTTTAAAATTTCTGTGCTGAGAGGAAATCATGTGTTTAGCAGGGTAATGTTCTGCTGCCATCTAGAGTGTATGTTTGTTTAACAGCTCTTCAGGAACAAGAGAATGTTTTTAAGCTGCTGAAGTATTTTCTAATTTATATTATTGTTATTCCTGTAAAGCCTTTCTTTCGGTGCTTGAGTACAATAGGAAAGCAAATAAAAGGTAGGCAAAATACAGGTTGTGGAAGTTAAATACAGGGTGTTTCAAAAAGATGGACCTATTTGAAATGGATCTTCAATTGAAGCAGCAGTTTCCTCAGCCTGACCGGTTGTTCTTGAACCTTCTGCTTTGAACAGGCAGGTTTTGGTAAAGGCAGTTGGTCATGAGCAGGAGCCATGTGTTCTCACATGCAGAAGCTATAGCAGGAGTCCTGCTGCTGCTCAAACTGCACGGCCCCAAGTGTATATAACCTGGACACGGTGAAGTGACCTATAAAGTTGTGATGGGGGAGAAGGAAGCTTTTGTTGGTTGGTGTGGGTTTTTTCAGTGAGTTATTTTTCTTCTTAATGAACTTGCTGGTGAGAGAAAGGGAAGTACAGCACATACTTAAAAGTCATGGTATTTTTAATGCTTCCAGCATAAGAAATACTGGAAATAAGCAATCTGGATGAGCTTTGTTTTGATGGAAGACTCATTATGAACCTTGATTCAGGTCTGTTGTTAAGTGTTCTACGAGTGTCACAAAGGCTTAAATGAAGATAAAGTTTATTGTTGTGAACAGAAGTTAATCTCAAACCTTTTAAATATCCTCTTTGGGTATGACTTTTCTGATGTTAACTAAGTTTGTCTTTTAAACAGTGGTGTGTTCTTTTAATATGTGAGATGAACTTTTTCCTTTTTCAATTTTTAAACCACCTCTAAGTAAAAATTGAATGCGGAGCACCTTGAGTGAAAGAATCCAAGATTACAGCTGCACCTTCTGTTCTCTTCCAGATGGAAGAGGTGGTCTTACATTTCAGGACTTAAGCTACATGCTAAGTGTAGGAGTTCGTGTTACACATATTCAAGTTTTTTTGAAGTAGTAATGGTTTTTGCATTCCTTTAATTGTGTATCTTGTCCTTTGAATTGAGAGAATGCCATGCAGGTCAGTCATTAGCTGGTGATTAGAAACAGATGCATGAGGAAGAGGAAATACTCTTAAGTAACTTAATTTGGACGGTTTCCAGTGTTTTAATGTGATAGGAAAAAAACCCAAAGAAAACCCACCACACTTGGAGAGCCAGAATGTGTTTCTATAGGGCTCAGCCTGCATATACCCAGATAAAATACAGCAACACCCTGAAAAAAATCTCTTTTCTAACACCAGATCTCTTTTCTGCCAGTGTGTAAGAATCTCTGCTCCCTGGGCTCAGCTCCAGGGTGAAGGGACTGCTGACACCCAGGGGAGCATAGAGTCAGCCTGGGAGACTCTCCCTTTCCTTCTCCTGCTGGTCCCAGAATTTGATGGCTGCCCCTAGTGCTTGCCGTCTTCCTTCTTGCATGTTAATGGGCCATGCTTGTGTCTCAGCACCAGGCTCAGAGAATAGTATTTGCGGTGTGGTACCTGCCTTGCGGTCTGTTGTGCATAAGGTGTTTTGTTCTGCTTTTCCTTAGCCGGTGATGGTATGTGACATCTATTTCAGCACCTGGGTCCCTGATACTCAGGTACAAGTTAGTGCCTTCAAGCATGGCTCCTTGTTACACTCTCACATCCTATTGAGGCTTGCTTTAAGACATGTTGCTGGAGTCTTTCCGCTCACCATTGCTCCACAGGTCTTTCTCCCTGCCCAGATTACTCCTTAAAAGTAGAGCTGGGAATTGCGTTAAACTAATTCTCAAATCATCCTGTGTCAAGGGAGCTCAGTGCTCTGACTTCTTGTTACCCATCTTCACAGAACACACTGTGTTTTCTTTCAAAAACACACTAGCTCCTGGCATGTGCCAAAAGTTACCAAGATGTGTCAATAGTCCAGCAGCTCCCTGACACTCTTCAGGATGTCTTGAAAGCTTCTCTGACCATGGAGTGGCTCGGGACAGCTGCCCTGGGAGTTACCGCTGCCTTTCCAGAGGAAGTCTGGATGGCAGATCTTTGTTAAAGATCATGTGCACATTAGGGATATTTCCAGGGAGCAAGGACCATTTCAGCTTTGCTGAAGGATAATTAGCACTTTGTCCTCACTTCTATGGGACACAGTGTGCGGCATGCTTGTTCAGAAGTCCTCATGCTACAGCCTGCACAGAAGATGCTCCTCTGTTGCCACAGCTGATGGAGGGCATCACTCAGAAGATTTCACACCAGAGTCATGTTGGTGGTTGCCTGGATGCGTGAACTGCTGCATGCACAGCTCTTCCCAAGCTGATGTTTGAGAATTGCCAGGTGACTCGTCTGAGGCAGAGAATAGGCACATCATGGTTGGCCTACTGGGGAGCATTTGTCTGGTTGGGCTTTTGCCATCGAGTAAATGCAAACCTTCATGGCCAACGTTCAGTGAACACCTCTGTGCTGAAAGTGACTTTTACCAGGGGAAGCAATGGTAAAGCAGTTACCTCCCCTTCCTCCAACTGACTCCTGTCCTAGCATATTTCAAAAAAAGTCGCTGAACTTCATTGGAATAGTTTCAAGATGCTGTTTGTATAGGTTTCTCTACTGTCCAAACTGGGGAACAAAGAGTAATAAAATAAAGATGTCCAGCTTCTTCCCATCTAAACTTCAAAAAAGGGGAGGGTTAGGACCAGTCAGGAATTCTTTCATTTCTTATTGTTGTATTTGCTTATTCTTTTCTTAATTTGTCAGAAGTGAAATTTGAGAAGGCATTCAGTGTTGCCTGGCTTTTATCTTTAGGGAACCTTGTCTGCATCCCAGTCAAGACTGACTGGGAGTTTCAATGGGTGGGATTATGAACGTGGTTATGTGATCAGCACATTTGGTTGACTTATGCTGCACACTACTGCTACCCTTAGAGAAGAAAAATTTATCAAGTTTGGATTTGCTGCAGTCTCCTGTATGGATCTGAGTGTCAGGAATGAGAATGCAGTCAGAATACTATCATCACAGAAGCAAATGTAGATGTTAGAAAAGATTAAAATAAAAGCTGCTACATATTTTATGTGTAACTTTACAGGCCGTGTTATTATCTGACGTATTGGCTGCTAGCTTTTAGTGAGAGCAGTGAGCTGCTGTCAAAGTCCTCTTCTGGAGTGCAGTAATCTCTTTCTCCTTGGGTGTCAGCAAATCTATTTTTCAGCTATGGAAAATATTTATATAATACTCATACTCCACTCATCTGACTGGATAGCTGTTACTGCAATTCCTGGTCTAATTTGGTGATTTTAAATTTTATGGAAACCATATATAAGTCAGTCACAGGCAAACATTGCAGCTTGAGAAAGGGATAAATCATAGTAGTTGCTGTATTAAAGCTAATAGTAGAACATCAGGTGTGCCTTCACTGTAGCTACATGACAATGCAGGCTTGTGTTTTTAATGCTGTTTTTGTGGTATAGAATATTGTCATAACATAGACAGAAGAAGGAAGTGGGCTTTTCTGACTGGGTTCTTTTGTGTTAGCTTCTTTGGTGAAAACCATCCTTAAATGATGAGTATTTTCTTACTTCGCGCTAGTTCAAATTAACAAGTATCTTTTCTTAAAATGTTTTTGTTTTCGCAGATGAAGATGATGATGTTGATGGGTCAACACAGGGATCAGCAAAAGAGGTCCAAATTTCAACAGATTCAAGTAAGCAGAATTTTAGTAAGTGGTGATTAGTTACCCATTCCAGTCTTAATTTCAATAATCTTAACTTCCTTTGCTGTATGAAAAAAAATAAATGGCTATTTTTCTAATGTTAGGTATCAATTAAAGGTCCAAAGTTTTTGTCCAACGCATTTATCCACAGTCTTAACAAAATGTCTCATCATTACTTTCCACTAGTAGATTGGCATAAGTGACACTTGGTTCATTACCCTGATAAATTTCTCACAACTTGGTAATTGAAGAAAGAAAGCTTAGTTTAAACGATCCATAAGTAAGCAACCAATTTAAAGGGCAGACAGCATGTCTTTTCAAGGCCTTTTTCTTTGAAGATAGCTGAATCCAAATCTTACTGAATACACCAGGTGATTATTTTTATTTTATTTTTTTGGGGGGTGGGGTAGGGGTAGGGATATGTTGCAGAAAAAGTCTGTGTATTCCTGTGCATCAGGATTGAGCTGGGCTGGTTGCTTCTTATGCAGTTAAATTCTTATGCATGTCGAGTTTTCTGGGGTTGGTATTAGCCAAACTCTTACTTTTCAGAAGATGATGCCATCCACCCCCTATATCCACTTTAGTAACTAGAAAAACATGGTACTTGCTACCTAATGTAGCTGCATGGGTTGTTGTAAAAATCAAAATTTCAAATCAGTAAATATTACTTTTTAATTTTATTTTATTTTTTAGCCTGAATTTCTTACAAAATTAATAGGATAATTGTGCAAATGTTGCTTGGGTTTTTAAAAAATCCAGCTCTGCAATTAATTAACTCACGTATGGAAGTGATCTCAATCATGCTTTTATTTCACTTCTTAAAAATTGAAGCTGGCGTCTCTTAATGGCTGTACGTTATGATCCACCACTGTGCTCCCTTATTATGGGACCAGGCTCTGACTAACTGAAGTTTATCTGAGAAATGTTCACTTTTTCCAGTGTTTTAGGTGACATAAGTGGTTGAGTGTCAAGACTTCTATACTCCATCAACTAAGGCTATTTCCCTTACTCATCACTGTCAAAGAGAGGAAATTATGTATCCAGATATTTCAGTGAGATTAATTGAAAGTACCAGTACAGGACAGGACAGTTCAGCTTTAGACAGCCTTCCCAAAAGAAAATAAAAAGATACGAAAATTGGGGGCAGGATACAAACTTTAATATGTCTTTTGTTTATAAACAGTGTTCATCTGTGGACTGGAGACGGCAGCAGTAGATGGTATACTTTCAAGGCTCATGTAAAGAATTGTTTCTTGTGTTTTAAACGGAACAGTGGCATTAAAACAAATTGTTTCCTCACAATACATTTTCACAAAACGGAAGTCAGTGGTAGAGCCCAGTAACTTTGCTATGATTAAGAAAGCTCAGTAGGTAGGGAGTGATTCTAATGTCTCCTTAAGAAGAAAGCATTCACACACACATACAAAAAGCTGAAATATTTGAAAGCTTTAGTTTAAAGTGTCTCCAAATCTGGTTCCCCAGTAGAGGTGAAGCTGCTGCAGCATCCTGTCCTCTCTGTGGCTGAGCAGGATGAAGGTCTGTTAGAGGGAAGGTGTGTGTGTGTATACATATACATATTCTGATACATATATATGTATATATATACACATGTGTGTGTGGCTGTGTACATGCATGTGTGCATACATATATGCACACACACCTCCTATGCCCCTAGGTCTCTCAGTGAATCCACAGCCCACATGGTCTCTCCAGCAGTCATGCTGGACTTCCTGGTCTTTCCATTAGTCATCTCTGCCCAGTGTCTCACTAACAGAGATACATGCACATGTGGTTCCCAGGCTACTCACCTTGCATGCCAGTGAGTCCAGTCTGATGTTTGCTGATGCTTACACAACAGCTGTTACTCCATGGACACATGGGTTACAGGGACCTGCGGTCCTGCTTCAGTTTTTGCACTCAGGAACCCATATGCACACGTGTGCAGAACAGTGGAAATCATATCCACAAAAAGAGTTTTATAAATAGCATTTGATGAGAAGATAGGACAGACTGTGCTGATCAGGTGCAGGGCATGGCCAGGCAGAGGCACCAACCAGCACCCTCTTTAGATGTGAGCAACTTCTTTTATCTCCTTATCCCTCTATTTTCCCATAGTTATTCCTCCCCAAACCACCTTGATCCCTCCCTTCCCTGCCTTTGGTTCCTTCTCTGAACAACCCCTAACAACTCTTGTACAATCCCAGAATGGTCTTCCCATGCATCTCCTAGAGCCAGACGCCCTGAGTGACCTCCTCAGTCGGTGAGGTGACCCACCAAGCTGCTGCAAGTTCATCTGGTGAACCCCCAACCCACAGGGCTGATGCCCTTGCGTCAGGGTAGGGCATGACTTCTCTGATAACTTCTCTGAGAGAGTTATTTGGGTTCACCTGCCAGCCATTGTGCTTCTGTGCCTCTCTGTGTGTGGAGAGTCGTGACCTATCAAAGTAAAAATGACAGAGGCACAGTTGTAGTGTGCTGGACCTCCTCTACATCTCTAGATAATACCATTTGAGTAACAAGCGTCCAGAGTGAGCTGCTCATTAGCTTCCATGTGTTGACTCAGTACATCTTACCACATCTTTTGGGATGTTACCGTGCTCTCCCTCAGGAATGTTTCAACTGAACTCTATCCCAGAATATTGTAGCTATTCTTAATTCCATCTCTCCACGTTTTACAGATGCATATTTTTAAAGCCAATGAAAACAAATCAGAACAAATTGAATTATGTTGACTTGTAAACACATGCTTTTCAGTAGGAAAGAAAGCAATAAGAAAGGATACAAAGTCTGTAGATTAATACTCAAGGAAAATTTGAGTTAGTGATCTGCATTCCCTTCTTTGCTGTTGTAGTAAGCTTGTTGAGTGAAGTTAAAGTTAGAAGATTTGAATCTTAATTTTGGGAGCTTAAATATGTGAAGTCAACCATGAAACGTAGCCTACCAAGACACTGAAGCCAAAAGCATTAAATGGCCATAAAAACAACCCTATGCTTTCTGAGATGAAAAATTTAACAGACTTACAGAGCAGGTTTGGAAAAGAACTATAAATCCTTGTGCCTGAGAACATGAGCCAGCTTCCAGGGACTTGTCTGCACAGTGAACAATTAACTTGCGGAGAACTGAATGTTACAGGGATAGTAGGATAAACATCATGTGGCTGCTGTTGTTAGTGCAGCTGGTTGTATTTTCTGGGGAAAGAGTTGAGCCCCAAAGTCCATTTTCATAGTAAAATAATTCATGGTAGTTCTGGGAATACACAACTGATAAAACTGCTCTGTACGGACATACCTCAGGTAGCTGGGGGTGGAGGTAAAGAAGGGGATTAAAAGTGCTCCTTAGGGGTGCCTCTCAGGGGTGTGTTTTGTCTGTGCTTTCTGAGATATGATGTAGAACTAGTTTTCAACCAGCAGCGATTATTCTTGTTTTCCTAGAGACACAATTCATTGGTCTCAGCTAAGGTGCAACCACAGATGTAATTTGTCAAGCTTGAGAAGTTAAAGGCTAACTTTTTAATATCATTCCTATTATTTCATGGTAATATGAAGACTTAATGGAGGTGGGAGGGGAAAAAAGCTGGTTTGTTGTACATATGCAACAAATTAATTCAAGAGGAGCTATCTCAGTAATTCCTGAAATTAAAAAAAATGAGTTATTAAGAGCTCTTACCTGCGTCTGAGTCTGCAGGGATCTGGGAATGTGAAAAGACATTAGATTCTGCCCTGATTGCTTGCCAGGAATCAATAAAAACTGCAGATACTTGACTATTGTATAGTGAGGCCTAGGCAGCTTTTATTTATTTTAAAGCTTATCCATCATAGATAGTGGGTGATGCATGTTGCTTCTCCATGTCCTTGACTTCCTTCCTCACAAAAGCTTCTGTTCAGTAGTACTTCAAAAGATACTCATTTACAAGTTGAATTGCTGCACCTGGTGTCATGCTGAAAATGTTTTTTCCCCCAAGACAGTCTGCTTCACCTACATTTGAAGGTAATTCGAAAAAGAGGACTGCTCTTTTTCTCAGCTGCTTAACTGTGTTGAATGAACTAGCAGCCTAGGTGCTGGAAGAGGTGGTATATTTCCCTTTCTGGCTGAATTGCCTATAACTACTGGGAAAACAAAAATGAGTGTTCTGAAAAATCACAGGTTACTTTCCTTTTGCTTCACTTTCCTCATCGTGCATATCTTCCTTTCCTCTCCTTCCCTCAACCCTCTTCATCTGCCTTTTCTGACACTTGATACCGCCCACTGATTTTCTCACTTGTCACAATGTCGTGTTCTGTGTTCTTCCCCAGATTGTCTCTCCCAGTTCCCCTCCTTCCCCACGCATGACATTCACTCCCCAGTGTTGCTGCCCCTTTGGCTTGGTTCCTGTTTAGTCTGCTTGTCCTCTGTTTCCTGAATCTCTTTTCCCCTCATCCTTGATGGCTCATTCTGATTGGTAGTCAAAATGTTTGCTGCTCTAGATGTCTGTTTCTGGGCAGGCAAGCAACTTTTCTTAACTACTTCCTGAATATATAAAGAGGTTTTATGGAAAATCTCTTCAAGAAGAAGGATTGAAAGAATCCTTGTGTAGTTCTGAAGCATCATTGCCAGAAGGCTACGGAGAGATATTAACAAATGTTATTAGTTGGTGTTAATTTATTCCCTGCCTTAGGGGTCCTTATGACAAGGTTTATCAGATTAAAAATTTTAACTTTAGATACTCAAGAATGACACAGAGATCCATGTTTTTTGGGGTCGTTTCTGTGATTAGGCATTCTCTTTGCTTTAACATCCTGCTAGTCTTGATACAATTTTTCATAGCAGCCCACTGGAAATGTGTGCAGACACATTTCGGGAGGTGTCTTGAGGGCTGAACTGACTTTCTGGCTCTGTGTGTGTGCAACCCATTTGTCAGACAGGGACACATGGAGAAAGAAGGGCACGGCCCTGACCTGGTTCTCTGCCCTGTGAGCATCTTGCAGCACTCACTGGCTGTGTGTGAACTGTCTGCTTCAGCGTGTGCCTATCTTCTGCAGGACAAAACACAGCTGTCAAGAGAAAACCCTCTCTGAAGGAGGCTTTAGAGGAGTCTGACTGAGGAGACAAATGGGGGCTGTGGTGCTGTCAACAAACACACTTTTCACAGCATGTCCTCCGACAGCCCCTCTTTTGCCAGGCAAAGGGTGTCTCTGCTCTGTAGGTAGCTCTGCTCAGGTAGCTGTTCACCTGCTGAGTGAGGGAAATAAAATGTTCTTGTGTTGCACAGACCCAAGTCATTGGCTTAGTGCTTGCTTATGTCTTGTCCCAGACCTGCTGATAGTGTGGAGGAGAACTTTGCTATAATTCTGCAAACAGGAACAAACTGTTTTCAGGAAGAAACAAACATAGCCTGTGTGGATTTGAGGGATTTTTCCTCTGAGGATATTTGTGAAAATGTTCAGCCTTCATATAAAAGGGTCATTGTACTCTGCTAAAACCACTTACACATAAGTAAGCATGTCACACGTTCCTCCAAAACATAATTTAAATGGATTTGGAGCTTTAGAGCTAGAGGGTAAAGCAAGTGAAACCAAATCAAGTGCAAATAGATAAGGCAGATGCTTAGAGAGGTTTTAAAAACCACCCTGGAGAATAAGGGTGAAGAGGTGGCTACCTGCGTAGGAGGATGGCTATTGACACAGCTTTGTGCTTCGTAACTGTCTTGGAGCTAGGGGGATTTGAGCTGCTCATGAAAACTAGTTCAGAGAATTGACAACACCTGTACACGGCTCTTCTGGAAGAGGAACAGCATAGAAAGGAGAGATCTGGGATCCTGAAAGACACTCTTCAAGACCAATAAAAGAAAAAATATTCAATTCTTACGTGCTTTAGCACTGCCTTGTAGGTTGTGATGGTAATACTGAAATCAACCAAAATTTGCCAGTCCACACTGGTACAATTTCAAGTAGCAGTGAATAAAGGCGGAGAGCAGAAAGCATGTGAATAGCACAAGTTTTGTTGGGAGGAATGGTTCTTAGTAAGTGAAGTTGCTAGAATTTAGTCTTTTAAGAGTAAATTCCACCAATATGTTTGGAGTAGGCCTCTAGCTTTCTTCAGTGGCAAAAACATTCAGGACTACATCATTTTCCTGTCTGCTGCAAGCTGCACATAAGTGTTTTCAGAAACTATGTCCTGTCTGTGGGGATTTGAAAGTCAAAAGACGTGAACTTTGGACTCATCAAATGCTGTTTATCCTTTTCCCAGGAAAACTTGGTATCTTAGCCTCCAAAATCAAATCCCATAGTTATGGTAAATTATGCCTGGAGTTGACCTTTCTGTAATTGTTTTCCCCTTGAAAAGTGTAAGCATGAAGAACGGGTTTTGTTCAACTCAGTATCCCATGATAAGAAAAAAAGTAATGCATTTTTCAGGAGAAAAATACTGTGTTGTCTGATCCAACAGAAAAAGATAAAAGATGTTCAGCAGTGAAGTGCCAATATTATAAAACAGGCAGTAGCTCCTTTAAATAGCAAAATTTGTTATGTACATCTGTTGCATATTAGCAAGATTAATTTTTTTTATACTAATTACTGATATGTGGACTTCACTTCTATAGTTGGATCATTTCCTAATATTTAAAAATTGGAACAGGAGGGAGAAAGAGCTTTATCTAACTTTAGAGGTTATTATAGTTGAGCTTCTTTCCAAGGCTAATTAGAGAAATCAGGCTGACATAAGTCAATCCTTGGCTTTCATGTTGTAGTTCGACACTTGAATTAGCTGTGTAGTGTTTTTCTGGATGACTAGTTATGGTCAAACAAATGGCTATTTTTTCTTTCGTTTCTATTGTTTCTTTTGTTAATGTGTCCCCAGTAGCTTGTGTGCAAGAAGGCCATCTTTCATCAGGTTGCCCTGTGGCAACTGTGTGACCCCTGTGAGGAGGACAGTGACAAAGTTAACCATGATTTTTCACTGATAAATTGAGCTTGTTTTATATGATAGATAACCAGATTACCTTAAGGAAAGCACGACTGAACTTGGTGTGTATTTAGATAAGGAATGCGCTTGAGCTTAGGACATTACTACCAGTCTGCAGATCTAAACTTGTCCTTGCAAATCAGTTTATTTTAAGAATCAAGCCAACTTTTTGCAACATTTAGCTGGTCTTAAGAAGTGGAGCACTCATTAAAAAATCTCTAGTTAAAATTGCTAGGGATTCTCTCAGACCAGCTAGTTCTGACAAAAGCAGACCACAAAGGCAGTTCAAATGAAAACAAGTACTAAAACTTAGATGAATGTTTTTATTCTCAGATGGCTGTCTACCCTCTGGATTGCTAGAGAAAACAGTAGAGATTTAGATAATGTTATGAAAGTTCATACTCGGAACATTGGCTCTGCTGTCAGTAACCAGCATTTGCTGTGTTTTCTCAAGCTGTGTTATCCCTAAAGAAGGTCACCCAGGACACAGCGTGTCTTTTGGTTAAAATTTGTCTATGCTAAAGTCACCATGGAGATCATTCTGACAGAAATCTGTTTCTAAAAAAATTCACTTTTTCTGATGTTAATCCAGCAGGCTTTATAGGAGTGGATCACTTAGTCTCAATGCAATAACAGTAGCATTTCAAGGATACTTTAGAAGTGAGAGTTGATGGTATTTAAGTGTTCCCTATATTGTGGCCAAAAAAAAAAAATGACAACAGACACAACCATTAAGCTGATAATTAGAAAACTAAAAAGACAAATCCATTTGGTAATACTACTTGTCATATTAAAAAAATACTTTAAAAATTTTGATTTATCATAACATATAACCCAAGCTCACTTCTCCAGTAGAATAATTTACTCTCCATTGCTGTAGAGTATACCTTGCATGTGCAAATTTTGTGATTATTTTTCTTAAACAGATATTGTAAAAGGTTTTGGCTAACTACTCAAAAGAGTACTTGAGGAATAATCGTATTTTAAAAGAAAAAAATTAGAGCTGTGCTTCCAAAGTTCATTCTTCTAGAGAGGAAACAGAAGTAAGGCTACAAAACCAGAAGTCTAAAGAGCTGTCATGTTATAGATACTATTTAGAAAGGCAGTAATTTTTGCTTCTTTAATTTGACTTTCACTTAGGATTTTAGTTCTTTTACTTCCTGCTTAAACCCTTTGTGCTTTCACATCAATGCCCAAGTGGAAACCAGTAACAAGGCGTGTCCCTCAAGGATCCGTACTGGGACCAGTGCTGTTTATTATCTTCATCAATGACAGATAGTGGGATTGAGTGGTTTTTTTCTGTCTGTGATTTAATTCTGTCCATGAAGAATATGTCTGCTGTAAAGCATGGACTTTCTAGGGAGTACATGAAAGAACCTGCAAAACTGAACAGCTCATCAGGTCTTTTCATAAAGATGTGATCAGGAGAGGACACAAGGTCTGTTAAGGAATCTCCTTTTTGGTCTGGGTTGATTAACTTGATTCCTTTCCATAGGCAGTAAGAACACGTAGTGGACTGATAACATTAATTTGTTCTTAAAACCTCTGAAAAACTGCCTGTTCTATGAGAATTCGGTTTCACTTTGCTATTCCTGTTTAAAGTAGTCACTTAAGTAAGAGAGAAACTTTGCCATACAGTAGACAGTGCCAAACTGAGTCTTAACTCATCTTTGTGAAAGGTGAACCTGAGATCCTTAACTACACGCTTTCAGAGATGACTGTGCAACAGCCTGTGCTCCACAGTTTGAGCATGGATTTGTTAAGGTTTTAGTGAAATGAAACAGGAAAGGGTTGTAGTTCTTCATGTGCTGTACCTTCTTTCTTCTAGTTTTCCTGTTTCTGTATTTTCTTCTGTTGTCTGTACAGTTAACCAGATACTTTAAAGGCTTTCTTCAGAAGGATGCTCTCACAACTGGCAGAGGTCTGGGAGCTGATCTGAAGGTGATGGCATTCTGTCTTGGTTTTCAACTTGTTGAACTGGTCAATAATAAATGCAATCTTGAATTGTGAGAATGAAGAAATTATAACATAAGCAGTACAGTTGTATATGAACAGTTATATGAAAAACCAGGATAAACTATGATTACTTGAAATACTCTTCCAGCTTTCCTCCACAAATGCATCTATTTTAAATGAACAGTAACAAAACAAAAATTAAAAGGTTCAGCGTCAAAGTTCATGATGAATAAACATTTCAGTGAGTTAAAAGCAGGTTTTTAGTAGTTCCATTATACACTTCCTACTCAGATGGCATTATGATTTGAGGGGTGTGTTATTGAAATACAATAATTGTTTTCATTCAGGTAAACAAACATTAAAGATATTTGATGGGAATGATGCAGTGAAACGCAATCAATTTCGACTGATTTCAGTTCCAAGGATTGCAAAAAATGAAGAAGTTGTGGTAAGATACCCGGTGAAGGTCAATATTCCAGTGTGATAAAGGGGCATATGATTGTATATTACAATAGTCAAAAGCTAACAGTTTTACAAATGTAACTCAACAACAACAAAATCTGTAAACAGGCTGTAATATTACAATGTAATTTGACTTCTGTGTGTGGTGTTCTTGTTTTAGAGCATCTGAAGAAGTGGTGGCCTTACATATCTGTAGCATAACAGAGACTGCAGCATATCATGTGTTAAGCAGTCATTCTCCTTCCCTGTGTGACACTGAAGTCTGGTTTTGGTGATGTGAGCAATACTGGATAATCAGCTCCTTCAACCTTGCTGCTCTTCTGTAGTATTTAGTGGTCTGACGTTTATCCTGAACAGCCACCACTGTTCACTTCAGTTAACCAGCTTTGAAGACTGAATGGTGTGATAGTTACCTCCACTCCTCAGCTGTGAAAGTGATGAATTATTGATCACACAGTGGCCACTCCCTGGCTTTTCCAGTGGTCCGTCTGAGGTGGAGACATGACTCTGTACTAAATCAAATATTCAGTATAGATCTGAATTTTCTAGGCTGGGCACAGACCCCACACTGCAGAAATGAAGCCTGGAGGGGGTATGGTGTCATGCACTGTATAATTGAGCATGGTGAGGACTCAGAGGTGTAAAAGACATGGCACAGGAGTCTGGAGAATTTATTACACCAAAATTTTCACAGTTTAAACCTACAGCTCATTATGATTTTTATCTTGGTTTTGTCCTTAAAATCAGCATGAGTTTTGAAAAGGTTTGTAGCATTCTGCATGCCAAAGATCTATACAGTGCTGAAAACACTTGTATTGAGGAGTGCTACTTGGCTTTCAAGCACATTTTACATGGCTGCTGCGTATAATACCAGTGCAGATTAATACCAATTCTCATAAGTGACTTACTTACTAGTCTATATTCAGTGCAGTGTCCGTGTTATCAGAGGTGTTGCAGGCACGGGCCAGTAATGGATGTAAAATCCCTGTGATTGCTTGCACATTCCAAGGACAGTCCTCACCTTTCCTCCTCACAGGTGTGTGGGTTGAGGGCAGCCTTGAGGCTGAGAAGCTCACTAATTTTCAGCATCCCCTTAGTGCAAGAAGATTGAATATGCAGAGTTGGGCACAATCAGCTGTAACTTACCATTTTCCTTGTGGAGTAAATTTTGCATGCAGTGAGTTTAGCTTTAGTGGTGCTGAATATTTACACTTGATCTGTGGAGTTAAAGTGACTATAGCTTGACAAAAATACTGTGGGCTGTGCTCAAATCCATTGATATCTCAAGTTTTCTTTTTCTATCTTCCACTAAAATTTATTTTCAAAACTTCAGTCTTGTTTTGGTTTTTGCCATTGCTATATATCCACTGTTCTGTGCTTAAAACATGCATTAAAGGTTGCTTCCACAATTAAAGTATTTATAAATGTCTGTGGCTATACAGATATTAATGGTGCCTTTTCAAGAAAATGTTAGTGTATCTTGCTGTGTTGTAGGAGGCTGCTTTGAGGGCATACTACATAAATGATGACCAGCAGGAGTATGAGCTTCAGACCTTCACACAGCAGGCACTGCTGTCTGATGATGTTATCAACAGGAACGATGATGCAGAGGACAGCAACTTGGGTTCAGTATTCCGAGAATCCATCCCTGAAGCTTGGATCATCAGGGCCAAACCAAAGGACGAGGAAGTGATCAGAATTTATCCTGCCTGGCTGAAGTGAGTGTTTTCCTCCTTTATCACAAGGCTATTCTGCTTGGCTACGTTTGTCCTCTGCAGGCTAGCCCAGAGTGTTTCAGTTACTGAAGTCACACAAATGGAACAGAATGTAGTTTCTTCTTCTGTGTATCAGGATTCTTCTGTTTGGTTTTCTGAATGAGTAATATATGTATTATTCATTTCTGTGCCTGGAAACATGCTTGTGGGCTTCTTTACATGCATGGGACATACTGTGCAACTTGTTAAGTTCTATTATCATGCGTTTGGCCAAGAAGATGCAACTTTAGACTAACTCCCTCTGTAAACAAATGATGAGATGCATGTGTCACTTGAAAGCCTGATTTATTTTCTTTTGGAAGAAATGTTAAGTAGGAAAAGTTCAGTGTAACTTCTGATGTGAGAATAGGAGGAAAAAATAACGAAAAAGAAAATCTATTCCATTTACCACTGAGACAATATGCATTTTAGTCATATTTAGCAGTGGAAACAAAACTGGCTGGTGACCTATTAATTTTTTTATAGCAGTGGGATAAAATTTAGATGTTTGTTCATTTTACTAATGCAACTTCATTGCCAAAATTTATGAAAGACTTACTAAAAGTAATTCTGTGTATAGGAAGAAACTGATTTGCAGCGTTACAATTGTAATGATGAGTTCCTTGAGATAAAAGTCTTTGCTTGTCTGTGGGGCTAATACTGTATCTACCATGAGCCTCAGTGAACAATGTTCTTCAACTAATACAGATGTCTGCCATAGAAAATTTGCCACTTAGGTAAAAAAGGTGCATATAGGATAGATCCAATGATTGTCCTAAAATAAGTATTTCTTTTCTCTTTAGGGTGGGAATGGCATATGTTTCTCTGCGAGTAAATAAGGATAGCACTACGCAGACTGTGATCAAAGAAGTGCTTCCATTACTTGGAAGGCAGGTAAACAAAAGTTCATAAGCGTGTCCATATACGACCTAAGTGACCCTGGGGTGGGCTGTGTATGTCTTTCTCTTTAGAAAATTTGTAATTCATCCATTCACAATTAATGTGAATGTTGTTAGTGTTTGGTAGATGATCTCTCATTACTGGTGTGATGCTCAGGACTTTCTGCAGTCTTGATGGTAGACCTACTTGCTCTTTACAGCAAGTTACCATCAGTCTTTGTGAGTCAAACAGATTTACTTGCATGAGCACAGTGATTCTTGGTGTGCAGTATCTTTTTTTTCTGGTTGTTTGTCTTGAGATATTTAAAATACATTTGTATGTAACTACACTGCCAATCTTACCTTATTGGGAAACTGGGCAATCACTGTTAGGATGATCGTGCTTGTTTCCCTCTTCTTTGTGCTGCTCTGCAAAGGAAATCGTTTGGTTCATGCTAATTTGATTGTTGGAATCTTAAGTTGGAAGGGAACCCCAAGGATCACTGAATCCAACTCCCTGCTCCTCACAGAACTACCTAAAACTAAACCATACATCTAAGAGCATCATCCAGATGCTCTCTGACAGGCTTGGTACTGTGATCACTTCCCTGGGGACCCTGTTCCAGTGACCCACCACCCTCTCAGTGGAGAACCTTTTTCTAATGTCCAGTGTGAACTTCTGATGCAGCTTCATTCCATTTCCTCATGTACTAATGCTGGTCACCAGGGAGAGGAGATCAGCACCTCCTGTTTCACTGCCCCCCTTGGGGAAGTTGTAGGCTGTGATGAGGTCACCCCTCAGCCTTCTCCAAGCTGAACAAGTGACTTCAGCTGCTCCTCTTAGGTCTTGCACTTGAGACCTTTCACCACCTTGGTTGCCCTCCTCTGGACACACTCTTATAATTTGATGTCCTTCTTATATTGAGGCATCCAAAACTGCACACAGTACTTGAGGTGGGGCCCCACCAGTGCAGCGTAGAGTGGGACAATCACCTCTCTCGACTGGCTAGCTGTGCTGTGCTTGGCCCAGGACACAGCTGGCCCTTTTGGCTGCCAGGGCACATTATTGCTTCATATTCAAATTGCCATAAACCCAACCCCCCCCAGATCTCTTTCTGGAGGGCTGCTCTCCAGCCTCTCATCCCCCAGTTTGTACATACAATGAGAATTACCCTGTTTCAGGTGCAGAATCCAGCACTCATTAGATTTCATTTGGTTGGTGACTGCCCAGCTCTCTCCTCTACCCAGATCTCTCTGTACAGCTTGTCTACCCTCAAGGGGGTCCACAGCTCCTCCTAGTTTAGTATGGTCAGCAAACTCACTTAATATCCAGTGTCCAGATGATTTTTAAACACATTAAAGAGCACTGGCCATAAAATTGAGGCCTGGGGAACCCCACTGGTGACTGCCTGCCAGCCTGATGTAACTCCATTTACTATAACACTTTGAGCCAGACCCACCAGCCAATTGCTCACCCGTGTTACGGACTTGTCTAGCTGCGTGCTGGACATTTTGTCCAGAAGGATACTGTGAGAGACTCATGCTGCCTGTGGCCAGTGACTGCACTGTCTCTCAAGTGTTTTTCAATAACTCCCAGGGTAACCATCTCCATAAATTTAACAGGCTGTTAAAGTGGGACTGACAGGTCTGTAATTACCAGGATCTTCCTTCTTGGCCTTCTTGAAAACTGGGACACTGTTTGCCAGCTTCCAGTCAACTGGGGCCTCACCAGGCTCCCAAGACAGCAGAAAATAATGGGAGAGAGGTCTCACGATGATATTGGCCAGCTCTTTCACCACCAGTCTGTGGATCCCATCAGGCCCCATAGACTTAGGTGCATCCAGCTGGAGCAGCAAGTGTTGATACAAGTTCAAGGTCAGCTGGGAGTTTATCATCCCCCAGTAACAGCCCTCCAACACTGAGCTCCAGGGTCCCAGGGCCCACCATGGGTGTTGAAGACAGAGGCAAAGAAGACATTAAATGTCTCTGCTTTGTCTGCATCCCTATTTGTGAAGTGACCAACCTCATCAAGTAATGACCAATGTTATTTCTGATCCTCCTTTTGCTGTTAACTTACTTTAAAAAGCCCTTTTTGTTGTTCTTCACAGTGCTGGACAGCTTAAACTCTAATCGAGCTTTGGCCACAAAATTTTTCTCCCTGCAGTGGTGAATAGCATCTCCATAGTCCTCAACAACTAGAAGGAATGACTTAAGGCTGAATGACACCCACATTCTTTACCACCAGCATTCCTTCCCACCTCATTGGAAATTATTAGATACATCTTGTAATCTTGTAGAGGCACATGTTTTACTTGGAAGACAATTTCTTTTCAGTCTGCCTGTCTTTATTACAGTAGGTGCCAAGATAGGATGGCTTTTAGGAAACGTGTTAGTAGAATTTGCGATTGTGCCAAGACACTGTCAGTCTCAAGACACACAGGTGTGGAAGCATGAAGCTATCATGTGCACATTGCATTCATCTGCTGGGGCTTGTGAGCACACCAGCAGATCAGCACACTTCTACTGCTCCAGAGAACAGCAATGCTCACCAAGGGCAACCACCGCCTGCTGTGGTTATTTACAGAGTACAGAGGGTCATGTGTGTGGCTAGCTACCTGCAGTCGGTGAGAACTGTAGATCTCTGTTTAGGCATACAGTGATGTGGTGCATGCAGCTCATTTTGCATCACAGGATGGTTCTAGGATTTCATTTCTGTCCTTTTCCTCAAGTGCTGTGGATCTTTTAACAAAACTTGGAAAATCTTGTCTGAAGTCTTGTCTCAGCTGAAAAAAGCTGTGAAACAGGACAGTTGGGTACCCTGCCTGGGAAAGATTTTCACATCTTGGTATTTGGAAAGCTAGTTTTATGTTGTAAGAAACTTAATACCTTGGCTCAATTGCAATTTCTCTGATACTGGTAGGTTTTTAAAGGGTTTTCTCCTTTTTCTGTAGGAAGATGCACATTTAGGAAATCTCTCTTTAATATCCAGAATTTGCCTGTACTAAAGATCCTCTCCAGGTCACTCTCATCAAATTTCAGGCAAAGCAAATGTAGGCAGTTTTTTTAACACTTTTAACACCCGTGTTCATGACATGTAAAGCAAAATAATTTGTCCTCTGAGTCTCAAGGACAAAAATTAAGAGGCTTCCTTGAAGTGTTGTAATAATCCTAGTAAATAGTTCAAATCCTGGCTGTGCCAGCTTTTCTCATCTGGCTTCAAGGTGCCCAGGTGGTCCCTGGCAGTATAGTTTGCAGAAGGGACTGTGGCACATGTGAAGAGGGTTTCCTTCCATCAGTGCTGGTGGAGTGTCCCAGGCAATAGGGACCAGTCAGACTGCTTTTGCTGAGCCTGGTTCCTGGGCAATCTTCTCAAAGAGAAAGTTCATTCCCAGCTGTGCACTCTTTTCTCTGGAAGGACACTCTGGAAGTATCCTAGTTGAGCTGCTGATCATGGAAGGGGGGTAGAGTTAACTGTGCTTTACAGGTGCCTCTTCACCATAGGGCTGCAAGGACGTCAATGTAGTTAAAGGCATGGGAGCCTGGCACCACGTGTGGGAGGCTGAGTGTGTAAAATGAAGATGTTTCCTGGCTTGGGAGGAGTGAGTTAAGGGAAGAACATCATAGTTCATCTTAAAATGTTTGATTTTCCACACTCTGTGTGTGCAGTGTATAACATAACTTTCATGTAAACATCTGGCAAAATTGTATTTCATTCAGAAGCTACGTTTACATGTTGCATCTTTTGGCAGACGGAGAGCCTCCAGAATTTCAAATTGGTGGAAGTGCTTATGGGCAGTAAGCAAGGTAAGTGAAGGAGCGTTTTCCAAAGGTACATCTGTAACTGGTCTTCTAGATTATTTTTTTCCCCATTTAACACAGTCACAGATAATTTTGCACAATAAATTCCTTCACAAATGAAACTTCACCATCATGTTGAAACACTTAATCAGAAGTGATGTTGGTTCTTTCCAGTCTTGTGTGTCCTGTGGGAACATGGTTCCCATCACTTTTTCATCATCATGTAAATAATTTTCTCAACTGCAGTTATTTAGTGAAGATTAATTGTAAAGTTCAGTTGCCTCCCTTCCTTCTCTCCTCTTTCCCCCTCACACTGCCCCCAGACATGAAGGAATTCAAGTCCTGAGATAATCTGAGGAGTATGTGTGTATGTATATTCTGTGTGAAGTACAGAAATACGCAGGCCTGGCATTGCCTGAGAGATTTGTGATCCTGCAGGAGCTACGCTGGTGTTCTATTAGTTCACATCCCTTTCTGCTTCATTATTTGTAAGGTGGCATGGAGAGATAAATAAAGCCACTGAATTAGTCTGATGATAACCTGGCCACACTGGAGTAGATATCTTTGTAGATTGAATACTGGTGTGATACTTTGCTTTCTTTGTGAGCATTATCAGTAAGTTGTTTTTTAAGTTTATTGTAGCCTTGTGAATACCTTACCTCAGTTGGCTTCTGGTGCTCTGTTTTAAAGCATCATTTACAACCATGCTTTAGCTGGAAGTTGTTACGATTGTTTTAGTATTTTAATAAAATGTAGAAGTTGGTTATTACTGTACTAGGCAGGGAATGTAGTATTTAAGTCTTCTGTCAAAAAGTTAGCTTGCTACCAAAGTACTGCTTGTCTTTTGAGTGGATTCAGGCTGTTTCTGCCTCTTTTTTAAAGAAGGGTGGTGGTTAAGAACTGTGAACAGAATTGGGCTGTTCAGAGCACCTACATGGTTTTTCTGCTAACAATGAGTAGTTCAGGTCTGTGTGGTCCTTCATATTAATGTTAGTTGTATACAGAGTTGTGAAGTTTCCCTAATATTTTATTGTTTTAGTTTAACTGAGCTTGATAATAACTTACAATGCTTTCAAACATGATTAATATTCTTGCTGTCTCTAGTTCAGCGCATGGTCTTGGACAATCAGGAACCAATTCTTAACAGACTCAAGGACACAAGAAAGGTAAATCTTAAAAAGAAATGTCATCCTTTTTAATAGCAAGTAGGGAGTCCCTTTTCTTACAGGAAAAATAAGTAATCAGTTACCCCCCCAGCTGGTTCATCTGTAGAGAAGCTAAGTGCTTGGGCTGAAGTTTGTTTCTGCTCGTGATGTTCTCTAGGTGTAGAGGACTTGATTACTAAGTTCAGAACTATTTGGTATTTTGTTTCATGAAATCTGTTTGCCAAATGTCTCGTTATTTATATTTTTCTTTATTTTGGTAGACTTCAATACGTCAGATGAATCAAACAAGATTTTACATTGTGGAAAACAGTAAATCCATTGTACAAGTACATTTATTTGTTGGTGGCCTTCCACCTCAACTCTCCCCTGAAGAATACACAAATATTCTCAAGGATGAATTAGCTATCAAAAGTAAGTGAGCAGGTGCACTTTGAGATATATTCACTTGTACAGAGTAAAATGTAGTAGCATCTATTGCTTCTTTTTATTATTTTTTTCTTAACGTTTTCTGACCTTGATTGAAAAATCAGTCTACCTTGTATTCTCACAGGGGGCTTTTTTATTCATTTTAAACATGTTCATGGTTACATGAGAGATGTGACAGAGTTACGGAATTATAATTACATTATTTGAGTTGAATGTGACCACACCATTTTTTTTTTTAGTGAAAAGGCATCACTTTATAGAAGTGAACTGTACGTACCTTACACCATTCAAATTATGGCAGTGCAATTTAATTCCCTGTGCATGAATGTTCCTTGCCTTTATTAGCCTCTGACTATTTTGTGTGGGCTGTCCTTCATGAGCTCTGTGACTGGTCATGGGGAAGTATGAGCAATGTATGCACACACATATGGACAAGCACTCTGTGAAAAGAATTTATTTTTCTTTTGCAAAGAAGTGTAATTGATTTTTCATAATACTCTTTCAACCAACATGTTCTGTAAACAGTGTCAGGAATGCATCATGCTTTTTGTTTCAGGAAACAAAGCATTTTTCCTAGTCTTTTGTGTAACTTCAAGAGGAATTAAACTTTAAATGCCAGAAAGAATTCATAGTCACCTTTTATGAAAATTGGTTTGGCTTTTCTAACTTGCAAAGTAAACTTAAGAGAGGGAAAATGTTAGCTGGAGGTTCTCCCTATATTTGTATAACTTTTAATATTTATTTATATTATATTTATGTAACTTTTAAAAATATTTTAAATATTTACTCTAAATGTACCCAAGGTTTTATGTGTTTATATTTTTTACCCTTTGCAGCAAATGTAGTATCTGTGAGTCATGTTTATCAAGTACAAGGTAAGCATTAAGATTTTTAGTCTTGCATACAATGTCTATTTTCAAAACTGCAGCCTAATACTAGGGGCTCTAGGCTCAGGGTGAGTTAGCTGTACTGCATAAGCAAAAAAGGCCTTCAGATAAAATGTGACAGCTTGTGTTTATGAAGAGCAGTGGATTAGTGTCACCTCATTAAAAAAATTAGAAGGTTATCTTCATGCCTTATGTATCAGAAAATGGTAGTATTTCATCATAAAAATGAGTTTTGAAGCTGCACTGAAACTGAATAGTCTAACACCACTGAGCTGTTAAAAAACCTTCAAATTCTCTCTTTTTGGTTTGACTTCTAAAATACAAAAATTTGGTGCTGTTTTTGAACTTGATGGGATTGTTTCACAGCTACTGTTTACTAGCACAGCATTAAGTGGGGGTCCAGTGGCTGAAAGTCTGAAGAAAATCAGTGCACTCATCTCTGCGTTCATCCTTTGAACTGTTGCTTTGCTTTTGCTGTACAAATTTTATTTCAGTGAGGCCAGAAAAGCTGTGAGGCTTCTGAGGGCCAGAGCAGGAGAGGCTCTGTGCAGCTTTAGTGCAGTGACCAGGTGGAGATCCATGTTTGGTAAAGCTTAAATTGTATGTTTAGGTGTCCATGTTCGAGATGTTTCACGTCCTTTGGCAGGCTGAACTTTCACATGACCACTAAATTAATCTTTCTGTAGCATGGTTTTGAAGACAGTGTGCTTCCTTTGTGTGTTTGTTGTCTCCCCATGGCTGCCTAATACTGTCTTCTCATAAGGAAAACCATAAAGCTTTCAGATGTACCTTCTTCTTTTCACACTTGTCAATGTTGCATAGCTGCTTTTGTGATAGTCTTTTCATGTCATAGCTTCATTTAACCAAGTTTACCTGAATGTCCTTTTTTAGACATTTCAGCTTGTATGTGATTTTTTTATTGTTCTTAAAGTTTCTTCACTTTCTGAGTATTTTTATATTTCTGATAATTTCCTGACTCTTAATTTTGGTTGCAGCCAGCTTCTGTTGCCAGCTTACAACTCGTATGCTGTCTGTCATGTACTTTGATCATGTCCTGCCCTGTTTTCCTCCTCACTGAGTATCGTCCTTTAAACTAACTTGTCAGTATTTTATTTTATTTTTCCCTCTTTTATTCACTTTTTCTCCAACTTCCTCAGACAGGACCTAAGCCAACATAAAGATCTTAAACTGATTCTCAAACCAAGTCTTTGCTTGTAATAATTCTTGCTAGATGTCAGTGAATGGAACTACTGGATTTTTAATAATGAAATAAAAATGAAACCTGAAGCCTTTGTCACTTTTACATGATGAGAAGAGCCTGTTAATTATGATAAAGAGTATGGAAATAGGCCATACTTATGAAGCTCAGAGGAAGTCTTTAAATATGCATCAATTCTATGCTGCAATTCTTCTTGTCCTCAAACTCCTTTGCTTTAACAATGACCTGGGGTGTGTTTGAGGGTAAGAAGGAAGGCTTAAAAAACAAAACAGCCTAATTCACTGATAACCAACAACTACAACTGTGGCAGAGTAACTTTTCCTGAATAATGCCCTGAGTAAATAGAATAAACTTTTGCTGTGATATGACGGTACTGCTTTCCTAATAAGAACAGAAAATACAAGAAATAGTTCTGATGCCTCTTTACAGGTGCTGTTGTACTCAAAATGTCATGCTTTTCTGAAGCTGAAAGAATATATATGCTAGCTAAAGATACAACTGTCAATGACAAGCCTCTGAATGCCGTGGTGATTCCTGAAGTTATGGTAAGAGATGGGTTTGAACTTGAAAAATGTTTTTAAAAGAAAGGCAATTACCTTAAGACTTTATTTTCCTGGAAGTAAATGAAAATACATTTTATTCAAAGGAGCCATACAGAGAGTTTCTCTAAGTAGTGTGATTGAAAAAAAGTACTGGAGAGCCTGTGCTTTGTGTATATGATATACTCCTGTGAGTTAAGTCACTTGTCCTGTTACTGTTGAGTTATCAGAAATAACTATACAACTGCAAAACTATTCAACTATAAAGAGGAGAAAAACAGTTTTTTTCCCTCTTTATTTCTTTCAATGATCAAAAAGTTAGGTGGGATTTTAATTTTAGCTGGCAGGTATTAAAATGCTTACAACTACTTTGTTTGGGGACTAAATGTGTTTTCTCCCTAACCACAAGGGTAAAGTACTACTGCTAATCTTCACATTGACAGTATCTTCATTTCCTCATTCTGTAGCAAGGGAGTTTGGCCTTGTTTTAAATGCTGCATTGTGGATTTCAGAGGAAAATAGTCTTTTGAAAGACTTAGTGCAAGAGTGCTTTCACAAATGCAGGCTTGATTCCGATTTATTACTTTTTATGGTTACAAATCCTTTTCCTGTGAATCAGTTGGACTAGTAATAGTTTTCATGTTAATAAAGCAGATTCAGGATTAGAAGAGGGAAATGGTTCACTGAGCAAAGTGATTTTTAACCAGGATGACGTAGGTTCTGTCTAAAAGAGAGTGTAGCTGTAGTTACTCTCCGCTGAGCGGTGGTCTGTTGTGCAGCTACTGTCTTTCTGAAGATGTGTTATGGCAAGACAATTTTGGTGTGACTTCTTAGAACTTCACAGGAGGCTGAAGACTTTAAAAAATACATAATTAGTGGAAACTATGAAACAGCTTTAGATGGGAAAGTCTCAAGTTCAATAGCCATACTTGAGAGAGTCCAGCGCAGAGCCACTAAGATGATGAAGGGAGTGGAACATCTCCCTTATGAGGAAAGGCTGAGGAAGCTGGGTCTCTTTAGCTTGGAGAAAAGGAGACTGAGGGGTGACCTCATCCATGGTTACAAATATGTAAAGGGTGAGGGTCAGGACGATAGAGCCAAGCTTTTTACAGTAATGACCAATGATAGGACAAGGGGCAATGGATGCAAACTGGAGCACAGGAGGTTCCATGTGAATATCAGGAAGAACTTCTTCACTGTGAGAGTGACAGAGCACTGGAACAGGCTGCCCAGAGAGGCTGTGGAGTCTCCTTCCCTGGAGACATTCAAAACCCGCCTGGATGCGTTCCTGTGTGATGTACTCTAGGTGACCCTGCTCTGGTAGGGGGGTTGGACTAGATGATCTTTCAAGGTCCCTTCAAACCCTTAGGATTCTGTGATTCTGTGATACTTGCATACCTACACATGCCTGCTTTTACCATTTAGAGATTCCTGTACTTGTCAAAGATCTCTGAAGGCAAAATTATTTTTTTTCTATATGAGCAGATACTAGTGGCAGTGCTTACATGAAACCGACAGGATTAAAAACTATCCCTCCACCAAAATAAAGTGAGAGCCTTGTTTTTTATGCATGCATTATGTTTTGTAAGATCCTTAGAAACCAAAGTCCCTCCTCATCCAAACTATGTGTCAGAGTTTCTGTTATCAGAAACAGAAGGCAGCGTGAAGGTGGGACTGCTTTGGGATGCTTGTTTTCTGTGTTTTTTAGGCCAAATGCATTATGAACCTAGATTTGCTGCATTGTGTGTGAGATTGAACATACCCTGCTCTGTTGATTACCTGTATCTGGTTTTCTGACATTATGTGTGTTTGAAGTGAACTTCTTGATGCCAGGGAAATATGGATAATTATATCTGTTATCTGTTATATCCAGACCTTGATAGGCTGGAGAGTTGGGCGGGGAGAAACTTAATGAAATTCAACAAGGGCAAGTGCAGAGTTTTGCATCTGGGGAAGAACAACACCATGCACCAGTACAGGCTGGGGGCTGACCTGCTGGAGAGCAGTGTAGGAGAAAGGGACCTGGGGGTCCTGGTGGACAGGAGGATGACCATGAGCCAGCAATGTGCCCTTGTGGCCAAGAAGGCCAATGGCATCCTGGGGTGCATTAGAAGGGGGGTGGTTAGTAGGTCGAGAGAGGTTCTCCTCCCCCTCTATTCTGCCCTAGTGAGGCCACATCTGGAGTATTGTGTCCAGTTCTGGGCCCCACAGTTCAAGAAGGACATGGAACTGCTTGAGAGAGTCCAGCGCAGAGCCACTAAGATGATTAAGGGAGTGGAACATCTCCCTTATGAGGAAAGGCTGAGGAAGCTGGGTCTCTTTAGCTTGGAGAAAAGGAGACTGAGGGGTGACCTCATCCATGTTTACAAATATGTAAAGGGTGAAGGTCAGGATGATGGAGCCAAGCTTTTTGCAGTGACGTCCAATGATAGGACAAGGGGCAATGGGTGTAAACTGGAGCATAGGAGGTTCCATGTGAATATCAGGAGAAACTTTTTCACTGTGAGAGTGACAGAGCACTGGAACAGGCTGCCCAGAGAGGTTGTGGAGTCTCCTTCACTGGAGACATTCAAAACCCGCCTGGATGCGTTCCTGTGTGATGTACTCTAGGTGACCCTGCTGTGGCAGGGGGGTTGGACTAGATGATCCTTCGAGGTCCCTTCCAATCCCTAGAATTCTGTGATCTGATGCAAGATATTTTTTAGAAACTGCAGTTCAGGGAGCTGCTAGGGATGATTTGTAATATGTAAGTAGAGAAGGGCTGTACTTGTGCACATACATTTTGTTTCTGTTTCAGCATGTATTGTTTATATTTGGTCATCTTGCTGAAATGAGCCTAAAGTTAATCTAAATAATATTTTGAGTGTTGTTCATATATACTTTGGACACCCAGCTTACACTATTCACTGATTACCCAGGGTAAACTAATGAGTGAGTGTTGACCCTACTTTGCGTAGCAGTTGGACTAGATGACCTCCTGAGGTACCTTCCAAACCAGATCATCCTATGATACTAGTAGCCTTTGTTTATATATGTGACCATTTAAATACAGCACCAGGAAATACTTACGCAGGAACTGAGCATAATAATAAATTTATGCTGTGCTTATCATTCCTCTTGTGGGTGAAATACAAAGAAATTGGGAGTGAAGGGCTAATGTGTAGGCTCAGAAGAAGAATGAGTGATAAAGCAAAGGCCACAGTGTTTTGGTTAATGAATGATTTTTCCAAATTGCAACTTAAATAAAAAAAAAACCAAACCAAACACACAAAACCAAACAACCCCCTTAGAAGTCAGCAAAAACACAGACGTGAATCGGTGAGATTCACTTACCCTGTGTCTCAAAGACCTTTTAACAAGGAGGCCCACTTGTAGTCTGGCATGGTCAGGTCTGCCAGAAGCAATTAATCCTCTTACTATAATTACTGAAAAGTTTGCATGCAGA
This sequence comes from Aegotheles bennettii, assembly GCA_013398125.1. Lineage (NCBI taxonomy): Eukaryota > Metazoa > Chordata > Aves > Caprimulgiformes > Aegothelidae > Aegotheles > Aegotheles bennettii. Next base: position 70,062 of record VZRW01000363.1, read on the forward strand.
ATCAGTATGCACTCACTGCTTATTAGAAAGTCAAGCAATTAGTGTGATCAGATGTGTTGGTCTGTTGTGATATGTCATTATCTTGGGCCTTTAGGAACTTAATCAAATGCTTTTTCATTTCACATTATCCAAATAAATGAAAATACTTTCTGTGCTGGGGTGTGAAAAAAATTACAGTCCCTTATAAAGCTGCTCTGCTGCTGTGTGTGGGGACTGCGGGGACAGTTTAGTGCCACTCTTTGGTAGTGTGTCAAGGTGGGTGACATCACAGGGCTGAAGCTTTGAATCAAAAGCTCATTTACCAGAACTTCTTTTGCAGTACTAACAAACAAGCAAACCAGCAGAGTTGTATGAGGCCAGTATTAGCATGAAAGTGACAAGTTTTTGTGGCTTTATCACTAATGCCACTTACCAGTGGAGCGCCCTCTAATGTACTGCATTTGAGTTCCGTAGGAGTAGTAGAAAAAGATGTTGGAGTTTCCCAAGTAGGTGAAACTTACCATTTAATTCATTCCACTTATTTCTCACACAAATGTGTGCAAATTAAAAGCATGGTAGGTGAATGACCCTCTTAGCAAAAACACCATGAGAGGTTACTTTCCGCTCTTCTTCAACTGCTGCAGTTCTCCAAAAAGTGAAGAAGAGTCTCGAGCTCCTGCTGTGTCGACTCGAGCTGCTGCAGTTGCCTTGAGACAACTCGCACGTTATTCCTCACCAGATGCAGTGACTCCTTTCTAGCTAGGGCAGAGGAAGCTTGTGCTTGGGATGTCTTAAGTTCTTGCATATCGGAGATGCTGCAGACAGCCCATGTGCAAGTGTTGAATTTTACTTGTCACTCAGAGATCTCTGCAGTTCCTGGAGACAGCCCACCAGCCTGGAAGATGCGCCATGGTTGTCCTGCTGGCATGGAGCACCTTGCTCCGCTTTGTCCTGAGATGTGGTTACGCAGTACATTCAACAGAAAAGGCATTAGCATGGATATTAAGTGTGTTGCCCCAGCCTGAAACCACGTTGTGCTAATCCTGACAGATTAAGAAATTCACAGTGAACTGTCAGGGTGTCTAAATCGCATGGGCCTCCTTCAGCTGTCTCTAGGAAATGAGCAATACATTCCTTCTGGAACGCCAGCCAACACAAAACCCCTCTGCAGCTTTCACTCTTCAAGCAGAGACTGAGCCAGAGCTTTAAGGGGGAAGGGAGTCCTCAGGGTGTGAGTCACACATCCCCTTCTGTCTCCTAGCAAACTCAGTCATACATCCCATAGGGGCTTTATTAAGGGATTAAAAAAAATTCCACATCGTAAGAGTGCTGCCTGTGTGTCCATCTGTAATTGTAACAGAGCACATGCTTTTCAGAAAGCAACACAGCAGCTGTGCTCTGCTGGACAAACTGTCACAGAGTTTTTAGCCCCTACTGAAAAATAAGTGTTTTCTTAGAAGCTGGCCTTTCTCTGGGGATTTCACATTGTTTCTTGCTCCTTTAAGTTCAATGAAGAGTGATGATGAAAAGCAAGTTTAACTGCAAGCACTTTCTAGAATACTTCAGTTTATTCTACATAGCTGCATTTACTCCTAAGTAGGTATAGTTAGGGATTTACATTAGAAGATACTTGAACAAAGGTGGTTTTGAGTGGTAGGACTGCTCAGTTTACACTACATACAGGTATTCTGTTAGCCCCAGGCATAGTCCATAGCTGCTTGAGTCTTAGTAGCCTGCAGAGTGAATGTTTCACTTTTTTTTTTTTTTTTTTTGGTACAAGGTGGATCTTGACAATTAGGAAATTTACATGGCAGTTTTGTAGAAACTGTAAACACATATTTGCAACTATATCTATTTACTTGGATAAGGTCTCAGATGAGTTTCCAAAATACATCTGTGCTTTTGAACATCTTGGAGCTTACCACAATTCAAAAATCATTGTGATTCCCTGAAGTTCCCTGTGAATTATTTTAGCACTTCATTTTAAACCCAGTGCATTAGAACTTGCCTGTTAAAGCAAGTAATAGAAAACATGTGTTCAGTGTGTCACTTCTGAATGTCCAAAACCAGTATTTTTAGAAACTGATTTCCTGAAGAAGAGGAGGTAGTCAAATGTTCTTTTCCACATTCAAGTCAGGTATTTGTTTGACTTGAATGTTGAGATGGTTTCTTTTCTCTGTTTATTTTTTGGAAAAGTTTTTGTTTACTTTGAGCTACAGAACTGAACATTGTTTTCTTTCTGTTATACCCTTACCCTCCTTTTTT
>VZRW01000363.1:72339-86773 GCA_013398125.1 Aegotheles bennettii
GTGCCAAGCCTGAGGTTTCAGATAGACTGTCTTGTTCAGAAAGTTGAAATGACTGCAGGTGAAATTTAGGTAGTAAAGAAGTTTGGGCAAGAAAGAAATGGAAGGTGGTCAGGTAGGAAGGTAGGGCAGGATAGAAGCTGGAACAAGTTGTGCAGGAAGGAAACAGCTTGCCCTGGTACCCCATGGGACATGGAGTTTCCTTTCAGAGTGGCTCTGCTTGTCGTTGCTTGTGGGATTTTCAAAGGACCATTCATAATGGGATATGGCAGGTGATAGTTCAGGAACTGATGGAATAGTGGAGGTGGGCTTTACTTNACTCTGCTTAATGTTTTTATTAATGCCTGTGATGGCTCAAGGGGAGGAAATCCAGTTCTCTCATTGGGATGTGTGGATACTTGAGCTGTTGACCTTACAACTCAAGAAGTCCTTCCTTTTTGTGACAGCAGCATGCATTATTTTCTTTAGACTTTCTTTTCTGGCTACAAATATTTTTTCCATATGCTTAACAGAAATAAGTATATGACCCTTGTTGTCTGTTGGATACACTTTGAATAATTGCTTCCTCTTTTCCAGTAAAGCCTGATGAAGGAGGTGAGAGGTGTTTTGACCTGGCGGTTGTCAAAGTACAACATGAAGGTGACTCCTCTGGGGAAGGCTGTATGGACAGCTTTGCAGCCTCTGCCTTGCCAACTTAGGTGTTTTGCCAGCAATGAAAACTTTCCAGTAAAAAAAAATTTTGAGGCTCTTCTGTCTCTTTGTCAGCTAAAATAGCCCTTGTTTGGATTATTTTTTGAGGAGAAAACATACATATTTTCAAACTGAAACTCTGGTAGAGTCTAAAGGATAAGGAAGGAAAGGGCAAGAGAAATGTGTTCCTGCTCTACCAGCCTGCTTAGCATTCCTCTTGCCTGTGTTTTCTGTTCGTGCCTGCAAGTCATACAGGATGGCAGAGTGTATTTCTCATGCAGGTAGTGGCATAGAGGAGAAGGGGTTTTATGTGTTTGTGGGTATCTTGACTCATCTGGCAGGGTGTGACTTGCAGAGGATTAGCACCTAGTTCTTTTAGGAAAGCAGAATTTGAGGAAATCTCTCAAATGCTGGGAAGTTCCAAACCATTGTTTATATTTTAGCATCCAGATCAGATCACAGGTAGATGATGATCTGGGATATCTCAACACCAGACTCCAGTTTGCTTCCTTGCAAAGTCCCTCGTTAATTTGTCCTGATTTCTCCATTCTTCGCCATAATCCGCTCTCTCTGGTGGTGGCTGGTGGACAACAGCCAGCAGGCTCTCCGGGTGCTCTGTCCTCCCCTCTCTCACTGTCAGTATCTCCGCATGTTTGCACATTGCAGTCATGCTGCTGCCTCACCGCCCCCTCAAATAATTTTTGTTTAAATTGACTTATATTTAGCACTGTTGTTCCATTCCCTGAATCCATCCTGTCAGCTGCGTGACAAATTTCTGTTCTCTGAGTGCTGTCCAATTTGTAAAGGCAAACTACCACAACTTAGGGACTGTGGCAAACATTTCTACTCTGAAGCACATTCATTGAAATGCCCAGTGTACTTTCCTGATGTGTACCTGCAGGACAGGTGGAGGGTGTGCTGGCATTTGCTTATCTTTCTAGAAACGCTTACAGATATTTTTACAGAATGATTTATGGGCTGGCTGGCTGAAAACCAGTCCTGAGGGGGTGTTTCTGGTGGCCTCTGGTGAGGCTGCAGTCACTATTCCCACACAGTCCATGGAGTACCCAGGGAATTCCCTCCTCTTTGTGCAGTGGCTTCCTTTGGAGTGGTTTCTGCACAGGTACTGGCCTCCCCCACAGCCCAGCTGTGCTTTGAGAGCCCTTTCAGCAGCAGCTTCAATAGAGGTTATAGGATCATAAGATGCTGGCACAAAATCCTTGTGATAAAAATCTTTAAATACATATTTTTAAAAGAAATTTTCAGCCTCTTATTTTGTGAGGAGGGGCATGCCATGTCCGCCCTGAACACCCTTGTTTTCAAATGTTTTGTCCTTGTAAGTCAACGTGTATTCTAAGACAACTACAGAACTGAAGAGAAATGCTTCAGTTGTTCTGGGAGAAGTTCTGTCTTTGCAAGGAAAGTGTTTGAATTGTACATGACTCTGGAAGGCACCTTATGCCTCACACTATTCTTCGGCATAGACTGTTTACTGAAAATGTGTAGGAGGAACATTACTTACAGTGCCTTTGTTTTTAACATTTGGCTCAACTGTGTCGGTGGCATGGGTTAAGGAGGCTTTGGTTACCAGAACAAGATGATCATCAGCTAACTTGTCCATTTTCTGGACATCAGATCTTTTTATTTATGGAATCTGGATTTTTTTACTAAGCATCAAGGAAGCATCAGGAAATACTTCTGAGATGCTGCAATTATTTTCCTGCCTGGTCATGGTTTTAGCTAATCCTTTTTCTTGTCTTCTTTCAGGCTTCCAAGATACCACAGAACTGCTGCCCACTTCTTGTATTTGTGAACCCAAAAAGTGGTGGTCTAAAAGGTCGGGATCTGCTGTACAGCTTTAGAAAGCTGCTAAACCCACATCAGGTCTTTGAACTTACCAATGGTGGCCCACTGCCTGGGTAGGTCATCATATTTTTAAAATTTTTAAATTTATGTTGTTTTGTTATTTTTTGAAAGAATGGATCAGATTCACTTGTTACAAAGATCTAAATTGCTTCTGTCCTGTGCCTGAAGACCAAAGCAGTGGATTACTCCTCTTGACTGGTTCTTGCTGAGAAAACAGATTTAAACTCTGAGGTTCTCTAAAGAGAATAGGGTAGTTCCTGATATATATGCTTGTGTCAAGTCTAGTAGAGGCCAGTCCTGGGAAAGTCATATGCATTTTACAATAACGCAGATTTACTAAAATAGTTACTAAATTTACTAAATAATTTACTAAATAATTACTAAAATTAAAAATATTTTATAATCAAATGGGGATGGAAGGAGAAATGTTATTGGCAGACGAGGGCTCTCTTCTGCTTTTATTTTCTCGGCTGTTTCATGGGAACTAACAGTAAAGTATAATAAAATTTTCTATCTTGACTCTTGAAACTTGGCCACAATTGCAGAATTAACAGGCCCTGCCTGATCACAGCTGCAACATTTCTAAATACAAGGAACAGAACATAATGTGCTTTCAGGGAGGCATGAACCTATTACTTGATTTAATCAACACTGCATTGTTACCAGCTTCATAAAACTGAAAGTGACTCTCAGCCTACTCAGAGCAGCACTGACTAGCTTCCTTCAGCATCGCTTCAGCAAAGAACTGTCATGACAAGCTCTTCAAAACAAAACCATTTGTGGGAGAAAAGCAAGAAAAACAATCTGCACAAACTAAGTTTTTTTGTCAGAACTGTATAAATCTGCTCTTTCTAAGGCAGTTCAAGCTGCAATTTCAGTAACTTGTTCATTTTGTTTTGTCCGTGGAATTCTCTCATAGTTTTATGGCAAAATGTTTCCACTTGTTCATTGCTCCTTGTGCAGTGGTAAATAAAAATTCCTTTGCAGGATACCTCGGTATGTAGGACAAAAAGCTGCAAAGGGTAAGAGCAACCAGGAAAATAGTACTGTGAAGAAGAAAATTTACTATGAGTCCCATAACTAAGTAAAAAAACCCCACCACTAATCAACATTTCCACTAGGATTTAGAGTTACAAATATTCATGTTGAAATTATGAATAGATAGACCTGTGTGTCTTCGGTGAAAAAGGAAGTGATTAACAATTTAACTCTAGCTGTGACAAATCTTAGAAAAATGTGGTTTTAAACAGATCTAAAAGTTCCTATTTTGCCATTCACTTTGAAGTTGATCTTGAAACTGATAGTAAAGGGGAGGGCGGGGGGGGAATCCAATAATGATACGTTACCTTGAGTAGCTTGTTAAGAGGCTTTGTTTTTCCTGTACTACGTTGTAACATTTATTTTCCCCTTCACTGTGTTTATCACTGGAGGTTTCACATGTTCTCTAAAGTCCCCTCCTTCCGAGTGCTGGTGTGCGGAGGGGATGGAACCGTCGGCTGGGTCCTTGGTGCGCTGGAGGAAATCAGGCACAAGCTGGTGTGCTCAGAGCCCTCAGTTGCCATCTTGCCTTTAGGAACAGGTGGGAATCACAGTGAGCACTGTTCCTCCGCCACAAGGTTTATGTTTATTTATCCATCTGACAAAAAACTCGGTTTCGCAGTAGAGATGCCATGACTCAGTTCTGGCCAGTGTTTGGGGGCAAATGCAATATCAGCTTTCTGAAGGAAAAACAAGCAGCCAGGGTGTTAGTGTGGTGTGTCTGAATGGACAGGAGTTGGAGAGGGCAAAATGTTCTCCCCCTGACAAACATGGGCTCATCAGCCCTCACTGTAAACCAGTGAACTAAGCAGCTCCCTAACTTTTCAACTCCACAACAGATTTTACTATCATTTTTTGTGAAAATGTTGCAGAGTACATGTATGTGATACGAAGCACAGGTGCAGCCATAACAATGCTTAGGCATTTTTTTCACTTGTTAACTTTTCCGTCCAATGTAATTACTTCCATGACTTCTTTAGCATACCTTAGTGTGATTTGGTTTGTAGAACAGGACTTAGGCACTTTTTGTTTTGCCAACCTCGGAAATTCAGTCTTGTTATTGGGTTCTTCATTGTTGCCCAGGTAATGACTTAGGGAGGGTCTTGCGCTGGGGAGCTGGCTACAGTGGGGAGGACCCCTACTCGATTTTGGTTTCTGTGGATGAGGCAGATGACGTTCTAATGGATCGCTGGACTATCCTTTTGGATGCAGAAGAGCCTGCTGAAGGCGCAGAGAATGGTGTTGCAGAACCTGAGCCTCCAAAGGTGAGCTGAGCGCCATTTGGGTTTTTCTAGCAGAAATCACAAAGATGATTGATAATAATGTAGTTTAATATTTTATTACTCACCTGTCTTTGAGCTTGAGCCTTATTGAACTGTTCCTTAGTGGACACAGCCTATGTCTGGATCTAGTGCTTCAGTTTTGGTAGATCTAGTTGGCTGCAGAACACGCTTTGTAGCTGTTTGGCAAAATGCATGTGGAAGGATTCAAGTGACAATGGCATACCTGTTTGGAAAGGAATTTATTTCTCAAATAAGAAAAGCTTTTTGAAGGAATGCCCAACACTTTCCAGAACATTAGTGAACTAGAGTGTTGATCAAAAAACAAATGCTCCCCTCCCCCCAAAGTAGTCTTATCTTTCCTTTAACAGTTTAAAAAATAACTGAGTTGCTAGCATATATAGGAAGTAAATCTTTCTGTCATCTTACTACCATTGTGTGCCTGTGTATATGGCAGCTGTTTTATTTTTTTGGAGTGAAATTCCCTGTCTCTTGGTTCATTTTACTTGTTTCTGTTTAGGAAAATAAAAATGTTGGTTGTAGATGGTGACATCAGAGCTTTGTTTGGATCCTAGCTCTCTATCTTCAGACAAAACAAAGAAATCAGACAAGGGAGTGACAAAAGAAAGCAGGAAATTGTAATAATGGTTGCAATTGTTTAAGATTTTACTCCAGTCATTGGAAAATCATAGGCATGATGTGTCAGTTGGAGGATTTAGGCTGCTTGGGTTCCAGCTATTTTTCAGCTGATGGAGACAGGGGTTGCTTTGCCCTGAGTGCCTAATCTGCTTTTTAAAGATAATTAGTGTGAGAGTCAAGGACTAGAACAGAAAAGCTGTGGAATGAACTGGCATACAAAGGAAGAAAGGGATGCAGAAATAGATTAAATCTGTAGAAACTTGAGATGGGAATATAGGGAGCTATTCAAAATGCAGCTGAGTGAAGTCAAGTTCTTCGCTCATCTTGGCGTAAGCTGACCACCTTCCAAAGTAAGGAAGAGTGTCTTTCCAGTGGTGTCGTGATAAATCCATGGCTGCTGCCAAAAATAACAGTGGCATAGTGTTCAACAGCTTGTGTAGTTATTGCTTAGAATTGCTTTGAGAAGTTGGGTTGATTTTATTTCTGTGTTTGTTTTTATTTCTGCCTTATTATGCTTGTTACTTGCTATCAAGATTACATTTTGAAGTTTCTGATACTTTGGAAATAATGACTACACATGTCAACAATTGTCTGTACAGCTTTATTTTTAGTGCAGTGTTTCTGGAAAATGTTTTCCAGAATCTGTCAAGATGCAAGTGAGTTGGAAGGATCATCTGCAAAACTTGCTTTTGTTGAAAAAAATTGGAACCTCTTATTTTATAAACGTAAGGAGGAAATAATACTTTTTTTTTTTGTCAGATTGTGCAGATGAACAATTACTGTGGTCTTGGCATTGATGCAGAGTTGAGCTTGGACTTTCATCATGCTAGAGAAGAAGAACCAGGGAAATTTAATAGCAGGTAATCCTGGGGAAACTGGTGGTGAAGAGCAAACTCAGTGGTCTGGCATAACTTTCAACTTACATTATTACTGATAATCTTGAAATGCTACAGGTATGCACAAACGATATTGCTTGAGTCAGAGCTGGCACAGCGAGGCATTAAGTTAGCCAGGAAGTCGTAGACACAGAATTTAAGGGAGTTGTTTGGTTTTCTTTTTTTTACCATTACCAAGAGAGAGCACCAAAGCAGTTTTTGGAAGCCCTGTCATTATTATTCAGTATATTTATTTACCAATACCTGCAGTGCTGAGTTCAGTGAAATTTTGAGGTAGTGGAACTAAGTCTTATTCAAGCCTTTAGCAGGAGGGAGGGCAGTGCTGCAATAAATAGGACCGAGGAGCAATAAACACACTGTTCAGGACTTCTTTGTGCCTTTTCCACCCTTTCTTAGTGCTGTGGTAATACCTGCATGCTGGTAATAAAGATAAAAAAAAAATAAATCTGTCTGAAGTGAGACTGTGATTAAAAAGGTGTGGAGACACCTTCCTCATTTCCGGCATGCAGAACAATCAAAAATAGTACTTTTTTTCTTCCCATAATCACTGAAATTGATAAGAAAAAGAAATCACGTGTCTAATTAATCACTAGTTCCTTGTAGAAATTGTTTTTATCTGCTTTTCCCTATGTTTGTGAGTAAATGTCCTTTAAATTGTCTGTTGGTTGCCAGAGCGAGTTATAGCCAGTTACAATTATGCAGTAATCAAATCCTAACTATTAAAAATATTCTCTGACTGGTTATGAGTGTAATGGTGTGCAGTCACATCTGTCTTGCAGTGTTCTGTCTCTCATTACAGGCATTGCTCGTGTTTTTTTCTCGTAAAAATGGAATAATACAGGATATTGTTTGTGGTACATAAGTTGCTGTTTGACACTGTTTAGCATTTTCAATCCACTGGGTTAAAAACATTATGGGTAGTAAAAGTGACCAGTTAGTTTGCATTCAGTAGTGCCTGTTCTAGTGTATAGAACTGTTCTACATTTACTTGTGCAATTAATATAATGCAAGAGTTACATTCATTTTTCCTTTAAAACTTAATACTCTGACTTTGCAAAGCTGCAGGACTTTAATAGATGTGTCCTTTTCTTATTACTACTGTATTTAGGGGTTATACTTTGACTCTTACTGCCCTGTGTGCATTTCATCTCTTGAATCTTTATCTCAGTCAGTCCACTGAGGTAGTTTTGCAGGAGACAAACGGCTTGTGCAGGCTGACAGTGCTGACACGTGATTGTTGCTTTTCATTGCTTGTGATGATGATTGTTGAAATGGCTGGCTTGCTTTACCTCTCCCAGGGTATGCAAGTGCATGCTCTTGTCAGTAAGATTAGCTTTTTTTTCTTATTTCAGTAAATTAACTAAGAAAGGTGGCTACTTAAAGCCAGATGCAACAGCTGCTGATTTGTGAACTGGCTGCTCTTGAGTGCAGAAGTTTCAGGTTGTGGCCACAGAAATTTTAGGTAACCTTTTGAAGAAAAATGATCTTGAGCTTCTGAATCAAAACCTTGAGCTGGTGAATGTCCTGAAAGCTGTGTGCTCTCTGGCCTCCTGCTGCAGCGTCTCTGTACACTCCTTACCTCTGGCTGGCAACTCACAGTGCAGTGATGACTTCCCTGCGGGGAATTTAGTGCTGAGTTTGCATGGCACGGCAGGTCAAAGTAGTGTATGCTGTGGCAGTGATGGTTTTTACATTGTTGAGTGTCAAGCTATGTTTTTTTTCACAGTGTAGAACTTGATCAGGGCATCTGCCTTCATTCCCTTATTCCCATGGGATCCTGGAGCACTCTTTTAGAGTTGCCTGTTACAGAAGAGACCACATCTTGTTTTTGACATCCACAATAGGCAGGAAACAGCTGTGGCAGGTGTTCTGCTGGACGGAAGGTCAGCCAGAGAGAATTTCATACAAGTTTAGAATTGTTTTACAAAGACACAGAACTGTTTGCCGTCTTGGTAGGGGAAAGGTTTGAAAGGATTGGTTCTGTGATTTGTTGGTTGTACTGTAGAACTCATTGTTTTCCATCTTGAATCCTCTGTACATGAACCTGGTACAGTTCTTTCCCAGTCAGTAAGTTCACCCTAATAAAAGCATCCAAACGGGTGCTAATTATTGGTCAGAACGCTAAGCTTTTGCAGTGCTGGTTTCCCACCTAGTGGTGGGCTTGTTGAACTGCAGGACTAGATAAAAGTCGTTTTCTTTTGCTTGATAGCTTTCCACACTGTGTGCTGCAGTTCTCAGAGGTTTTCTTCTGAGAGATGTTACCTGGCTGTTTATTAGTGTTCACGGGAAGTTGCAGTTAATTTTAAAAGGCCTGACACGCAGATTTATTATCCGTCACCTTTAAAAAAGCGTTCCCCAACCATACCCATTTGGGTGTGCAGCAGTTGGCAGCGTGCTCTGCAAAGCTGGGCTTTCTACATCAGCCAAATTTGTTTCTTCATGACTAGAATTCTGTGATTCTGTGATTCTGTGTGATTGAGGCCTCTTTATTTTGTTTCCATGAAAGGTTGGAAAGCAGTTACTGATGGTCTTCCTTCCTCCCTTCCTCTGGCCACTAGAGGTGCTTGTGCAACAATCAAAGACTTGATTTAACTAATGGTGTAGTTGATGCTATGGTATCTCCTTGTGTCTTATGGAGACTTCATGGGATTTTTCAAGATTAGAAGGTGTTTTTAAATTTGCTCTATCAAGGATGAATACAGGATTGCAATACTTAAACAATACTTGTTTAGTTTCATAATCCATGAAACTGGTCTGATACAGGATGACTTTTCAACTTTATCTATTCTGAGGTACTCAATTAACTAGACTTTCTGAATGCCCCTCAGGAAGGGTGTATGTATCTTTATGGGTGTAGCCCATGGGGCATCAGGTAGCATTTTGGCTATACTTGTAATGCATCTTTTGTAGAAAAACAACCCAAAGGGTAGTTCCTGAGCTGTGTAGGTCAAATCCCCAAGCTCACAGAATCACAGAACAGTTTGGGTTGAATGGGACCTTAGAGCTCATTTCATTCCAACCCCCTGCCATGGGCAGGGACACCTCCCACTAGACCAGGTTGCTCCAAGCCCCATCCAACCTGGCCTTGAACATTGCCAGGGAGGGAGCAGCCACAACTTCTCTGGGCATCCTGTTCATCTGAACAGTAGGATGTTACTTCATATCTGTACTCTAGCGAGCCTTCCACATAGTTCTGAGATGACACAATGAATGATGCAAGTGTTGCAACCAAGCTGATGTGAGGACTCAATCACTCCATGGGGATGGCTGACCTCCTCTCTCATTTACAGCAGTGGCTGCAATGTCCATCTCGACTAACACAAACCTTTATTCCTTTCGGCACAAATAAGGTGTTGAAGACTGCTTCAAGGACAACTGCCTTCTTCCTGTCTTGCTAATCAACTGTGGTGAAGCTACTGTCTGCAAAATGTACCAGGCCAAGGGTTTTCTTTAGGAGGTGTTTGTTCTTTCTACCCAAGTGGGCAAGCTAGTATGTCATTGGCTACTGCTCGCAGCAGACTGACAACTTCCACTGGCACTTTCTCCCTGAGTCCTGTCCCACATGTAGATGCGCAGAGAAGGTTGGTGATGCTCTCTAGTGATGGATGTGCAAAGATCACCCTCCCAACCTTGGCTGTACATTTCAATCATAAAATCTTTCAGTCACCTTTGAAAACCATTGGGTTGGAACTGATGTTTCAACAGTTTGTTCATTCTTACTTGGTCTCTGTGTCCTAATAAGACACATAAATGAAATGGAATATGTATTCAAGAATGGAATGACAGGATTTCAACTCTGACAGATTTACCCTTTGTTGTACGTCACGGGGTGCTGTATCCAACGTCTCTGGATCCCATGGACCACAGTGGTCCATAAGCGTTCCTTAGAAATCCTGTAATTCAGGGCTGTGTCTGCAGTTATGGCACAGCAACATATTCTTTCAGTTTCTGCTGTCTTCCTTCTTCATGCAACAAAAATTAATACTTCTTGGGGATGTTTAAAGTATTGTGTTTCCTACTGACATTCCGTTATTTTTCAGTTGTACTCAAATTAAAGAAAACCTATCTTAGCATAAATATTGTCTTCTCTGGAGTAGAAGCATATGTTAAATAGTGTTACATCAGGTGCCTTTAATTCATTGCTGTTTAAACTGTTACTGTGTACGACTAATCATTTCCAACGTAATACTTTAAAAGAACTGAACAGTCTCTGTCTGAAGAGTTGACTGTAACCCACATGCTAAATGGCTGTTGTCCCCACTGGAGTGTCTGCAGCACTTAGACATAATGCTAGAGAGATTTTACAGAGTTGAATTCCAATGACACCCATGTGCTAGTAGGGCCAAATAACAGAAATTTATGCTTTTTATTTTAAGATTGCCCTTAAGGCCATGTATCCAAAGGTTTCCATTATAGAAGAAAGTATTATGTGTAGCATTTGTTTATGTTATTCTTAAAATATTTTTACATTTATAGGGATGCAACAAAATATCCCTCATCTTTTTTTCTCTAAAATTAGAGATGCTAGTGCTCTGTCACTGGTTAACATTATTAGACATGTTTTTAAGTTTCTGCAGCTGATTATATTTCAAATGAATTAGCAATATGTAAAGCAAAGACTCGCAAAGGGGTTTTGTGCCTCAATTGTTCTAGCATCACATGAGAAGACATTTTAAAATGTTCCATAAAGACCTCTAGGTCTTAATTAAAAATACCATTTTCCAGCCCAGAAGTTTACATTTCAGAGGCATCGTGTTCAGGCAACACTTTGAAAAGGGATGATTTTTCTGTAATAAAATTTCAGACCTTCATATGCATCAACAAATCATCCCTTAAGTAAAATATATATAAAGTTGCAGTCCATATCTTATGCTTTGTTTCTGCAGTAAAGCTAGAAGAATTTGGAACAGGTTTTAATTGGAAAACTCTTTAAACATACCTGCCAGAGGACAATACTGGTATACATACAAGGAAGAGGGCTATGCTAGGCCTTACTTTTTAATCACAGGATCCTTGTCTGCTCCTAGGTTTCACAACAAAGGAGTTTATGTGAAAGTTGGGCTGCAGAAGATAAGTCATACCAGAAATCTTCACAAAGACATCAAGCTTCAAGTGGACCAGCATGAGGTGGAATTACCAAGTATAGAAGGACTCATTTTTATTAATATACCCAGGTAAAAAGGAGAGGAAGGATCCTGTGTGGGTGCATGTCTGGCTGTATGTGTGGAAATGCTGCTGGGTGTTTGAGCATCACATCACATCAAATGTTAGATAAAATGTTAAATGGTCTAAATTAATCGATGGTTGTTACTGGGTATTTTTTATTACTGCCTAAGTCACTGGCTTTGCAACTGTACCTAAGGAGCTACCTCTTCATACCATTTTGCTATCATTTCTCTGATTCTTTGAAACTCACAATCTCACTCCACATAAAGATGGTACTGTCTTGTTTTCCCAGTGCAAACACCCTGTACATTTGCTGTTTTTTCTGCATTCTAACAGTAATTTGGAATTATTTCCTCACCAAAGGTCTCCAGGCTTCCTTTTGAGCAGTTTTCTAGTAAAACATGACTTTTTAGGCATGGTTGTAGGCCTGTGGCATCTGTCCACTATCATTTCAACATTACCACTACCAGCTTCAACAAGGCTAAGTGCCAGGTCCTGCATTTGGGTCACAACCACCCCATGCAATGCTACAGGCCTTGTGAGGAACAACTGGAAAGCTGCCTGATGGGAGAGAACCTGGGGATATTGATCAACAGTGAGATGAATATGAGGCAGCAGTGTGCCCAGGTGGCCAACATGCAAACAGCATCTTGGCTTGTATCAGAAATAGCGTGGCCAGCAGGACTAGGGAAGTGATTGTCCTCCTGTACTTGGCACTGGTGAGGCTGCACCTGGAATACTGCATTTAGTTTTGAGCCCCTCACTACAAGAAGGACATTGAGGAGCTGGAGCAGGTCCAGAGAAGGGCAACAAGGCTAATGAAGTGTCTGGAAAACAAACCCTACAAGGAGCAGCTATGAGAACTGGGTCTATTTAGTCTGAAGAAAAGGAGCCTGAGGGGAGACCTTATCACTCTGTACAACTCCTGGAAAGGAGGTTATAGAGGGGTGGGTGTTGGTCTCTTCTCACAAGTAACAAGCAATAGGACAAGAGGAAATGGCCTCGGTTGTGCCAGGGGAGGTTTAGGTTGGATATTAGGAAAAGCTTCTTTACAGAAAGGGTTGTCAGGCACTGGAACAGACTGCTCAGGGAGTGGTTGAATCTACATCCCTGGACTCTTTGGAGTTACTTTCTTCTTACCTACTCTTTTTGTTTCCAATGGAAAATACTTAGTTCACTCCTTTCGTTTCTAAAAGATCTGGTGAGAAGTCATAAGAAAGCACCTTGTGCCTATATAGTGCAGGAAAGCTGTGTTGTCCCCTCAGCTGGTGGGGAGCAGAGTGTCTGGCTTTTGAAGTCTGGAACCAGCCCCCTGAGGTGGGTGCTGGGCAGGGTGCTCTGCAGCAGGTGGCAGCTCTACAGAGGGTCGCCATGGTGTGCTTTCCGTGCAGCTGGGGGTCCGGAGCTGATCTCTGGGGCTCTGAGAATGACAACCGCTTTGAGAAACCACGCATCGATGATGGCCTGCTGGAAGTTGTCGGTGTGACTGGTGTCGTTCACATGGTAAGTTGGCATCCCAGTAAGAACAGAGGAAACACACATTTTCTCAGACTGGTTTATTTTTGTAACAAACAGTGCGTAGTCCTAAAAAGTATGTATCTGTGTTAAGATTATACCATCGTTTATTCAGGTACTTGTTGCGTCACACAGAAATGGTTACAGACCATAAAGAGAATTCGTGAGCAGCATCGGCAGTTTGTGAACAAAGCGTCCCGATGTCGGGAATTCGGCTGCAGCTGGTATGCCTGCTCGTGCACTGCAGTGCTCTCTCATTGCCTGTTTATTGGCCTGCCCTGAAGATCCATATTTAGGTGCCAGACTACAACAGATGCAATGGAAACTGAAGAAGCCTGTGGTTGGATAAGAAGTAGTAATAGGAGTGTGAAGAACTTGTTAAAAGTGCATGGGGAGATGACGCATGACTTAAGCAGGCTTTGAACCAAGGGCAGAAACATACATACATATATATGAAATGCAAATATATATATGTGTGTTATGGAATGCGCTTGCTTTCTCATAACAAGTGTCGTGCTGTCAAAAACAAACAGTTCATGGGATGAAAACAAGATTTTATTTCAGTATTACAAAAACACCCACTTAAATAGTGTATTTGTGAAAAGTCTTGTCATACCTCATCACAATCAGGGCAGATTCCTTCTAGACAGGTGGCTTCATAATTATCTGCCACAGGCTTTCCAGCATGTGTCTCTGAGGATCTGATGCTAGCTGCTCTTGATTCGAATACTATGTGAAGCAGATGGTATGCCAGTTCTGCAAAGAATATTATGACTCTATTTATGTAACTTCAATTCTTTCATGTGTTATGTATTTTTACAATTGCCTGCTATGAGCAATGCAGACCCTGTGGGATGGTGGGCTATTTTTGTCTTTTATTCATATTCCTTTTGCCATCTTAAGAAATATGCTGCTGAAAAAGTGTATGTGGTCAGGTAGCTAGAGACAACTAATTCATACAACCACCAAAAATGGAAAGGTGGGTGCTTAGTGTGCGGCTTGACCTTTGGTGCTGGCCGACTTTACAGTTTCATAGTTCAGATCTTTTAAGGAAGACAAATCTAAAACATTCCATTAGAAGAAGTGGTTTGGTAGAGATCCTTAAAATTTTTGTGAAGTTAGAAGCGACAAGGAGCCTACTCATTGCTTTGGGATATAAATGTTAAACCCATTCTCTGGTTTTATGATCTTCTAAGGTTTTTAGCCCCATGTTTGGTGTCTGTACAAATTCCTTAAGAGAATTTGTAGCAGCAAAGTTCACTTTGCTTCACTTTTTACAGTTAGCACTCAGCCACTAGTTGTAGGTGAGTGTATGTATATCTAGTTGTGTGTATATATATATACATA
>VZRW01000365.1:8089-61527 GCA_013398125.1 Aegotheles bennettii
CGGCAGGCCCCGGCCGCCCTCCCGCTGGAGGGGGCTGGGCGGGCGGGCCCGCTCTGCCGGCGCTCAGTCGGTGCTTTCACGTAGAGGCCGCCCCCGCCTTCAGTGCGTGCTGCTCGCCAGTGTCCCGCCGCTCGGGCAGCCGGTGCCGGGGGCAGGCCCGGGGCAAGGTGCGGCGCTGTGGGAGGGCTGTGTGGGCTCCTCTCGGGGGGAGCTGCCGCCGGTGCCCCCGTCTCGGCCCCGCCGAGGAGGGGAGATGCCGGGCAAAGGCCCCTCCTCTGGGCAGGGGGAGCTGTGCCCAGCAGCAGGGGATGCAGCCGCCCTGCCCGCCCCTCTGGCCCAGCCGCATAGCGGGTGCCGAGCTGCAGCAGCTCGCAGCCGTGGGGTTTGGATCACTGCTTGTCTACAAGCGTGGGCTGCAGGGTGGTGGTTCGGTAGTTGCTCTGCGCTGGGCCCGAGCCCGTGTGCAGTAGCCATGGAGTGTGTAGCAGAAGCGGTCACTTGGGTGGTGCTGCTGTGCTCTGCCTGGTCTGAGATCCAGGCCCCAGGCAGAGTTTTGGGGAGCCCATATATGTTCTAGCTGATGGTTAGAGATCCAGGTAACACACGTACTCCTTGCTGCGCGGTGGGTGTCTCTCAGGCCTAGCTGTGCCAGTCTCCTAGGAAGTAGGCATTGCTTTTTTTCAGATCCCTTTACGTTGAGGAGGGAAGTGAATGTAGCTCTCAGCCTGGACAAGTGCTCTAAGCACTGGTCTGCTGTGTAAAAGTGGCTCTGGTGGCTGGTCTTGATGTCATCAGTACACGTTGGGCCCCTCAGGGCTAGGGGTGTAGCAAGATAATTCATTTTGCAAGCAGCTGTGCTGGCTGAAGATGCAACTCTCCCCCCGTAATTTGCTGCCTTTCCTCTGCCAGAGTTACCGCCCCCACAGCTCTGGAGTTATTGTTGGATAAGTGAGCAGCTGGGTGAACTGTACTAATTTTGCCTGAAGCACACTGGGGAGGATTCGTATGATCGCTTGTGCTGGCAGAGGTTTGGGCTTGGTTTTCTGTGGCACAGAGATGATGACGGTGTGATACGGCAATAACGCATTCACCTAGTGCGGTGATGTTGGAAGGAAGGTACCTGCCTGTTACTTTAGGCATTGGGACAACTTTCTTGTGAGTACATGGTATCTCTTGGTAGGCAAATGCTTATGTTGGTCTAGGTGGTCATGTCTCCAGCTCTGCTCACAGCAGTGCTGGGTGCCCGAGGAACCTCTTATGGTGGCAGTGTAGGCGCTCATGTCCAGGCATCTTGCTTGCATCCCCAATATACAGGGCTGGGTTCAAAGATTGGCCTGCTTCACTGGCTGAACAACCTACTGAAAAATAACTCTGGAAGAAGAAATCCAGTTCTGGTACTTAAACTGTTGCTGAATAGCCTGATAATTGTTACCTGGTTTTGATTGTAAGCCTTCCGGGCAGGGGAGCATCACGGGTGTTGGACATCTCATGCACCTTACTGCTGGCACCAGCACGTGCTTTGTTGTTTTTCTTCCTAAGTGTCTTTGCAAAGCAGTAACAAAGTAACTGTGAGCAGTGGATTTACTTAATATAACTCTGATGGTGCGTGGGGGGTCAGGAAATCCAGCCATCAATTGTATTCTCGTGTGTGGTATTTTTATACTTCATTTTGTAGGTCAGCGTCTAAAACTTGATTAGTTTGCTTGAATTAATGATTATAAAGTACTTGAAGTTACACTTTTATTGTCTTGTGCTTTTATATCAATAGAATTTAAAAAAATAACTTCTCCCAATGAGAGAATTAGCCGTTTCAATGATTCAGGGTTTCCACTGAGTTCTGAGCACTTTTGTATGTATTTTCTAGCCCTGGTAGGATAGACAAACTCATTTAGGTCTTTCTGCAGATAAAGTGAAAATTTTACAGCTAGCAGTGGGTTGAATAGTGATATTTGCCATTTTGAATCTCTAGTCAGCTTTCTGGGGCATATTGGACATAGTAATTTCTTTGTGGAGATGAAGTGTTTCTTAATCCTGCAGGTTTTTTGTGAGGTATGCCCTGTTTTGATGTACGTGGTCTGTTGGAACATCATGTCAGCCTTACAGAGATTTGATGGTAGCTTCAAATCAGCTTCAGTTCTCAAGGAAGAATGGTTTGCTCCTTCAGTAATTGTAGTCTTGGATAGAAACCCAGTGGTTCTGCAGTTGCTTTATCTGTAAGATTTGTAGTTTGTTGGAGATTTTTCCTAGACAGCATGGGTGGTGGCACAGGTGAGCTGAAATCAGGTGCAGTTTAGTTATTTGTGACAGATTTCCTGGGACACTTTCCACCATTACCTGCAACATCACCAGTGGAACAGCTGGTAGCTTTGCCTCTACCCAGTCATCCCCAAAGTATGAACCCCAAGCCATTGGCAGCTGTCCAGAGCAGGTGAAAAGTGTGAAAGGATCTAGTTATGAACACACCCCCATACTAACCTACCTCTCTGAAAGTCACAGCACTGTCCTTCCAGGAAAAGTTGACTCTGTATTTCTGCCCTGTAATATTTCAAAGAGAATTTTGGGGAGAGCTGTTGCACAGTGCCACTGGTGGGCCAGTCAAGATCTTTAGATGTATTTGAATAAAACCACTTTAGCAAGCTTCTGTTAAACTGATCTTTAGCTTTTTGTTCATGAGCCTTGTGCTGTTTGATGCCTAAAAGTCTCCTGCAGGGTTCAGGTGTTCTACTAGTTGGCCATTTAGAGGTTCTTGATAGCAAAAGCATGTATGTGTGCAGTGCAGTGAGCTCTCTTCCACAGGAAAGAATAGATCTGGGATGTTGCACAGTAGTCTGAGGAAAGCTGACTTCAATGTTGTGTCACTTCTCAACGCTGGATTGCAAGGCCTTGAATTAAGGAGAATGAAAAAGGTGGGAAATTAGAGGTAATCTTGGTGGGGCTTAACCAAAGGGGTTTAGACCAAAACCAGTAGTGACTCTTTGTTTTACAGAATTCAATGTGTCAGATGTATTTTTTTAATAAAAAGAGAAAAGCATTCTGTTCCTTCTGTGATGTATGTCCAGGAGCAAATTTGCTAACGTTTATCTTAAGCAAATGCTTGTAGCTTCTTTTCCAGAAATGCTTCGTTTGCTGAAGTGAGGAAAATTAAGTTAGAAAAACATGTTTGGATGGAATGTAACAACATGCATGATTGTATTAAAATCCAGTTGGTATTTGTATTACTAAAAAGTGTGGCTTGGTATGATTCTTGAATATGATTGTAGCAATACTGTTTGCGAGGGTTCCATGTTCTAAAGAAGTTTTGATTGGCATTGTTTTCCTTGTTTTTCTTTTCATGAGAAGCAAAAATGGGCTAACTTCATGATTTGAGTAGGACATCGTAAGCAGAAGAGCATGAGATACTGTGGTTTGTTAATGTCTGCATTCAGCTTACGTGTGTGGTCACACTTTAAAATGCCCTTCTTGTTTTTTCTGCCTTCTGTTCTTCTTTTCACTCTAATCTCTCTTCTGTTTTACACCTCTAGAGTTTCCAGACTGTTTTAGGTCTCCTTCCTTATACAATAGGCCAGTTCTGGACTTTCCCGCTTCACATTTCCCTATTTGACTAGTTTTGTTCATTATGTATTAAAAATGAGTGATTTCATGTTAGCTTTCTAGGGTTTTAATAAAGCTTGTGGGGTTTTTTTTAAGCTGGTCTCCTTGTGTAAGAAGTGCTGATGAAACCTGTTAATGTCTAAAGTATGCAGCTTTTTCTTGTGTTACATTCAGCCTTTTTCTAAACATTTTTTGACATTTGGTTTTCATTATGTGCTCTTCTATTGACTTTGTCGTTCAGAACTGACTTCAGTCATGACTAGAAACTAGAAAGGGGTTTTGCTCTGGAACCTGGCATGTAACAGAGACAGAGCTACTTATGTACGATGAGATTTGTGCATGCCTTTCCTTATGATGGTCTTTTCTACTAGTGAGTGCATCTTCCCTCCTCCGCCTTAACTGGTCTGCAACTTGCTGGATCTTCCATAGCAAAGCCAAGACTTTTGCACTGGAAGGCAACACAAGCCTGAGGGTGGTAAAACACTGGAACAGGTTGCCGAGAGAGGTGGTGGATTCCCCGTCCCTGGAGATGCTCAGGGCCAGGTTAGATGGGGTCCTGAACAACCTGGTCTAGTGGGGGATGTCCCTACCCATGACAGGGAAATTGGACTAGATAACATTTAAGGTCCCTTCCAGCTCAAGTGACTCTGTGATTCTGAGATGTGATATCTTTATTTCTTCTCTGAGGAAAAGAATCAATCTGCCTTTAATATGATTAAGGCCTGTAGAGCCATAGAGCAGCAAGTAGTCATGGAGAACTGGTGACTGCTTTTCATTTTCCATTCCCCCAAGGTGATTTGGGGCGTTTGGAGAAAGACTAATTCCCTCTATTCTGCTCATAGAGAGATGAGGAAAGACAACGTGGTATTTCTTTGTGGGAGAAGCACTGGTTGCTATCATGTTAGCCCTTTAATTCTGTGTGTCAAAGTGATTTGATATTGTGTGCATCCTCAGTAATTTTATTTACAGAAATGTACCTGGTTAAGTTTATTGCTCTTTCAATTAGATACTTAAGAAAGAAGGCGCGTGATGCACTTCATTAATGCTGCTTGTGCTTTAGTTGTGGAAGCAGTGCTGCAAAGGTAATGAAAGGTAGAAATAACTAGTGCAGCCAACTGCAGTGTGAGTTAATTTTGTTTGAATCTCCTCATTCGATGATGGGGAAAAGCTAGAGAATGGATTCAAGTGATTGTTCTTGGCTGTGATCATTTGGACATTGGGCCAATTATTGGTGGAGATGATTGGGTAAAGGGAACTATGACTGAACAAGATAAATGATTTGGAAATAATTGTTGATAGAACCTGGTAGAACTGATAAAACAAGAGGAATGGAAGGTAAGAAGTCTTGTTAATATTTGATAAGATCTCTTACAGGTCATAAACGCTGGAGTAATTGCATGGCAGACTTTTTTTTTTTAGGAACCTGAAGAAAATACAGGAAATATCATACCGGAGTTCTGCAACTCAAGAATAAAGACTTTGATTTCGAGCTTGTTTTTGCAAAATTCTACAGTGTAGACAAAAATTGGCTGCGTTAACCTCTACTTCTGAGTGATGCCTGAATTCCACTTATATAAAAAAAATCAGTTTACACATCCTGGTAAAATAATTATATAGATGTACAGTTGTGAATTTTCATGTACACTTTCACATGAATCATGAATGTTTTCGTTTTGAAAACTATCCTAATTATTTCTTAAAACTGAAGAAAGGAGTTACGTATTGAGCTAAAATAAATTCTTGGCTGAACAGTGTGTGGGATTCAGTAGAGTCATGGATGCATAATTGTACAGATTTATTTATATTTGAACTGTTTCCTGAATTCAGATTGTGCCTCTCACTTGTATAAATACTGAACTGCTCCCTCCCCCCATAATTTCACAATAACTTTAGAAGCTGTGAATCCTTGTGCTCTAGTTGGCTACTGACTTTTAGTAGCCAGTCATATGGTATAGATTTGTGAAGCTGACGCAAAATGGAGCAATTCATCTCCTCCATAATACAGGCTGCTGAAAGCGTATCACCACGAAGCTCTGCTCATTGCACTGTAACCCCGCTGAGTACCAAGACAAGTTCAAGGTTTTGGTTTTGGTCTTAGACTTTACAATGCATGATGGCGATGACCCAAGCCGCCTGAGGAAACACCTTCTGCAGTCACGGCTGCTCATGACAGCTGCATTCCACTGGAACAATGGCATTGTTGGCGAAATGGGGAATGAATGGGAGAGACAAACTGCTTCTGCAGCTAGCCCACAACAGAGGGATTCATTTCTGGAACACATCAGTGTGACTATAAACCTCCCTGTCCTCGGAATTAAGTGTAAAATTCACTTGCTTCAATCTTGAGTTTCCACAATGACCAGGAAAAAAATAAATCCCTACGGCGTAGACAGGGATGATCTCAGCTTCTTTGTAAAAAGCCCAAATAACAATGTATATAAAAGCACAGAAAAACTAGTTTTAATTTTGTAGACTATTCCTGTGCAGTTTTTGGTAGTCTTCCTTATGACTCCTGCCCTCAGAACTTTCACTCTCCTGGCCAGCAGTAAAAATGCTACTTAGGCTTATTTTCCGAGTGAGGAAAAATCCCAATCCAAAAGGAGACAATAGAGAGCCAAGTGGAAAAGCAACACAGAAGAATGTTTCTAAAAATTTTAGCTTATTTTTTTTCTGGTTCCCTCTTTCCTCTGCACGTCTATTCTTATATACTTTTTATTTATGGATGTGTTATTGATTGTTGAAATGCAACTGTAAAATTTATTGACTGTTGCAGGAGTATTGCCGCTGTTCTTGGGATGAGAACCTCACTGATCTCTTGTAGCTTGCATTTGAATGAGAGTAAGGAGATAAATATCTGGGAGAAAATACCTACTACAATATTTTTCCAGAAAAGCATTAGATGATGTTGATGGTCCATCTGGCTGTTGTAGTCCTTCTGCTCGATAGTGAAGTTTTGGGCCTGAGCCTAAAGAAACTGTAAATCTGTTCTGAAATATCTAACAAATGGTTCAGTCTTCAAAAACAGAAGTCCACCAAATCATGGGTGTCATTAGAGGGTGACTAGATGCACAGTGTCTGCAGTACCAAAGGAAGCTGGTGGGTGTCAGGTTCAGAACAAGAGGAGGTGGTTCTTTGCACAGTGTGTCGTGAGGCTCTGAAATTCCTTGTCCGAGGACATGACAAACACTAGAACTTTGCATGGGTCTGAGGAAATAGCCCAGTGGAAAACCAAGCCATGGAGAGTTAATAGCTATAAAGATACAGCATGCAAACTCAGGGATATGTTCCGACACTATTGCCTAAGCATCTTTTTTAGTCAATATTCCATGGAATGCTTGGTTAGGAGTATCACTGATCTGACACAGTGCAGCTGTCTCTGTATTTTTACATTTAAAAGCAGTCTGAGGAGAGTGGAGGGAATGACAAAGCTCACAGAGAAATCAAAACTAAAGCTAACTGTAAAGCAGTGCAGAAGATCTTGCAGTTTTGTGTTTTGAGTGATAAAATGGCAGATGAAAATCAGAATTGATAAATGCAAAATAATGTACATGGAGAAAAACAACTAATTATTATACACAGTGATGGGCTCTAAATTACCTATTATCACTCAGGAAGGATCCTGGACTCACTGTGAATAGTTATGTGAAAATGTCAGCTTGATACTCAGTGGAGGTCAAAAAGGCAAGCAGAACAGTATCAGGAAGGAACGGAAGAGAAAAAAGGAGGGGAGAGGTAAAAAAAAAAAGCCTGTCAGACTGTTATATGAGTCCATGGAGCTCTTGAAAACTACATGCATTTTGGGCCACCTTATCAAAAGGAAGATAGAATAGAATTTGGAAAAAAGCTGAGCAAAGGAACAAGGATCATTGGAATGGTTTTCATATAAGGACGAAAAGTTTTTAAATAGTAGATTTCAGGGGAGAGGGCATATGATAGCTCTGTGCGAAGGCAAGAATGGTGATAGGGAGGATGCAGCTCAAATAATGGTTCTTTTCTCAGTAATAAACCATAAAGGAAAATGAAGCCTTCGGGATGCAAGCTTAAAAACGAGCAAGAGGAGATGCTTTTAAAGGAAAAAAAAACCAAACAAGCAAATAAGTACACTGTGGCACTTGTTGCTGCAAGTGATTTAAATAAATAGGTTAAAGCAGTGATTGACAATTGAAGTGGGACAGAGGTCCGCCAAGGATTTCTGAACACAGAGGTGGTGATGGTGCTTCTGGTTCAGAAAGACCTTAAGCTGCCTATGGCCAGAGGGAGATGGTGCTATGCTGGTCCCAAAGTAGTCTGTGTGGGCCACTGTCAGGGGCAGATAGCAGTCAATGAAATTATGGCCTAATGTGGAGACTGTGCCTTACATTCTCAGCACTGATGTCAGGAGTGCTCACTGTAATGCTCTACAGTGTGACTTGTAGTGGATGAAATGTCTTCTTCACAGGATGTGGTGTGTGCATGTAACGATGATGGGAAGGATTTGTTCCTGCATATATAAGAAGGTGAAGATAATTGAAATTCAGTGTAAATAAACCCTACAGAAAACCGTGGCCTAGTCTGTTGCCTGTCACATGTTGATTTAATGGTTGATTATAATATCAAAACATTTATAAGCTTTCAGTAGGCTAGGGGAAGGTAATCTGCATGGTGGCCTGAGGGGACACAGTCTCGGGTACGCCTGAGTAACGTCAAAGGTGTTTTCAGTTTCTCGTTCTTCAATGCAAAGCTGCTTATTTTCCCTAGAGTTTTTCTCAGTGCTGAATTTTTTCAGCCAGGTACCAATTTCTTCAGGACATTTAGAGGCACAGGAGGTGGTGCTGTCTAAATTGAGGTAGTAAGGATAGAGTTGGGTATTGTCTCTGTTTTGGTGATACTGTAGCCAAAGCGCTCTCACTAGTTCTCCCAGACACTTTTTACAGGAGTCACATGTGTCTGTGGAAGAGCAACTGGTTGTAACAGCCATGAGAGTGGGTCCTGGGGTGGATGTTACTTATTTTCATCCCTGAAGCCTTTAAAAAAGCAAAACAGGAAGGAAGAAGTTGTGTTTACTGAACTTTGTGGATTTGTTAACTTTATGGACTGAGGGAAAAACATAACAACCAAGACAGTCTTGTGGATACATATACGTATGGTATGTCAGATCCATTTGCTGGACCACAGTCTAATAATAAAAAGAAAACTTGTGAAGTTATTGTTTATTGCCTCTTCATGACTGAGTCACACTGAAGTGAAAGGAAACTTTCCAATGTTTCTTTGTTGTTTTTGTTTTGTTTGTTTTTTTTGTAATAACACCCTGTACAAAGCAAGTGAGGTAATGCTAAAATACATGTTTTCTAGTGCCAGTCTGCCAGCATCTGTTAGAAAATATCATCAAGAAGTTGTCCCTGTGGAAAGTGTCTCCTGAATCAGACTGAAGGCAATAATAGAGATTCTGTGGTTGAAATTTCTGCCTATGACAAAGTTCTGAGTATTGGTTTTCTAAATCCCGTTGTCAAAAAAACCCCACAATCATTAGGTAACTAGGGGAACAGTCCATACAAGGAACAAAGATGCTCAGTTCAAGTATACAGCTTTTTGCATTTAATGAACAATTGCTAAATGGTTTATAACTTCAAAATACAAAAAAAATATAAATATCTAGTGTATGTATGCTAGTTTGAGTAATTTATTTCTTCAGATTACTGGACTAAATTTATTTTTGCTGCACACATAGTGTTACTTTTATCTCCTGTAGCTAGCTCTTTGAGTGTTTCTTTTACAGTTAGACAAATGATTTTCAACGTTTCAGTTTGAAGGCTCAGAAAAATGCGAAGTGGTGGAAGGAAGAGAAAATTTAAGCCTGTGAGAGTTATCCTTGTGGTTTTGTGGTCCCGGAGTCCACCAATGCTTTGGAAAGTCTTCAGAATTTGAAAAAAAACTTATTTAGACTCTTTAAATTATGTATATAAAATAAATAAATAAAACCCCCAAACCTGTTCTCTGCATGGGAGCTAAAAATTTATTCCAAATATGTTGCTGGCTTTGCCAGTAGCTTTTTCTGCACTTTTAATCATGTAGCGACAAGAGTATTTTTTTCAAGAAACCTTCTAAGAAAGTTATGAGCTGTTAAGAAAGCTGGTGTTTTCTTCAAATATTACTCCATGAGTAACAGATGAACCTTCCGTCTGTCTGTCCATCCGTCCTTCCTTCCTTCTGTCCTTCCATCCTTCTGTCCTTCCTTCCTTCCATCCTTCTCTCTCCTTTCTCCCTTTCCCTTCCCTTTTGAATTTAGTCAGTTCTCTTCTACTAGAAGATTTTACTGCTTTGGTCAGTAAGGAGGTCATACGTACTGGTCTTTGGCTCCTAGGATCCATCTTCAAGCCATCAAGATTTTTTCATGTTTAGTATCTCACATTTCCAAAAGCTGAAATGGACTGAAATGATAGGTTACGTGACAAGACATGATAGTTTTGTGATTTGGGGAAAAATTCCTTTACGTTTTTTGGTTTGTCCTAACCTGTTATAATGCAGGATTCAGCTGACTCCAGGTTTCTGTCCTAGCATTCAGATTCTGCTGGCCTTATAAATGGCTTCATCCCTGATAGCAATGACTTCTGACAATAGCTGTATTACATTGTAATTAAATTAGTGTAAAAAGCCCAGAACCCAAACTGACAAACAAATCCAAAGGGTAGAGAGCTTGTGAGAAAAGACCCAGGTCGCTTTTCATAGATGTCATTCTGGTAGTCAGCCTGTTAAGGAAGGAGAATGCTTATTAACCTCATGACATTCTGAACTTTTCTGTAAAATTGTTTTTTTTAGTAAAAATTGTCTTTGCTGATCCTTTGCATGCATCTCTACCACTCTTTTTTTTTAAAAAAATCTGAAGCACAAAGGACTATGAAGTTGCTGAGTCCTTTTTACAGGGGCAAAGGATCAAGGATGCAGCATGTGCACTTGGACACATGCACTTAGCATCTATGTTCCTGACACTTTCTCTCTCTTTGGTCTGCTGGCTCCTTTATTGCTGAGTGGAAATCAAGAAGGCAGGAAGGTGGAGGAGGAATGTGCTCAGCAGAATTGGTTTTCCCTGGTACTCTCCTAAACAGGACCTCTGGAAGAGGAACCTTCTGTTTCAGTGCTCTGATGCATCAATAATGTGATGTCCTGCCTCTGCGTTTGGGTGATACCCATTTGGCTTTGTGGTTTTTGCAGGGAGCTTTTGTATGGAAACAATTTGCTCAGTGAAGTAGTCTTTCTCACACCACTTACGAAACTAAACTGGGCCAAATAGAGAAATTTTGCCAGCTAGGTGGAGCTCCCCCACTAAGTTTATTCTTGTCTTGATTTTGTACAGCCTAGTCACTGAATCTGCAAGCTCATTTAATAGATGGCCAGTTTACAAAGAAAACAAATCAAAATGTAGAAGCTTTCTCCTCCATGGACTTTGCCACAGGTGGAGGCAAACACACAGTAAGCCAGGGTTGCACGGATCTGCGCTGTTGTTGAGGTTGTGTCATTCTGTGGTGTTTTCATTCAATGCAAACCTGGAATTGCTGGCAACACTTCAAGTAGTTTTCTTCCCAGATAATGCAATTTAAAATATACCTCATGATGACTCAAACATAGCCCCCGGGTTACTGTAAGATACACTTACCACTTAGCTGTAATAAACACCTGTTCATAGCAAAACTTACTCTTCCCCCTTCTCTCAGAGCGATTCTCTAAGCCTGGCATCCTTCATTTCCATACTTGCTTGGTCTCTAGAGAGCACTGTATCAAGTGATTTCTGTCTATGTGTGACAAGGATGAGCCTTCCTACTGCGTGATGTGAGGATCAGATGAGATTCATCACGCATTTTTGTGCTGTCTCCACAGTACAGAATTTGCAGGATATTTTAGGCATTGATGCAACCACCTCGTTTTTCTATTAGGCCTTTAGTGATGCTGAGGACGCTTAGTCTTCGGTAGTTTTCGGTAAATACATGAAGTGAAGCTTAGTACACGGTTTTGTTGGTAGTTCAAGAAGAAATACAGAATCTAGATTGCTGTCTTACAGGGCATTCATATTTTGGGAAAACACAGTTGCTTTGTTGTGGCTGTGAGGAGAGCCTAATGTATATCCTCATCAGGGTTCAAAATAATGGGTCTGATTTTGCTAAAAGCATGCATCGGGTCAGTTACTGTTGCTCAGCAGCTGAACAGCAATTCATTATGCTACAGTAATATGTTTATTTTTTGCTGTGATACTCATATGCTAGAGTAAAAAGTTATGGTTCTGGATTTGAAATGTAATAAAATAGAGCTAGAAAGAAGCTGATTGCTTTTCTAGTAAAAGTGAACTTTTAAAGGACCATAGTGAAGTATAATTAAGTAAAGCTTTTGGGAAAAAGAAGAAAAGGAAATAGTGAACAAATAACTCTCTATGCCAATAATCAAAGACATTTGTTTGAAACCAAATCCTTCCAAAAGAAGTGTACGCATATGTGTTTCTATTGTAATATGACACTGGTCTGTGGACTTCTGTATGAGCATGTATGGAATATATTCAACCACTAGCAATCGTTGTTTCAATTCAACAAATAACCACTTCAAAGGGGTAAAACAGTGCCATGTTGTAGCGTTAGTAATGGCAATAGAAGAGTTTTAGATTGAAGCAAGTCCTTTTTTTTCTGAGGATATACATACATTAATCTAATGGGAAAATGTCCTTAATTCCACCTTTAACAGTGTGTGAATACTTTGAAGAGCTCGAAGAATCCTTTTTGTTCAGATATTGAATGAAGGCAAACTCTGAGATACCTGCTGACTGATTTCTGAAAAAGACCAGTGCTCTGGGGAGTAGCAACCTTACATAAGCTAATGTCTCGTGTTTTAATAACTGATGGTGGTACATATGCACATTTTATCACAATTTATGTCGAATATGGAAGATGAAATACCAGAAGGACAAGGGAGGAATCTGGAGGAATCATCAGAAAGCCATTTTCACATGTTTGACTGGAGTGGTAACTACATTTATGATGTGGAAAGAAGGCTATTTCGATACAATGCTAATTTAATTTTATAAATACAGAATTGTTTTATCATGAAAGCAAACATATTTTTATATATTTGCTACACCAATAACATTCACAAATTCTTTACTCTAAAACCTATGTAATTGTTACAGCTTAGCAGCTTTTGTAATTCCATTCACTTATTATCTGGAGATTTTTTAGTGTGGCGTATAGAGGGACTATATGAAGTATTCTGTGTATTCCTGTGACACTGTAGACCAAAACTGCAATGACTTTTTCTTGTTTCTTATGAGCACATGAAATTTTGGAGGAAGGTAAGGGTTTGGGGCCTCAATCTCAAGGAACAGATTCAATCCTCTCTGCAATCCTAAGTGTACTGTTCCAGCTGATGATTTTGAGCTAAGAAGTCACCCTGAGATTTGTTGAGTACCGTTGACTATTGGTTCAAGGCAAATGTTCAAAGCATGGCCTGCATAAGTGACTCAGTATCTATGCCAGTACTATGGAAAAATTTTGGTTACAATGGTGCATTTACCATCAGGATTACCACAGCAGAGAATTTAAATTACGTCATATGAGCTAGTAATGTTTTAAACCAAACAATGGGGCCATACATTTGACTGGAGAAGAAATTTGTGACTAAATAATCTTATGGGAACCTTGTCCACCAAAGATGACAGTAGTTTTGCCTTTAGCTTCATCACTGATGCAACTGAATGATTTCTTATCTGTTTGTATATGACGTTGCTTTCATGCTAGGGTACTATAATGTGGTTGCAGAATAGTGCACCAAAATATTCAAGCTTTCACTGATGCCCTCTGATTTTTTCCAGACCATTTCCACAGAATGTGAGGGTGTATTTCAGTCCTTGTAAGAAGACATAATAACAGCATGCCCCTGTTGGAGTCAGGAGCCAGATTTCCATCAGTGATGCAAACAGTGATTTATACGTATCTGTATATTAGTGACAGGGGAGTCCCCATCCTTGAGGCAATATGTAGGTATGAGGTTATCAGTCAGTATCTTCAGACCTTAATAGTTCACCCCTGGAGTTGATGCCTTGCATGCTGAGCAGGGCTAAATACTGGATCCCAACAGTCATTGTTTTCTTCTGAGTCACAGTTGCTTCGGGCTGTGGCGACAGCTGCTGACTTCGCAAATAGCTGGGCTGGTTGGGGATGTTAGAGTACCATCTCTTCATTATTGACCTTGCTGCTGAAGAGTATCACCCTGGTAAATCTTGTAATGGAAATACGTGTGCTTACTTCATCCACTACAGGCCCAGCTAGAAGGTTTGATTAAAATAACTGATAACCTTGCAGGCTGGACCACTGGGAATGAGGGAGGGCTCATAGAGTCTCTTTTGTTAGCAGGGCTCTGCAAGTGGTAATCTGCAACTAATGGGTTACGAGGAGCAACCAGGAGCGGTAGCAAATTCATGCTACAGAACTAAATCTGAAAGAGGATACACATACGTAGAAAAGCTTGTTCTTACTCAAAGTGCTAATGCTTCAATTTATATTGGTATGGGAAAAAGAATACAACTTCCCCTTCTCCAAACACAATTATTAATAGTACAATTTTGTATTTTATCTATAATCTGTGCCAGCATAATGAATTTTAATATCCAGATTGGTGTCTCTGTGCCAGGAGGTCTGTATTCACCTGATAGTTTTGCTAAGAACATTGTATTCTTTACAGAAATCGTTATGTGGCTAGAAAAAAAAAAGCCTTAAAAAGTTAGATAGATAATCGTTTATGTGGTTTCTCAGTAATGTTGCTCTAGATAGGTAAGTAATTTAAAATGTTAAGTCAGAATATCTTCTTTTTTGAATAGTGTTGACTGCTCGTAATAAATGTAGCAGAATAAATTTGGTGGATATTTGTTTTAACCCTTGTTGCAGAGTACAAATATTTAAAAGGCATCTTAATCCTTTGTTGACTGTGTATTGGTTTTGTTTCTGGCTTGCAGTTTGCAAGGAGAGACTCAGAAAAGGAAGTGAAAAGTATTCTACAGCTTAAACTAGTTTTAGTATCTGGCAGACTTGTTGCTACATCTGTACAGGAGCCTGCAGGGAACATGAGTATTCTGAAAATAAAAGTTTCATGCCTGCCTGAATGCTACTGTAGGTTTACTTGTTTAGCAGCAGCAAATGGAGTCGTCTGGCACTTCAAGACTCGTGACTAGGAGAATGGTGTCCTTCAGAATGATTGTAGTTTACAGACATGTTTTCTTATTTCTGTATACTATTTGATTCATTAATAAAGAAATTTGTTTTGCTTTTCAGAATACATTGCAAACTGGCATGATATATATATATATACTGCATAACACTTGCTGAAAAGATTATACTTTGTGAGGGGTGAAAGAGGCTGTCAGAAGCATTTCAGTATAAATAGACTATTTCAAATTACATCTTCAAAGGAAATTTCTTCATTAAATATATTAGTCCAATGAAGACTACTGCTGTCTTTGTATCACATATTTAAATTAACTCCACAGCCATAAATTAAAAGATTATAAAGGTAGCAAACAACAAAATTAAGAAGAAACTACTTTCTGTATTTGTCAGGTGAGGAAAAAATACGAGTACTTGATGATGAGATTACTATGGCCAGGTGTGGACAGGGTTTATATTACCATGCTCTGTGCAAGTTGAAGTGGGTTTTGAGGGAATGAGGAGCTACCGGCAAGTGTAGTTTTTTATTTATGATGATGGGTCTGGTAAGTGAAGAAAAATACATACATGGCATAGTTTCTCTGATGTTAACAGTGCTGTACTTACACCTGCAGATTGTCCTGCATTTTTGGTTACAGTGAATAGTATCAGCTGGATAAAACATATTATATACATGATTCTCCACAGTCTTTACAACACGAATTGCAACTGCTTCTGCTTCTCTGCTGTCTACTGTTGTCTACACTGATGAGCGTTACTAATGTGACTAATATTCCCCAATGCAGTACTTACGGGACTCTTACACTGTGCTAGGGAAAGAGGCCACTCTAAGGGTGTTCAGGACATCTGATGGAGTAGTTTTCAACACTAACACATTCTGTGAAAGTATTGACAATTCACAGAACATAGGGCCAGTACTTCACACTGTTTTTGCTTCTAGCTGACAGTTTTCCTTCCTGTGTCTGCAAAGAAATGTCATTCATCCTGGGGACAACAGGAAAAGGCAGAAAGGTGAAAATAGTAGCGTCAAGGACAGGAAAAGGATAGGAAGATGAAAGTCTGTTAAGAAAAAATAAGACTTTTTGATGTTTCAAAACACAGTCAATACTTAAAGGGAGCCTACAAGAAAGATGGGAACCAACTCTTTAGCAGGGCATATAGTGATAGAACAAAGGGTAACGGTTTTAAACTGAAAGAGGGCAGATTTAGACTAGATATAAGGAAGAAATTTTTTTCAGTGAGAGTGGTGAAACACTGGCACAGGTTGCCCAGAGAGGTGATAGATGCCCCATCCCTGGAAAGATTCAAGGTTAAGTTGGCTGGGGCTC
This sequence comes from Aegotheles bennettii, assembly GCA_013398125.1. NCBI lineage: Eukaryota > Metazoa > Chordata > Aves > Caprimulgiformes > Aegothelidae > Aegotheles > Aegotheles bennettii. The sequence continues at coordinate 24,183 of VZRW01000365.1, forward strand.
TGAGCAACCTGATCTAGTTGAAGATGTCCCTGGTCACTGCAGCAGGCTTGGACTAGATGACCTTTAAAGGCCTCTTTCAACCCAAACTATTATATGACTCTATGATTTAGCTTTTCAATACATTATTTGTCTCCAGCTTTCTCAAACTGGTGAGTTTCTAATGTGTTCTCTATCATATTTTATGGGGCAAAATTTCTAATGAATGAGGAAGTGTAGTAGACAGCAAGTCTAATCTGGGTTATGATGACAGTTTTCAGAGAACTAGCAAACTAATTACAATGCTAACTCTAGAAGCAGCTTTGCTTTTTTTGTTTCTAAACAGGAGATACCTGGAGATACATTCAAGGTCAGATTAAAGTGTTGTATCAACCAAAGAGACATTGGAATGTGTTACGTTTTCCCACTGTACATCCAGGAGAGAGTTTTACAAACTTAGGTTTTTGAAAGATATTAATGGTGTGTATTGTAGAACTGGTAAAACCATGAGACAGGCATCAAACATGCATCCAAATTTGATGCTAGCTGTTGCATAAAAAATACAGCCTGTAGCATCTCCATCTCAAAAGATACCCAAAATCAACACAAAAGGAGTTGTAGATTCTACACATCCTATCAGTTACCTCACACAACATTCATCATTCCATAATCACATTTTTTTCATATAATGAATGAATCAAATATGTAAAGAGTTCCCATATTGGTTGCAGTAGAAGAAATGGGTAGAATATACAGCAGGATGTGGTAGGAACAAATACAGCCTTTATGGGAATAGGTTTTGGGCTCATCTATAAGTGAAAACTAGGTTGAGAGCAGAGGTTAGAATAGTACTACCTCGGAGATGAGGCCTCAAGTTTGAGCACAAGTTACTGCATGGCACTATGCTTCTGTGACTTACCTGTGTCATAACTACCAGCTGATCTAATTTTGTAGAAATACTTCTGTCTTAAAACCACAACAAATGGATCTTGGAAAGGCATAATTTCTCTTTTGGTACTTGGCAGGAATAGCCATGATTAAGAGTGGTTTCTTAGGTCTGTAATGCTCCAGGAATTGCAGAAACCACTGCGTGGTTTTGAGTATGTAGCATCTCGGTCACTCCCTACAGGACAATCTTCTAGTCTATCATGCTGCATAATCAGCAGCTGGGAACACCACCATTTGCATTTCAAGTGGCCTCATGTAAACGACAGGAGACTTGTAGGTGTCAAAAATCCATCGTTCTCTTCCTTAACCACAGAAATCTTACACAAGATGAAATCAGGCAATCTCGATGCAATGAAACTAAGTGGGGAAAATATTGGGCAATACCTGCTGACATCACTATTGCTAGACATAGACCGTGTGTGACCGCTGTTGACTGAAGTATGTAAACTTCACAGAGCTGTGATGTCCTGCGAAGGTTAAGGTTAGTCATGCTGGAACCCTAACAAAAGGTCTCGTGAAGAGGGTCCACCTCTGTGACCTTCAATACCCAAAAGAATCAAAAAGGCAGAAGTTCTGTCTAGACAGGATGTCCATGCCAGCAGGATGGTCATCAAGCTGTGAATTGGTGTGGCTCTGGAGCTTGCTGCTCTCCAGTAGAGCTGGAGCCTCAATGGAGAAGGGTGAGGGTACACTCAGACTGTAGCTTTAAATCTGTAGAGGGACATCTGGCAGAAGGGGGTAAAAAACTCTGCCTGGGGTAGGAGGATGGAGGAAAAAGCAGTTTAAGGTAGCAGTTCCCAAAGTTTCTGACCAGTGGATGCCTGTTAGCCTCGTTCTTTCTCTGATACTGCCACTGAGCTGTGTCATTGAACCTTTAAAAGAGACACTGTTGAAAACAGTGTTTTAATAGAGCTTTGTGGGCCAGCCTTAGAGCGTTTAGCCTGGCCTGGTGGACCATACTTTGGGAGTGCCTTCTTAAGGGGAATTCTGGTCTACTTATTGTAATAAAGTTCTCAATTCATTGTCAGAAGACTGAAACTCTTTGGGGGATTCTGCACTATTGTCATTTGACATGGTGGCTGTCGGGGATTGTGGATGGTTTAGAGGCATATGGGGGGTATTGGCCTATCACAGAATCCCTGGGAGTTGCTGTGTGCCATGGGGGGCCTTGGAGTCTATTCTCTCTTGCAGAAGGGGCATGCTCTGCCACCCCCAAGGAACAATAACATTCAGACAAAGAACATTTTTTCCAGATCTCTTTTGCAAACATGGAGCTGAGTGTAGAACCCTTTCTGAGCCAGGAGGGAGCTGCAGAATTTTGTTTATCTGCTGTACCATGAAGCCAGGATGAATATTGGGCAGAGGCTTCTTTGGAGGGTGATGTCTTGGAACCATCTGAGTGCAGATGGTTCTTGCTACTCTAAAACCAGAAAAAGAGCCTCTGAGCCCCAGACAAGAGATTTTCCATCCTTGTCATTAGAAACGGCTCCACTGAATTATGGAGACATGAGTAGTAAAAGCCCAAGCACTTAGAAAGAGGAGTGGAGTGCTTTGAAGCCATAGGAGAAAGTCTGATTCCTGAGTAAATAAGCTACTTTTGATGGAATTCCAGGATATCTACTGCATCACTGAGATCATTTGTGGGTCTGCACCAGGTGTGGAATGTGTGGGACAAAGACACAGACGTTCTTTGAAGCAGTATTGTTTTAGGGGACGGTCAAATGAGACAGAATGAGCAGACATACCAACTCACCACTACCAAAAAGATGAGATCCTCTACCCTTCTCTCCCTTTCTTTCCTCATCATATACTTTGTATTTCCTCTGACACTTGCTTCTCTTCAGGAACTGATTTAGTTCACTTAAATGACAGACCATTTATGCCATTTATGTTGTGGGTAGTTTTCTGAAATTTCAGTCAATCAAATCAGGTCATAGAAGAGACCGAGGCTGCAACTGTAAGATGTGACAGTGGATTATGCGGCTTTGAGCAGGGGAGGGGGAAGATAGGAGCTGGAGCATAGAAAGAGAAGCGGGAGAAGGAGAAAGGGGAAGACAGATCTGCTTTCAGCTGCAGGGAGCCATTTCTTGGGTTTGTCTATCCATCAAACTTACACTGTGGCTTTATGCCACTTAAAGCAATTTTTCCAATTAAAATTGAAGAGTTTTCCTTACTGATTTTTGTAAATGCCTTTTTCTCCTTTTTTTTTGCTTGCATGAGGAACTGATTATGTAAACTGCATTTTTAGCTCTTCACATGCCTGAATTTTCCTGAACTTTGCTGAATTTTGTGACCTAGATGTTGGTCTTCTTTTGTTTCATAAGGTATTCTCCATATATTCTGTAATTATTGTTTTTCCACTTGAATGATTTAATCTCTAATAAAATCTTCAACTAAAGAAAAAATAGATAAGTAGAAGTCACACAGCAACCAAATGCTGAGTATCAGCCATACGGGACTCAGATTTTAAATGTGGAGTAAATTTCATTGTTTTACCATGTGCAATTGATCCAGTGGACTTTCAGATTAAAAGAAGACCAGATGGGCCTTAAATACAATGTTTAGAAGCAATGACTAATAGGGGAAGGCAGGTCAAATATCAACCAACAGTTTTAGCCTCAATCCCATGAGGATTATATACAAACAGCTAAATATAGGAGCATTTTCCTAAATTCAGACAAATTAATTAAGGCCAGAGAGAATTTTATGTGTTTCAGAGCCCACTAGGAAAAGCAAAGTCATATAATTTCATTAGTCTGATTTCTTGTTCTCAGTGAAGAAATTGACTTGAGTGACTGATAACTTCAACCAGAACAAAAACCTGTCCCTTTTGACTTTTCTTCACTGCTGAAGATCCTTCTCTCTGTCTCTCTGTAACAGAACCTTGGGAAAATCTCAGTTTTAAATTTTGGAGCACTAGTCTTCCTATGTACTCTGTTTTTTAAAAAATTGTATTCCTCAAATGATAACAAAATACGACAGTAACTAAACTGCTTTTTAGTGATACAAGCATTAGCAATGCAGGGATCCTACGTTTAGACTTTAGAACATCTGTCGGGGAGTGGTTCTTTCTATTCTGACACTAAGAAAGCAGAGATTGTCAAAAAATCTTTAAGAATCACATATCTTTGCAGCCAGCTCAGATCTTTGGCTGCATACCCTCACCACTAGCCCTCCATAGCCTTTTGCATACAACTTTGATGCAGCTGTCTCAGGGTTCCTTTTCCCCCTGCATGCCAACTCAGAACTATGTTTGCTCTTTGGATGGGACTAGGCTCTGAGGTTTTTGTCTTTAAATTGTTGATACTTATGATTACCAGTAAATTAAAATTTTTGGTGGACACTGAAACAGCTGGCAGTCAGAAGGAACTAGGAGCAGACAGACCCACCGGCAGGGAAGGGTCTAGAGCATTGTGGCGTGGGGGCAGTGAAGGTGTGACCTGCAGGGTCAAAGGCCCTGGTACCAGGGACCAGGGGGATGAAGATGGGGTCACGCAGAACAGCAATTGGAAAGGAAGAATGGGAAATGCTGTTGTGTGGTGCACATGGAAAATGAAGAGCATGAGGAAAAGGGGCGATTGGGAATGTGGCACGTTACAGCACTTATACTGCTTTAATCTGTCAGTGTGGTGTGACAGGGAATGAACAGGATCCACATTTCTGCCGTTTCTTACACATTTTTGTCAGATTGGCTGGTTTGCCGGCATATATCAGAGCATTCATTTAAATTTTTTTATTTATACTGAAATCTGCTCTAGAGGAATTTGTAGGTCCTTCAGCGTAGACATTTTTTCCTTTGTTTTTGTAAAAGCAAAGATCAACCCACAACCTTTCATATTTCTTAATTTTGTATTGAGATGTTTATTACATCTTTCTTGCCTGAGGAAAACCCCATTTGTCTTGAGCGCACAGTAGTTTCTTCTGTTTCCTGTGAAAAGCTGTTCTTCTCAGTAGGCTGTGCTTCAAAGATACTTGCTCTAAAATGCAGGCTCAAGCCATGCAGTTTGCTCTATGCTATCTGCTTTAAGCAATTGCATAGTAAGAGCTTCTCCTAAAACAAACAAACAATGTGTTCTAAAAGCTGAGGATCTTCATAGAGGCGTTAATGAAGAAGTGCAAATGAAAAGAAATCAAGTTTATGATTTTTTTAATTTACTTCTAAAATTTATTTTAAACTTAAACTTGAAGTAAGTAGAGGGATTGGAAAGGGAGGGTGAAGAAAAGGATTTCTCGCTCTTTCTCTCTTCCCAGCTTGTTTACTCTGTCCATGTGCCAGCACAGTGTGGGTATTCAGTTTCACTCTTTTCATAAGAGTTTTATACAGACATGCACTGATTTTTTTTATTTCTATGATTATTGCATATGTTAGTAGGGGATATGAAACCTGTTTAAAAAGTAGAGGATCTATACTGTAAAGCCACAGAAAATATCCCAGGGGATTTAGGGCCAGAAGTGGGATTTACCTTGTTTCAAATCAACTTCAGGTTGGCTAGGTGTCAGCATGATGAAGTCCCTTTGAAGAGGTGGCTGCAACAGCCTCACATCTATGAACTGCTCTAAGGGTGACTCCCGGGCATGACAAACTACTTTTGGTTGATACTAGGAGTAGGTTTTAACTCCAGTAGCGTATCTCCCCGCCCTTCTCATCATGTCTGCTGGGTAACAGCTGGGGGAACAGAGTAATGATTCTCTAGATATCTGATCAATCACAGGAAATAGCTGGCACACAGTCCTTACTAATCTTTAATCTGAGATGGTTGCATGGGAGAATTTTCTTACTACTTCTCTCCATGGTTATAATCTGGCCTTGAGTTCTTTTACTCTAGATAACATCTGATAAGAGATTAAGAACGTGATAAGAAGCTGTTTTATATGAAATTTAAGAGGCCATTAACATTCCATTGAATTGTAAAATTGTCAAGCTAAAAACAGCTCTCCTGGTGTTCTGCACAGATGCAATAGCAAATCACTGAGTCACAGGAAATGATTCAGTCAACATTTCTAAACTTTCAATGTGTGTTTTATGGAAGAAACTTGATGTAAATGTTTAGACAGTTATGGTTTTGGAGATAAATATTGCAATTTTATGGAGTTTGGAGTTTGACGTACCAGAATTGTGGTGCATAGTTGTCAATTTACTGAACATTTAAAGCTGTTCAATTATTGTACTTGATTCTAGTGTGGGATGTATTTTCTTTGACTAATGAAACGTGGTGTCATATTTGGGAGTAACAAGTTACACATCAGAAAAACAAAGGAAAATTAATTTTTAATGACCAGGATTCCCTCTGCACTGCTGCAGGAGAACTTGCATAGGCCTCCACAGAGTTCTTCTTAGTTTCTTGTCTCCTCATCCCGTAAATACAGTGCTTCAGTGATATGACCTTTCATGGCAGATTATCCTCTGCCCTAAATGATCTCACTGGGATAAACTGCTTTAGAAGGTTAAGTTAAAATGTTTCCTCACTCCTCATTTTAATTTAATTAATTTCAACAAACAGAATGCTGACAACGCAAAATTCACATTGTCTTATGTTAGTTGCTGGCAGTTAAAGTGTTCCTTGTATTTTTAAAATATTGTATTTCAGTAGGATTTTCTTAAATATTTTACTTGATAAGAATTCAAGTGGACCCACAATGTACTACGGCTTAAAGGACGTGAAGACAGTATTACAGTTACTGTACAAAACTATTATACCTAGGTATACTTTTGTGAATCTGAAATAGCCCTAATAAAGCTAATGTAGGTTCTCTGGATTTACACTGTGTTAACTGAGACCAATCCAGGCCTAAATATTAATATTCACAGTTAAAATATAAGCAATGAGACAGGAACTTAGAGTTTGTATTACCTCTTGACATTAAAAATCCCATGGCAAGACTTTTACAAAAGGCTTTCTAGCACTGGCACAACCGACAAATTCTAGCTTCAACCATACGATTTCCATGTGCCTAACTTGTCCTTATGGGCAAATAATCCCAGTAGACACCTTCTGCAGATGAGCAAGTGTCTGCTGTTGTGTGGGAATTGGTATTTGGACCCAAGACAGTGGGAGAACTACAGGGTGTCTCATGTTTCTGGCTGAGGAACAGCTGAGGAACAGGCATGTCAAAACCAGTAATGTCTTTGTGGTTCTAGATTTCCACCTAGAGGTGGGCTCGGCTAGTCCCAAATGGAAAGAGAAACCCCTTTGAATGTCCCTGCGATGTCCATGAATCTGTCAGGATGAATCAGCCACCCTAGACCATGTAGCATGACCAAAGAATTTGGTTCAGTCTCAGCCACACTCTACTGGGTGCGGGTGCCCAGGTGCTGGCAGTGGGGGCTGCGGGGGCCTCTGTGAGGAGCGGCCAGGGTTGCCCCAGCCGGTTCCAGCCAGCTCCAACTGACCCACCACAGGGCACAGATGAGCCCCACAGCCAAGATGGTGGTGACTGGGGGAAAGTGTGTGTACAAAAGGACAAAACGCTGCCTGGCAGCAAGGAGTGAGGAAGAAAAAAGCATGATAAACAGCCCTGTGAGCCCTGAGTGGAGAGCTGTGGGAGGGGAGGAGGTGCTCCAGGTGCCCCAAGCACGGACTCCCCTGCAACTCCTGGAGAAGACCATAGTGATTCAGGCTGTCCCCTTGCAGCCCATGGAGGACCATGGTGGAGCAGATATCCACACTGAAGCTCATGGAGGACCCTATGCTGCAGCAGTCTTATCCGGAAGGAACTAGATCCTAGGCAAGGGGCCCATGCTGGAGCAGTTCATGAAGGACTGCAGTCCATGAAGAGGACCCAGGCTGGAGCAGGGAACAGCTTGAGCAGGAAGGAGTGGCAGAGAGGAGCTGATATGGACTGACCGCAGCCCCCATTCCCCCTCCCCTACACTGCTTGGGGAGGAGGAGATAGAGGAGTCGGGGATGAAGGAGTGAAGGTGAGCCTGGGAAGAAGAGAGAAGTCAGAATAAAGTGGTTTTACTTTTTTCTTTGTTTCTCAGCATCCTATTCTATTCTTAATCGGCAATAATTTAAATTAATTTTCCCCAAGTTGAGCCTGTTTTTCCTGAAACAGTAATCGATGAGTGATGTCCCTGTCCTTATCTTGACCCATCAACTTTCTCATCTTATTTTCTCCCCCTGTCCTGCTGAGGAAGGGGAGTAAGAGAATGACTGGGTGAGCATTCAACAGCTGGCCAAGGTCAACCCATGACAAATGCATTTTATTGTATGTGGGAACTATTAGAGCTATGTTCTAATTCAACCAAATACCTGCTATGTAATTCCTGGTGATGAGGTCTTTGATGTCAGGTTTTTTTTGATGGGGAGGAGGAAAGCAGACCTAATATTGACTAGGTACTCAAATGACAAACAAAGCACAAGTAGCTTTCACCGAAAATTGTCTCGAAAGGTTTGTAATGACAATGTTTCTTGATTATTTTTTTTTTAATCCCAGGGTGAATTTTTTAAGTAAAAGGCAATAAACAATGAAAAAAATCACAATGTCAGTGACATGTAGAAAAAAAATCAAAGCTTGGAAAATGAAAATATTTCCTTTTTTCAACAGCCTGTAATAGCTAGCTTTGAAATGTCAATCCTGAAGCTTTTGCATTTCCTTTTAAAAAGTTTAAACTAAGTATCAATGTGGCCACTTGGGTTTGCACAGAGCCTCCTTGAAAAGTGAGAGGAATGTGTCCTTCTAAGGCTTATACTGTGTATACAGTTTTGCAATTTATAGCATCCTTTTTTGAAAACTGCGTTATCCTCCGTGAAATTTCACAAGGCTGCAGTTGGCCAGAAATAAACTATTTTTACAACAAACCAAGAATTACCTAATATTCACCGATATATGCAATTATTTGAAACTCAGTGAAGCTACTGTTAATTAACTTGTCAAATTTGCATCCCTCACTTACCTATAAATCCTTTTCAACATACCTATTTCCAACTAATGTTCACTTTTCCTGCAGAGTACTTATTATTGTTAATATCAAATTTGCTTAAAGTAAACAATTGAAGGATTGTCATAACTAAGGTTTAATATTGAAATTGTTGAAAATGTATACAAATAGAAACCGCTGTGACTCATGGTTTATCAGCCTAGCTCAAGAGACAAAGAGTTGATTTTTTTAGTGTATAACTTTTGTAAATTCTTATGGGTCTATCAAAGACAAAGTAGTTACAGCAGTAAATGTAAAAATATATATGGAAAGTGGAAGACAGTGAAAAAGAAATTCCAAATGAAAAACAGGACAGACTTCTTTATCTTTTTTTAATGTAATCAGTTTTCAAATGTATCCTGAATTCTGTAATCCACCTCTTTAAGCTAAATAGTAGTCAAATTAGTCTGCAATAGTAGAGCAAAACAGAAAGGAGGAAAATGTTAAGTTCCTGTTTAATAATAATTCATGTAATTGTCTGTTGTAATGAAGCTAATAGAAATTCAGCAAAGATGGATGTCAAACCTTGTGCTTGGGAAGGAGGGACCCCATGAAGCAGCACAGGCTGGGGACAGAGTGAGCAGCTCTGTGGAAGGGACCTGGAGATCTCATGGACACCAGGGTGGGCAGGATTCAGCAATGTGTTCTGGCATCAAGGAAGGCCAACAACATTTGTGGATTGTAGTCAGTAGGTGGAGGCAATTGATTATTTCCACTTACTCAGCACCTGTTAGACCACAAATGGATACTGTGCACAGTTTTGGGCCCTTGAAAACAAGAAAGAAAATGGTAAACTGGCATGAGTTCAGTAGAGGACCACAGTCAGGGGGCAGGAGCACTTGCCCAGTGGAGGGAGGCTGAGAGAGCTGGGCTTGTTCAGCTTCAGGAGGAGACTGTGTTGGGGGGCCCTAATAACAGCATTCCCCTACTTGTGTCCAAGTCACCAAGAAGATGGAGTCTGGCACTTCTCAGTGGCACAAAGTGGAAGAACAATAGGCAACAAACAGAAGCTGAAACGAGAGGTTCACACTGGGTGTGAGGAGAAACAATGAGGAGACTCATTTTTCTCAATGAGGAGTCTCAGATACTGGAACATGTTGTCCAGAGGAGGTCGTACGCTCTCCATCCTCGGAGGATTTCGAGGCCAGGTTGAATGAACTAGGATATTGGACTAGGTGACCTCTTGAGATCCCCTCTAACTTGAATTATCCTCTGATTCCATGTGATTTTATTATTTTACTATTTTCTTTTCTGTAAGAGGTTGAAAGACTGTTGTAAAAAGTGTCCTTTCCAGTTTACATTGTCTCATTTCAGTCTTAAGTACTTTTCACTTGTGCTAAGTGTGATTTGATATACATGAAACAAATTATGCCTAACACAAAAGACTTCAATTTTTTTTTATTCTATAATCTCAAGACACTTAGATAATTACATATTTTTCCTCAAATAAAAATACTCCCCTGCTGATTTTGACAAATATTTATTAATCTCCCCTATTTTAGTTGGTAATTAAATGAATGGAATATGATGACTTTATAAAATAAACACTTATTTTAGAAATTAAGGGTATAATTTGAAAAGAAAAGGTAATTTTTGAGTTGCACAGATTACTTGTATTCAACCACCATTCATTATCTATTTTCACTTTACGTCTCAGCTGTTTGAAAGAACTTAAGAATATATTCTTAAAATCAGTGTTAGATGCAGTAATTACATTTTCTAGTCATAAAGTTAAGTTCTTGAACAGACCTTACAATAGACTCAAGTGAGCTAAAAATAAACTCCAGTTTATTATACAGTTCATATTAACTGGGTAGTAACAGGCAACAGCAAAAAGCTGTATCCAGCTATGATGGAAACAGGAAGTTCATTACACAAGCTGCCCTTTCCAGATAGGTATGAATTCTTAAAGGCTTAACTAAAATAATAATCCCTTAAAGTTTTTAATAAAAGCAGAGAGTTGCCTATTGTTCATAGCTCAGTGGAGACGAAAAACACGCACCCCAGTACATTGTGAAAGATCTGCTGTGTTCTGGGAAAAAACACTATTTCCATTTAGTTATTGGTAACCCTGACTTCAATTTTAAGTCGCTATGGTTTTGATCCTGCAAATGGCTGAGCATCTGAGCCCTATCCAGCAAAGCTGCATAAAGCTGTTAAGCCTGGAGGTGTGGTGAGATTGAAATGCAGGAGTTGCCCCTGATTGACTGGGGTCAGAAGTGACTGCTGAGCTCTTGTCACTGATGCTGAAGCTGTCTGTGCTCCAGCATCTCCCAGGAGACCATGTTCCCCCTCTGAAGAGGTGTGCTCTCCACCTTCTCTCGGCAGGTGGAGGTGGCAACAGGGTCCTTTCCTTAGCCGTGACAAGTGAAGCACTAGCTAGATTTAGACCACTCCTGAAGAGGTTTTGCTAGAGATATGGTATTTGTTTTATTTCTGTGGTAACAGACAGGTAAAAGGGTAAAAGACCTTCTGGTGCTGACCCAAGGTATCTAGAGAAGATCTTCATTTTCTCAGCCCCTTTTTCTGCTGGTGAGGTGTTGAAGTGCACAGCCAAATACCCTGCACATGCAGCTTCCTGCTGGGTGCATCAAACGCTGATCTGAGTACACAAGCAGGGTGTTTGGGATGCAGGACCACCTTACTTGAATTCAGGGGTGGGTTAACACTTTCTCTGAGGAATTAATGGGACAGATTACAAGCAGCTTAAACATGCTGTGTTTCAGAAATGTCATGTGCTAGGGACATAGCAGTGACAGTGGGTGTCGCCTGCCCAAGAAGAGACATGCCTCAGCCTAGCTGTGGCCTTTCTTCTGTCCCATAGCGCTGGCTGATCCTCACCGCTCTGTTCCCTGTACCACTGGGATGCCTCTGCAGGGAGGCTCTCACCCACCCTTCAGGAGACCACCCTTCACTGTGTGGCTCTGCCTCTGAGGCCTGTAATAGGAATCCGTGTGTACATGGTGGACATGGTGCATCACAACTCTGTCTCTCCCCCTGTGTTTTCAGCATGCATTTGCATGACAAAAGAAATGTCAGTGTGTATTTCTCTTGCCAATGAAATCATGTTAGACTTTTATGGTTGCTTTGATTTGGGCGCTTTTTAACTAATGCTGCCCTTCCAATAAAATGGCCTCTGAAATGAAGATGTTTGAAAGTCGGAACTGACTATTTCTACCCAGCAGGATAGAACACAGCCATGTTATTAAATAATGGCAATGTTGATTTACTGTTAACAAATTCTCCATAGAAGCTAAACACATTAGACAGTCTATGCAAGTAATACTGGTATTAAACCCAAACCCACGAACGAACTATTGCCATTATGCTCTTACCACACAGTTTTGGTTCTCAAACTGGAAAAATCTGGTACTTTGTGTATTAATTAAATGACTGTATAGTCTGCAAAGGCTCCTTATCATGTTTCAGAAATACATAACCATAATGATTCTTGTGATATACGACAGGAGAAAGCTTCTTTGTAAACTTAAGATAAGGTTTCCTGTGGAATCTCCTCAGGTTTAAAAATTGGAAGTCACGTCATTCCCTGCTTAATATGTCTATGTTTAGCTCATGGGTTACAATAAGTACTTCCACTTTTAACCACATCTTGCTCCAGCATATTTTTTTTTGCTGCTGTTCTTGCTGTGTGTGCTAAGTCCAGCCTGGGTTGCTGTGCCTGGTACAAACACCTGGAAAGATGCAGTTCTCAGGCTTGAAGCCTGAAATGGAAAGCCTCCAAATGAGGGAAAGGAGGAGAAGATGATGACAACTGTGCAAAATTATCACAGTGACCTGTTGATCTGACATCTTGCTGGTGTGTAGCACTTTATTTACATTAAAAATATTTAGTTTCAATGTTTTGTCAGGGAAAATTTTATGACAGTGACGTGGAAAAAAGGATTATTGGGTTTTGCTGTGGAAGAGAAAAAAAGAGGAAAACTAGGGAAATGGTGAAGGGATGAGAAACTGTGTTCCATTGGGGACAGTATGGACACATGGACAGTAAATTTGAATGGCTGATGTGTCACAGAGGTAAAGGAGGAGGAGGCGAAGGTGATAGGCAATCAGCAGTGACAGAGTTCAGTGACAGGGCTGAACCTCTGACCCAGATCTTGCTGTTCCCATCTGCAGTAAGGGAAAGAGGCTGCTGGATTTCTTCCCCCAGGATTTCTCTTTTATTTTTTGTCTTCTGTGTTTGCAGTCTATTAAGAATTTTTTTCCCCTAACAGACAATTCTTAAGCTTCCCTTGTATTTCATTAGATTGCCAAAACCTGTGGCAACACTGAATAGCAATTCTTGTGGGGTTTTTTTGAGTTCTTTGCATTTTTATATCGTTCAGATTCAGATTATCGTGGGTGCTATTTAGGTCAGAGTGTGTGTGGACACAGCTGCTGAAAGTTTCTTCGAAGCAGATTTTTTTAAGTCCTGAGGAAGCTGGGATGTGACTGGCAAAGGAACTTTACTAGATCTCTTTACTTTCCTTTGTCCTTCTTGTGAAGGACTCCCTTTTCAACTTGTGGTTGGATTTTGAAGGCATTGAGAATTCTCCACTCCCCCATCTGCCTTCAAAAACTATAATTAAGCTGCAAAGACCTGAGGCACTGAGATGGCAGAGTCTCGGTGGTTTTGACAGATTGACATGGAAAAATGACAAATAAGAGAATTGTGGGTGATGTCCTGCCTCTGAAGGGCTATTTCATTGTCTTCTGCTGACTGAGAATATGGAGGAGAGACAGGCAAGGAGGCCTTTCTGACTGCAGATGTTTCTCCATTGCAGAGTGCCTGTGTGAAATAGTGCTGCAGTGGGTTGTGGTAGAGGGGACAAAATATCCCCTCAGCTGCTGCTGGGAGGCAGTGGGCAACAATGGAAAGGTAAGACTGTAAAGAAGGGCATGGGACAGGGAAAAAGCACATCTGGAAGGAGAAGAGCTAGAAATAAAATTAACAGCAAATGACTGATAATTAGAATTTTAACATGTTAGGGAAGAGGTGGGGGAGTAGTTATTAATTTCCAAGAAAAATTTTGGAAAGACTGAAACAATTATTTTTTTATAGTTTTCTATACACTTTATATACAGACCCCTTGATATACTTTACCAAATTTTATTTTTTTTAATCTTAAAAAAATGCAATCTGAAATGTCAACAAGAGAATGAAAATTTTTCATAAAATGATGATTTCCTGAAAAAATTATCAACTTGAAACCTTCTCTTATTATATTCCCTAATTTTGCTTACTGCAGTGCAGGATTATTCCCAGATTAATGTAGATGCTAGTGTTTATCTAATTTACTATTATGCCAATTAATTAAATTTCAGAGACCAATTAAAGTTTTCCGTACTACTGAACTTCAACGTTTGTCACTTAATTTTTCCTTGATATTTGTGTAATACTCTCTTGTATCTCTCTAAATGATTCTGCTAATGAACCAGTGTAGAGTTTGCACATTTTAAATATTTGTTGTACATGTAATCATAACTTAGCTGTCATTTAGACAGCACTATAAATGTATTTCTCTTTTCATCTTTTCTTTTAGCTTAGTCTCCCCTAATTATTTTCATAGCTTTTCCTTGAACTTACTCCAATTTGTCTATGTTGTTCTAGTAATTAGGTGCTGATAGCAGAAAAGCATTTGGACAAATTCCACCTGTTATGTGAAGAATCATCTCCTTTTATTTCTTTGAACCTGTTTCCTACTCGCTTTCGTTAATGGCCTCTACTTCTTGTGTTTGAGAAAATAGTTAGCACTTGAATTCTAGCCACCTTCCCACCTGTAGCGTGATTCCTTTTGCATTCTGTAACTCTTTTACAGTTTCTTTCTTTTGACTTCCAAAATTACTTGTCCTGTTTTGGTTTTGTATGGGCTAGAAGTTAGATTTCTTCTGCTAGTGGTATCCAGAGCTGTATGGTTTTCTTTCTTCAGCAACAGAACTGTCTCTGGTTTTCTCTGAACTTCTGCTGTTTAGTTTTAAATTATTTACCTGATGATCTATCAGTTTCTAATGCCTGCCCCCCATCTATGAGTATGCACACAGCTAATCTGTTAAAATAATAGTGTGGCAAAGTGAAGATCTCAAAGGAAAAACAGAGTTACAGTTGCTTAAGCAATATTATTTTTGAGACCTCCTTCACTTCTATGAAATATCTTTAATTTATGATTATACTCTTTTTTTTCTTTTACATTGGATTTTGTCTCACTAAATGCTAGGATGGATAACACTGAGTGACAAAAATCTTCCACATCTCTTCCATATCCTTTAGTTATAGCATCCTTATTTTACAGACAAGGAAAATATGTGAGAAGGAACTTTTTATCCGGTGTCATAATAAACTTTTGCTGCCATTAGGACAC
Source organism: Aegotheles bennettii (assembly GCA_013398125.1). Lineage (NCBI taxonomy): Eukaryota > Metazoa > Chordata > Aves > Caprimulgiformes > Aegothelidae > Aegotheles > Aegotheles bennettii. Next base: position 39,384 of record VZRW01000365.1, read on the forward strand.
TGTCTACCATCATGGAGGCTGAGCACCGTTCTGCTCTTCAGAGTGGGCCATGAAGATGCCTGGGAGTGCACACTTTGCAGTGACCTTGCTATGCAACTGAGTGGTCAGATCACAGCCCTGAAAGTTAGTGCCTTAAGCAAGACATGCCAAAAGAGAAGACTGCAAAATCTTTCTTTCTTGTGGGCAGGGAGGGAAATACGGAGATTTCTGTGAAATCTGTAAAAGAGTCAGGAGTGGAAGTGAGTTCACCTGATTAAATTTCTGCTTCCTAAACTGTACATCTGCTCTCACCTTGAAGTCCCCCAGCCAGCCTGTTGTAATGCTTGAAGCTTTGTAGAAATAGAGGCAGGGACAGATTGAAGAATATCAAGTCCCCTGGTCTGTGTGTTGGTACCATTCTTTTTGTGAACTGTGTCGGGCAAGTAGGATATTGAAAAAATCAGGATGTGAATATATAATTTAAACCAAATTGTTTTCCTTGTGGATGGTGATTGATCTGACAGTCTTAAATCTGGGATTCCCAAGCTTTGAGTGCTAGATCCTAAAAATTATTCTTCAGATCTTAGTTTAGGGAAAGAAGGATGGAAAGAAATTAAATTCATCATGTTGTTAGAAGACGGAAGTTGGGCTTCTTCTCATGGCTTTTATGTATGATTCTAACACCCTTGGTTTGTTGAATTGGTTTCTGCCAATTCATTTAATGAAATGAATGTTAATTGCCTCAATATCTGTCTGCTATGGTTTGCAGGCCAATGAATGGAAGATGATGTGACCCATAACACATCAATCAACTCTATGATACAAACTTTTCTGTCTATACAAAAACAGAATCACAGAATGGTTTGGGTTGGAAGGGACCTTAATGGTCATCTATTCCAACCCCCCTGCCATGGGCAGGGACACCTCCCACCAGACCAGATTGCTCAAAGCCCCATCCAACCTGGCCTTGAACACCGCCAGGGAGCAGCCACAAACAACTCCCTTGGACAACCTGTGCCAGTGTCTCACCACCCTCACAGAAAGAACTTCTTCCTAATATCTAATTTAAATCTTCCCTTTTTCAGCTTAAAACCATTCCCTCTCATCCTGTCACTATATGTCCTTGTAAAATGTCCCTCTCCAACTTTCTTATAGGTTCCTTTGTGTACTGGAATAGTAATTTTTATTGTGTTGATTTTAGGGGTCATCCTGAGGTTTCTACAAAACCAGCACTGGTCTCTGTTGTCAAGGAGCCTGCAAGGGTGGCTTGAGATGAGGCCAGCTGGTGTCATGCATGATGTCATGCATGATGTGCAGATCTCTCTGATACGATGAGTGTGTATAGCTGTCACATTGGACTGGCAATGTGTAACTGTTTTCCGTATGTTTTTTCTTTCTAAGTATACCTAAGTAATGCTATACTCTCAATATGCTTAATAAATCTTTGCAGCTTTAAAAAAATATCTTTCCTTTTTTTATCAAGAGGGACATTTATTGCATGTAGGACAGTGTTATGACGTGAGAGATGTTTTGTCATTCTCTTTCTCCCACCAGACCTTTCTATGGCAAATATATGCTCAGTCTGTGCATGACTGCGTGTGGTTACACATCAGTTTTACAACACCGCTTCTCCTTGCCCATAAACCAGTGCCTGCTAAGTGCTTCGTGCCCTCTTGCCTTCCTTCCCCAAGTGCCTGCAGAGGTGTGTCTGAACTGCTGGAAAGAGCTGTGCAGCACGAGAAACAAGGAAGGGCAAAACCAGGGGGTGGGTGAGTACCAGACCGCGCACAGATCAAGGTGCTTGTCTGTGCAAATTGTGTAGTTTTTTTCAGTATTTTTGCAAAAATAACAAACATCCTAGTAGCAGAATGTACAAATCTGTAAATAAAACGTGGTTCAGTTCTGGTTACAGAGTGATTCCCTGAAGTAGCAGGGTTTCCCTTCATTTCAAAGCGGATTATTGTATAATAGCCCATGTTTCATCAAATATGAGACAAGAACCTTAAAGCTTTGCTTTAAGATGATAAACTTTTCTCTCAATGAAAGATTATAAAGGTTCCAGACAAAGTGACAATAATTAACAGGTGATTTGAAAGCATTCAGAAATCAGATGTTGAAGATTGGTCTACTACAGAATCACTGGACAAAGAAACAAAAGCTGTAACTACTATAGACTATCATAAGTGTTCTGTGTTACGTTTAAAATGAAATAATTTAAGGAAGTCTCTGATAAAGATCATTACTTCCAGATTGTAGCCATCGAAGGATGCCAGGAAAACTGAGGAAACTTCGTATTCAATGAGGTTTGTGAAAACAAACAAACAAAAAAGACCCTTTCTCTATTTTGTGAACTTTTCATTAACAAGTATTTGTGAACACTGGGGATTTCTTCAAATTGTTTTTAGCAAAGTAGATTCTGGCCATACTAAATTGTTCCACTAATCATTTATTTAATTTTTCATTGCTCATGGTTCTGCTACAACAAAAGAACTTGATCTTTTGGCATCCAGTAATATTTTTGCTTTGATCCTGTAGCCAAATGATGTTAGCCACAAAATTATTTTAATTTTGTTGTGATTGCACTTGGGATACTCACTATTCATTTTGGTTTTGGCACCCACAGTATCGAAACTTAATCCAAATAACCAATAATGTGTTTACAATAATGTCAGCAATATTTGGCAATTATTTCACTGGATGATTCAGGAAGGTGTTTAACACTGACCTGATTGCATCTGGCAATAATTGTGAGTTTATGAAACCAAGAGTGGAATTATAAACTAAACAGCTGGTCATCTCTGACAGGAACATAGCAATTATGCTCTTTCAATAATATGGGATTTTAACTGGAAATCAATATGTAACAGTTAAGGGGTTACTAGTAGGCCAAATAGTTCCTACAAAAGAGGCTAAGAGGGTAGCTAGGCAACAATTTATGCTTTGAGATTTACATTTCAGCTTAATTCCGTTTCATGTTAGTGTAGATAACTGAGTTTTACAGCATGCATGAAGTCGTCCAGCCTGCTGCAAAATAAAAAAAATATGTTTAATTGATGTGTGTTGCTCTATTTGAGACAATGGATATACTGGGTAATTGCAAAGTGATTGCAAGAGGAGACAATGTTATATATAACCTCGATTTTTTGCCTTTGTTTTGTTAAATAAAGAAAATGTTCCGAAACATAGGCATTATGGAAGTACAGATGAGTCTAGTAGGTCGGTAAGCAAACAATACATTGCTTATGAAAATAGTAATTGATACTACCTGACTGAAGCCACAAACTAGGAAAAAAATATGAAGTAATGTAGTTTATCTCAATCTCCTATTGATCTTGATAGGAGGTCTGTAATGTGTAATGTTATTGACATATAGGAGTTAGCAAAGTCTGGGACAGAGTCAGTTAAAGGCATTTGGTAAGGAGCAATGTTAATTAGCTCAGAGGTTTTAGTCTGATTAGTTTGGATTTAAAATCTTAAATCCATTTTTCATTTTATGACTAGTTCACATGTCTTTACCAATTTTAAGAACCACTTAATACTGTTCTTCCTGTATCTCTTATAGATAGAATGAATATGACATGAAAGGTTATTTGCTGAAAATAATAATAATAATAACAACACAGAAGTAACTAGGTGATGGTTTTAGTGTCATTAATACAGTAGTAGAGAACGGTATTATTGGTGGTGGTGTCTCTTCACAAGATCTCCAGCCCAACTTGTGAAATCTGATTTAGGCGCTAATGCTTTTTGCAGCTCCTAGTGATTAACCACAGTGGATAGGCACATACATTAAATTTCAGTGGCATTTTCCCATGAACAAATATACTTGAAGTTTTATTTCAAAAGTCCCAAATCTGCCAAGAAATAAGAGTCATTAGGTAATTTTCTGTTTCCCATTGAATTCTATGATAACTTGAGAAGAAATTGCCTGGGTTGCCTGGGTTCATTAAAACTCAGAAGCAGAGTGGCATTTCCATAAATAAATATACAGCTTCAACATAAAGGAAACTTCCTGAAAAATATGAAAAATAATTTTCCAGAGATAAAATGTCAAGTGGTAAAAGTAATGCTTTGGTTTTTTTGCACAAGTACAAGTCTATTTCAGAGGCAAGAAGAAGAGTTTTAACAGGATAGTTCCAACCATGAACTAGGAATTATGGGTTAGTTTAAGATAACATATACAATAAAACTTTGTGTCTGGACAGGCATGTTTAAAACCAATTACAAGTAGCTGTTATTAAAAAGATTTTCAGAATGAATGGGCCTTTCTGGTTTGCTTTGTAGAGAAAAACACTATAATATTGCCCAATAAAACACTTATCCTAATTACTACTGATTGCCCTAACCTCTCCATTTTACTTGGCAGAAAGCAGCGTGGAGCATTGCTGCTCTTTCCTTTCCTCCTGAGCTCCACAAAAATGTCTAGCCAAGGTGGATAGGTGACATTACGGCACAGAAAGCATCATGTTTTCTCACGCCAAATACAGATAGTTCATATATGCAGGTGAAGTTTTGCTCTCACTGTTTTTTGGATTATCATTCCCAGCCTACTATAAGCCACATGCATTAGGAAAATGGGACAAACTTCAAGTGTCATTCTTAACAGGTGCAGTTATCTATTTGTGTCAACTCCTACAGTATTCATATTCTGGCTTGCAATATGAAGGACACTACTCTACTGTGACATCTAACTTCACACTCAAAAAATGTAGCCTCTGTTTTCTTATAGATGGATTCTACAAAGGAATTATGAACAAGATAATATCTATTGTAGTTTCTCTCCAAGCATTCATTCTGTGCAGGAGGAATGGATAAACAAGTTTCACTAATAATCTCAGAATCACATAATATATCAATTATAGTCAATTAAAACAAAAAAAATAAGCATTTTTGATTCATGACTGCCATTCTTTGTCATAAATAAGCACTTTTGGTGTATACTTAGAGCCTTATGAAAGCTAAAATTGTTTCAGTAAAGTCTACTGGATATTATTTAAATTGCAGACACCAAATCTCACACAGTTGTCTGGCAAAGGGATACATGCTTTGCTGGAAGAAAGTAGTCTTTAGAAGGAATTTCCTATTTAAACATTTACTTGAATACTTATAATTTTGAATATTGTAATTTTCATATGACAGAAGCACATTCATTATGTTAGAATATTATAAGAGGTGCAAAATCAATCTACCTCCCCTAGAACTTTTCACATGGCTTCCTGATTCTTGCTCTTCTTTTCTTCCTCTCCAGTAAATAATTCTGAAGAACAGAAATTGATGGCTGTCTTGGTGTAGTTATGCTTTCTCCAGAGCCTCCTAGACTGTTGTCAAATGTGGGAATTGTCCATAGTGGAACTGATAAAGGAGATGATTTATGGATCGAAGACATTGCTGTGCAGTGTCAACAAGTGGCCTGTCACTTAGTAAGACCTATTTTTTAATGTCGGTTTTGAGTTCTTAAACCGGACTTGGCCACAAAAAACACTTTTTGGGATAGTCTTCTGCAGAATCTCATCTGTTTCTTCATTTCCTCTTAAAAATAGAATATAAATTTTCTAGGGTTGTTTTGTTTCCTCCTTCATGCTTTGTGAGGCTCAGGGTGAACGCAGTATTCAGCTATTCTGACACCCAAACATTTCAAATAGTATCTCTGTGCTCAAGAAGACTTATTTTTCAGTGAAGAGTATTTGTTCTTTTATTAATTCCTTGTTTAATATTGTCCTACCATTTGAATTCAAGTTGATGGATATTCAGAAAATACTTGCTCAGAAACATTTCCATTTTTATCCAGTCCTGGTGGAGGAACCCTTGCATTAAACAAATCTCTTTTCTTTTAACCCTCCTTCCGTCTGCTGAAAATCAATAAGCCGATGATGTTCCAGTGACTGCTTTTCTTGCTGCCAGGATGAGAAAAGGTCTATCTACAAAAGCATTCTCCTGCCTATAGTTACTTGCATGTGCTGTCACCTCTCTTTCTTCCTGAGCTGAGACTTCTTCAGAAAGCAGGTCCATCTTGGCCACTTACCAGTCTCTAAAAATGCCCAGTGCTGAGATGTATTCAGGTTCTGTTCAGATTGATTGCTTGAATTTTATGACTGGCCTGACTTGCAGTAGGAAGTTTTTGAATGTATTTGATAACCCAGTGAGAGCTTGGAACTTCGGTTGTGGAATTCAATAGTTGCTGTTCCAATTAAAATTGCTGTATCAGAAAACTCTTTGTGAACAAGCATAGTTGTCTGATGAATGCCAAACTGAGATGATTCCTTTGTGAAAATTTTGTCATGCAATGCCTAAAATAGAAGCTTCTAGTCAAAAAGCAGGTACTACAGATGTTTATAATTGGGCTCAGCATAAACAATTATCAAATTGCCACATTTTGAATGTAAAGAATTGGAATTGTGGTTTGTCTTGGAGAGAGAAATATATTTATTTTACAGTTTACAAACAAGAAAATCATGACACAGTATGTAAAACCAAGATAAATTCCTAAATGAGTAATTTTGACATATTCCCCAAGGGAATGTCCGCATTGCATTAATTCCACTGTGGTAACTTTTAAGTGTTATTTTAACCTGCTACTCTAAATATTTTATAAGAAGCTTTCCCCTGACATATTTCAATAGAAAGATCAGTTGTCTGGAAAGTTACAAGCAGATTTCTTTTGATCAGTACTTTTGATAAGTATTTATCATAACACTCGACTCCTGGGCCAGTCCTAAAAAATGGAAAAGAAACATGTCAAATGAAGCAATTAACTGTGAGCATTAGGCATCCAATTCAGCTGGCTTTTATAGACATACTTTGTTTATATGTAATCTTCAAGAACAGTTTTTCATATATATGAAACTGCTGCTATACAGGTAATATTTGTCTTTGACCTCTAACCTTGACAGACAGAAGAATTTGAAAAATCTGTCATGTTGTGTGAAAAAAATCTGGGCAATGTTTGCAAAGATGTGTGCTTGCAAAACAATTGTTTCTACTGCTATGAACAGTGCAGTTCCCAGTCTGCTCCCAGGTCAGCTCGTTGACTTATGTAGACCTTTGGTTGGTCCTGAGCAACTTCATTACACAGGAAGGGTGATATTGGTGGAGAAGAGGTTATAGCAAATGTTTTTGTTTCTTGCAAACTTAAGCAAACTTAAGGTTCCCTAAATGTCAAATGACTGAATTATATACTACTTAGAATTTACAGTCTACTTTCCTTCTTATGATGCCCATTCCCTCACTTTTTTATAGCATTTTAAGAAATGTTACAGCACCTGACAATTATTAACTGACATTTTTGAAATATTTAGACAAGAGTACCTGGGTTCCATAGTCCAGTAATGATACTCAGAAAGATGGTTCTTGTACCCAAAGATAGAGAAATGTTGTAGAGAAATGATACTGGTCTTGCTGAATAATGGGATTTCACAAGGAAAAAAGACTCTGAAGTTGACAACAAAATCCTTAAAACTGTCAAAAGGTTTGAGATTTCATGAGCTTTCTGAATATTTTTTATTTTTTTAATAGCCAAGAAGAAATTTTGGAATTTCACTCTATGGTGAAAATTACAATTACTTTTAGAACTTTGAAACCTCAGGTAATAATTTGAGTTAAGAGAAGTTATTTTTTAACTTGATTTAGCAATTTTTGTAAGACACTCATGCTGTAGCATTGCCTGTCCATCTGCCTGTTCTACACTAAAATCTTTTGAGTTCCTTGATCAAATTCAACCAAATCTGAGTTACCTGTAAGAGTTGTAGTTTACTTTATGTTCTGGGAAGTCACATGAAAAATTAGGGACTGTGTGGAAGAAAGAGACTCAAATTAGCATACTGCTGGGGAAAGGCCAGGCAGACAGCAAACACTATATCTCTTAATAAGCAGTAGTGGGCTAAGTCTAGTTTGGACTATCTACATTGCATGTGCTCTCTTGCCTGGTTGGGGTGGCATGATGAGAAGTGGTGGTGTTGAGTAGATTTATGGGATGAAGGGAACCATCTTTCATTAGTTCTACTACTCACAGAAGAGCTCATTTGACTGGCATTGCTATAGCTGCCTTAATTCAAGAAGAGAAGATTTTGAAAACCAATATCATATGCTTTATTGAATTCAAGTCTTAAGTAAGGCTATATATAATAATTTTAATTTCTGAGACTTCACAGGTAATCCTACTTAAATATATAGAGAAGATTTATCATAAGATGTTAGTGCCATTTTTCTTGATTATCACTTACTGAGTCTTCAAAGAACTCACTTCAAAATGCTTAAAAGCCAAATGTGGTTTGTTTTTTTCTTGCCACAGCATCCAGTAACCTAATAAAAGACAGATTATACTGATTTACTGTGAAGCACAAGAGATAACTAAAATATAAAGTTTTTTACATGCCTACCCCATAGGATTGTGAGTTATTCCAAGACTACAGGCAATGTAGATAATTTTATATTACAGCTACAGCACATTCATGTTTTCAAAAAGTAATATTTTTCTTCAGTATGACAAAAGAGATGCCAGAAAGTAAGCTTTGCCTTCAGTCTTAAAGCCACAGGGACTCATGCTCATTTGTCATTTCTGCTATAGGAATCTCTCCAGAGACACAGTCATTGATGAAGCACTGTCCTGCATCATCTTTGGTAGGTGGCCACAAGGATGCTGCACAGCAGAGTCTTTTGCCCTCTGAACGTAATGCTGTCTTGCAGGTAATTCACAGCTGGCTGCTCGGGTTGTGCCTATGCCACTCTGAGACCATGGGTGTTCTTGGATGCGTGTCTGGTGTTGCAGCTTCTTTGTAGCAACAGAGATTTCTTGAGGCACCTCAAGGCACTCTTCAAAAGTCAATCTAGACCTCTTCTTTGGCTTGCCGACACACTTTAGGTCTCTACTAAAGCTGTGAATTTCACTGTTTGAGAAAGTTTCACTGGAAAACAATTTTCTTTTAGGTGAGAACCTTTTAGGTAGTCCATGGAGGGCTCTGAAAGGAAGAGCAGAGTAATTTCCCTCTGGTGTAACCTGACAGAGTCAGGGTAATGGGTGTTGAGCGACTGGTGTAGCTGAAAGAATTGGGCTGATACACTTTGAACTTGCTGAAACAATTCAGGCATCAGTTAAAAATGACAAAGCTGTCTTGCAATAGCCAAACCTGGAAGCTATGCTTATAAGAAAGAACTATGGCTATGTTGTAATATGTAAAAATGATAATTATAGTGTCAGCTCTAAAAACTGTTGAGATTATCTTGAAGTCAAAACACCAGTACAAGTAACTCAGCCTTCAAGATTTTTGTTCTCAGCTTCACAAGTTTTCTAACTTGTTAGGATTTAGTTCCATTTAGGCAAAGCACTAGAACAGCTGGGCTGTAGGACTAGTTGTGCCACACATAGAAGATGCATGCAAGTGACTTTCCTCAGTGTGCGCTGGGTTTTCAATCTACAGTATCTTTTGAATTCTGCCAGCACTTATGAGGAACAACTGAGGGAGCTGGGGTTGTTCAGTCTGGAGAAGAGGAGGCTCAGGGGGGACGTCATTGCTCTCTACAACTCCCTGAAAGGAGGGTGCAGTGAGGCGGGGGTCAGTCTCTTCTGCCGTGCCCATAGTGAATGGACAAGAGGAAATGGCTTTAAATTGCATCAGGGGAGATTCAGATTGGACATTAGGAAAAATTTCTTCACAGTAAGGGTGATTAGATATTGGAATAGGTTGCCCAGGGAGATGGTGGACTCACTGTCCCTGGAGGTGTTCAAGAGGCATCTGGATGTGGCGCTGGGTGATGTGGTTTAGTGGTGATGTAGGTAGGCGGTCGGACTGGATGATCTTGAAGGTCTCTTCCAACCTTGATGGTTCTATGATTCACTTTCATGTACCCATTCTGTGAAGATGGGAGGGACCTGCAAGGACATGAGCAGAAATGGCTGAGATGTTGCTGCAGCAGAATCCTCTGAGATCAGGCCACAGTTCGTGTTTGGCACTGTTCTGTTTCAATTTGTGACTAGAGCAGCCTGGAAAATAGTGCTGAAAATTTACCAGTTCTGGCATAAAATCCTTATTCTTAACCTATCGAAAAGAAGGATGAGCAAATAACATTTGTGTTATAAACTGTATTTTAACTCTTAGGTACAATGAAGAAAACTAATTATCCAATTAAATGGGCCTGGCGCTGAAGCTGGTTCTCAGTGAGTTTAACAGTAATATATTGCTCTCTGCTGCAACAAGTGGCAAGTATATCAGAACATATTGGATTATATCTGAGCATGTCTCTTCTATTACTAGCCACTTTACACAAACTTTGAAGCTCTTGCCTATAAAGCTGCCGCAATCTGGTTGTGGGACTGTAAGACACTAGTTACATTTTGTGGGGAGAAATCCTCTCTGTCAAGTATTAACTGGAGCCTCTCTAGCATGCAGTAAGACAGAGTTTTGGCAAGCCCTCATTTGGAGGGACTTAAGCACCTAGATCAAGTTAGAGGCTCCTCTAAATTCATCAGAATGAACATATGTGAGTTTTGAAGTTCTGAATATTGAAGTCCTTTCAAAAGAAATTAATGGCTGGGCCCACAACTATAATTTTATATAGTTCTTGACCAAGTGACTTTAAGCCTTAAACAAAGACATTCACCAGTGATATTTCCTGCTGATCCCAGAGAAGAGCAGCCTTTCCAGATCATCCCATATGTAGCAAGCCATTTTTAGGGAGTAAGAACTCCATTGATATCTGCTGAATTGTGAGATGATTTGATTAGGTGGTCCAGGTTCATTTACGCATAAATTTTGAGATGGCTGACATCCCACTTTGAAAACTATTACTAAATTTTAAAAAGAGAGAAAATGTAACATTTGTGCTTGCTGAGGACTGCCCAAACTGCTTTCCAATCTGTAGTACTGGCATGCTGAAACCGTAGGTCAGGCATGAATCTGGAAATGTTTCCCTATTGTCAAGACTCATTGAAGTTCATTTTGAGAAATGACCCTCTGTGAAGGAGGAAAGAAGGAGTGGCCAGGATGTGTTGGCATGACAGAGCTGATAGGTGACTGAATTGGCTAGTGGGTATGGCAGCTACTCGTGGTGTTTGCCAGACTTGTATGTACCAGCAATGCACTAGTCATGCAGTAGACCATCTAGACATTGTTGTTGAGTAAAAAAGCCATGAGCAGGAGGTCTGCTCTGGGCAGATCTGGGGTAACTAGAAGAGCCTTGGGAAACCACTCCTCCCTTTGCAACAACAGATCAACTCTCTGCTAAAGTTGTCTGACAAGTACTAGGTGGATGGCCGTCCCCAATGGAGGAGGGTAATAGCTGTTACTTCAGCAGCCACTTACACCTATGAGAAGGGGATTGGGTCAGGATATTTCCTGGAGTACCCTAAGAAAGAGAGGAGACCAGCTGATGGTAGTTTTGATTACTGTAACTCAGGTCTCCCAAACTCAGCTTTGATTATGTTGTTACCTCCAAAGCCACTGAAGCTTGTTTATAAACCTCTTGAGTGATCTGCTGCATGTGAGTGTGGATGTTTTCTCAGTTTTGGGCATAAATTATGCTTCATACAGCACAATATATTTCCCTAGGCTTTTGGGTGGGGGCTTAAGATGGTATTTAAGAATTTTACTAGAAAGGTCTAGAAACTGAAGAGATCCTTTAATTTAAGCCAGTCAGTATGCGACAGAAAGGTTACCTAGTGACTGAAATGATAGGAAATGTTCCACTCTGTAGTATTCTGGTTTCAGTAGCACAGCTGCCTCATTTTTCACCCTTAAATTCTTACTTGCTTCTTAGCAAGCATTAGGAAGTACCTGTTCTCTCAGTTATGCTGGAACTATGGAAATAATTATGTGGTCTCAGCATACTGGAAGTGAAGCATTAATTTAGGAAAGTCATCAGCAACTGAAAATTATGTAAGAATTATATCAGACGAGACTGATATTCTTTTTATGTAAGGATATTTCTCATTATATATCTGGATTGCTGCAACAGCTTACATCCATAGTCTTCAAAATACTTTACTATATTTTACAATTTTGAATACCTCTGTGAGATATTATTTTTGTTATTTCTGTTATGAATCTCTTATATCTGAATAGCCCTGGAAAAATAAAAAGCCTCTTCCTCTCTCAATGGGAGGAACGGATGAATGATGAAGATATCACACAGTCCAGCCTGTTTTTCCAAAGACAATGATGCATAGGTAAGTTAAGTAATAGCTGCAGGTATCTGTGGCAAAATTTGCAGTGAAACTCAGGTTTGAGTCCTGATTCTTACTATCATTGCTAGGCATCATATACAGCACATTTACAGGTCCACTCTGTGATCTTACTTATGAAATGTAATGGATAGAAATTTGGTGGTGTTTACACTTGACTGTCATAAACAAAATAAAAGACCATAGGTGGTGTCACCCATAACTGGCATTCTTGGATCTGTTTCATCATAAGGACTCTATTTCCAAAAAGCTGTTTGGCTGTAACAAACAACTCCTTGGTTCCAAATCTTCTGTGCTGGATGACGGTCTCCAGCTAAAATGGTTATTTTTTTAAGGTTAAGCTGTTAGGAACCCAAGCTGTTTACAAGAATGTTGTTCCATCCGTTAAAATATAGCTGCATAATGCTTTTGCTGGGTAAATTCTAGAGCATTTATGTCAGTTTAGGAGACATTTGAAATATGGTGGAGATGGGGCTGGTAACAAATATACACCTTTTTTAGTCTCTATAAAAGCCTCACAGTGTGGGCAAGGTGCAGAATCCAATCACATCGTAGGTTACATATGCAAATAAGAGCATAAATTTATCATCTAGCTTACCTGAGGAGGTTACATACTTGAGCTCTAATATCCTGGTGGTTTGGTTTTATGGAGCAGATCTGCAGAACTGTGTGTAAATACAATGTTTATGAACTAACTAGTGCTGTATGGTAGATGCTGTAGTCTGCCATCAGTATCTTCTGCTGCAATGCTTCTCCCTTGCTGTGTGACCTCACATGATCGCTGTCTCCCCAGCATGTGATGAGTCCCACATGGATGGTCCACAAGATTGCAGGAGTGGTTCAGTGCTCCAGAGAGGTTTGGGAACATTGATTTACCCCATAGATAGAAGAGAATTATCAAAATTTTCCACAGTTTTTCTCTCCTGTTGGTTGCTGACGATGTTTGTGGAAGAATAGGATCACTGTCTTTTCTGTGCGATCAAATGCTTCTGCAGCTGGAGACAAGGCTAAAGGGAGAAGGATGAAACAAGACTCCTCTTTGCTTTTTTTCCCTATTAACAATGTATTTCTTTTTATTCTCAATGCTTTTTTTCAACTTTATAAAGAAAGCTGGGTTTGGATCTGTGGAAAAACTCCACAAATTTCTTCCTTTGTCTGCAAAATTAAGATTGCATCTCTGCTCAGAAGAATGCAAAACTTAAAGGATTAGTTATATCTCATGGTATTATCATCTGCTTTTTTGGTGCTTCCTTTTCCCCAGTGATGTTGAGAAATTTATGTTAAACTTAGGGAAATAATAAATATTCTGCAGTATATTTCAAGGACTATACACATTATTTAAATGTCTAAGCATGTTAGTCCTTGTGTAGTAACATGCTTCTTTTTTTCTAATCAACCTATTTGTATTGCCTTATCCTGTCATTGGCCTGCTGTGGCATGGAGTGAACAATATGATGTCAACCATGAAAAATCAAAATATACTCATTTGTAGGCATTTGGAAATCTTCAGAACCAAGTGACATGCACAATGTTGCTGGTAAATAAGGCAAATATCCTGGAACTGGGAACTTAAGCCCTACTTCATAAGGTTGTGTCTTGCAAAGCTTTCTTCTGTAATTTCTGTACTGTGCCAGTAGGCAGACAGCAGTATGGATTCTGCCTGTCTCTGGTAACAGGAGGAAATGTAAGAGTCGGGACATGGGGATGTTTGTTGCTGATTGCCTTGAGCTATTGCTCTGAAACTTTCTCTGAAGCTTTCACAGAGTAGTCGATGTTGGAAGGGGCCTCTGGAGACTGTTTGTTTTAATCACCCTGATCAAACTAGGGTCATCTAGAGCAGGTTACTCAGAACTGTGTTCAGTCAAGTTTCTTCACTGAAAGGTTTGTCAGGCATTGGAACCGGCTTCTCAGGGAGGTGGTGGAATGACCATCCCTGGAAGTGATCAAAAACTGTGTAGATGAGGCCCTTAGTGGCATGGTTTAATGGTAGACTTGGCAGTCCAGGGAAAATGGTTGGACTTGATGATCTTGAAGGTCTTTTCCAACCTAATTGATTCTGTGATGTGAATATTTCCAAGGATTGACACTCCTCAATTGGCCTGAGCAACCTGTTCCAGTGTTCTATCACCCAACAAAAAGCTTTTTGTTGTGTTTAAACTGAATTTCCAGAATTTTAGTCTGTGCCCATTTCCTCTTGTCCTTTCACAGGGCACCACTGGTAAGAGCCAGGCTTTGTCTTCTTTACTGCCTCCCATCAGGTATTTATAGACATTGATAAGATATGCCCCCTAAACCCAGCCTCTTCTTTTCTGGACAAAACCAATCCCTGCTCTCCCTGCCTATCTTCTTATGTCAGACACTCCAAACACTTGATCATCCTCATGGCCCTTTCCTGGACTCACTCCAGTGTCTCTATGCCATAGCACTCCAGATGTGGTGTCATCAGAGCTGAACAGTGCAGAACAATCACCTTCATTAACCTGCTGGAGATGCTCTTCCTAGTGTAACAAGGTGCTGCTGGTTACCTTTCCAGCAAGGGCAACTTGCTGGCTCATTTTCCACCTGTTAACTAGGACCTTGAGGTCTTTTTTTTCAAAACTTCTTTCTACTCAGTCAACTCACAATGTGTAGTAATATGTGCAGGACTTTGCATTTCATTTTATTGTATTTCCAAATATTTCTGTTAGCCTGCCTCTCTAGCCTCTTGATGTCCCTCTGAATGGTAGCACACTCACTGGGCCTATCAGCCATTCCTACCAGCTATATTTGAACTGCAAACATGACCTCGGTCATTAGTGAAGATGCTAAACAGTATTGGACCCCATATCAACCTGTGGGGTACAATACTGGTGACTGGCATCCAGCTGGACTTCCTACAGATCAGCAGATGACAACTATTTCAGCACCATATTTCAGCTAGTTTTCAATCCACCTCACTATCCATCCACCTAGTCTCTACTTCATCAGTTTGTCTATGAGGATGCTATGTGAGACAGTGTCAAAATCCTTGCTTCAGGCAAGATGAACAACATCCACTGTGCTCTTCCCTCACACCAAGCCCGTTATCGCAGAAGGCTATTATGCTAGTCATGCATAAGTTCCCCTTCCCAAGTCTGTGCTGACTTTTCCAATTGCCTTCTTGTCATTTGTATGTTTGGAAATGGTTCCCAGGAGGATTTGCTTCATCACCTTCCCAGTGATTGAAATGAGGCTGGCAAACCATCTTCATTGCTATAGACTTTCCCACTGGTATCAAGGGCCTGGTATTCCTCAGGGCAATCTTACCAATAAAGACCAAGGCAAAGAAGTCATTGAATGTCTGGGACTTTTCCATGTCATTTATAATGAGGTACCCTGTCCCATTCAGCAGCAGACCCAAGTTTTTCCTTCCTTTTGCTACTCATATACTTGTAGAAGCCCTTCTCATTGCCTTTCATGTCCCTCACCAGATTCAGATCCAAAAGACCTTCAGACTTCTTTGTCCCATCTCTTCGTGCTCAGACATGGCTTGCCTTACTCTGCTTCCACCTCTTGTATGCTTCATTTTTGTGTTTTAGTTAGAGCTCCTTGTTCATCCATACAAGCCTCCTGCAACTTTTGCTTGACTTCCTGCTCACGGGGATGGACCATTCTTGAACTTGGAGGAGGTGATCCTTGAAAATCAACTACCTTGACTGGACCCTTCTTTCCAGAATGGTATTCTTTCAAGCAGATTCCTGAACAGACCAAAGTCTGTTCTCCTGCAGTCCAGGATGGTGATCTTGTTTTGTTTGTTTTTTTTTTCCCCCTCTTCTCAGTATCCTGAATCCTACCATCTCATAGTCACTGCAGCCAAGGCTGTCCCTGATCTTCATGTCCCTGACCAGTTCATCCTTGCTTGTAAATATAAAGTCCAGCAGAGACCTTGCTGTCACCTCATCTATCTGTGTCAGATATTTATCATTAATGCACTGAGTTGTTTGTGCCCTGCTATATTGCTCTTCCTGCAGGTTTTAGGGTAGATAAAGTCCTTCATTTGCCTATAATGTTCTAGTAGCAGAAATTTAGTAAAATCCCAGAATGTAAGAGTATATATTGTTAAATACATTGCAGCTAGCCATTCTCCCCCTCCTCTCTTGCACACTTGTGTATGAACAGCTAAAGAGCAGACACAGACCTCTGTGTGGCCTGTTTACACGTGCTCCATGTACATGAACATCTTAAGTGATGTGCATTTGTATTATGGAAAGCCCCCTACCAGATGTCACAAGGTTCTAAGGGCTGCCCCCATATTTCTGAAGAATGGTAAGCTCCTGGAAAAGTACCAGTTATGTGGAGATACAGAGCCAAAACTTCGTAAGACATTTGTGCTCACCACATTCCAGCTCTTTAGTGAAAAGAGGGCTGTTATCCATTTATAATTGCTGATAACCTGAGAATATACCACTTGTATAACAGAACTAGTGTATAGTTTCCAGGGGACAGAGAAATCTCTGCCATTGGATGTTACTCCTTTTCTGTAAAAAGCTCACAGTTTCCTGAGAATGAAATCCTTACTGTGGTTGTAAAATATTCTCAGATTATTAGACTTCAATGGAAGCAGAAAGAAAACAATGCTGAACACTTCTCATAGTCCTACTTTGAATATTCAAGTGTATATCTGCAATATGAAGTTGCCTCTTCTCCCTATCGGAATTTCCCTTTTTTTGCCCTGGTATTGATTGTCTCTAGAGTTTTATATCTCATGTATTCAAACAGCTGCTTCAAAGACATTATACTGTTGGTTAAGCAGTGCCTAATCCATATGGGTGGTTGGTGGCTCTGCTTAGGTCTGTTTTCCTTGATGTACTTCCTTGAACACAAAGGTTTGAAAGGCCTCATAGACTGTTTTGTTCACTGTCTTGGTGATGGGTCTGTGTCAGGATGTGCACAGATTAAAAGAGAGGTTAGTTTTGCACTTGAAAGCTGTCAATTCTATGTGTGTGAGATACAAGTGGAAGTGATGGATGGTGCTTTATTTTTACTCTGCTGCTAGTATCTTTGTTCCTTTTGATAGAGTCAAGCAGAGACCTCCAGAGGAAGGAGAAAATCACTCCTTGAGATCATCTGAGCTAGTGGGAGGAGAAAAAAAGCTTTGATACATGCTGGTCAGGCAGAGGAGGAATATCTGAGGCTGAAAGCTAGCTGAGGAGCTAGGAAATGGCTAAGGAGAGCAGGGAACAAACATACAGCTAGTCCTGAGAGATTTCTCAGGATCAGGAGTGCATTGCACAGAGTTGAGCTGCAACCTCAAGACAAGAGGTTTCCAGAAAGCCTAGAAGAAAGGATGTATTTCAGAAGGATAAAGTAAGCAGAGGACTTTTCATTACAAACCTTTTTCAAATTTCATTTCTGTCTTACCTAATCACTTGATTTATATCTATTATAAAAAGTTGGCTCTTCTTGTCTATACATTAATAGAATCTGGCTTTTCACTTGAAAAGTCCTTCCATTTTTTAGGAGCAAGGGAAGTTAATCTTACAAGTTTCAAGTAAATCCACCTCACATTTCTATGCACTTTGAAGTTTACTACTTGGCCCACCATCATCAATCATCAAAAGTGATTTTCAGATTTTTCAGAAACTGCTTGTAAATTTGCATTTTCTAACCACACGTAGACTGCATCACCAGAATATAGGTTTAATTTTGAAGCTTAATAATGGAATACAAAACCTGGGGTTTTTTTGTGTTGTGTGAGATATGCGGGCTGGATGTTGACCAGAAGTCAAACTTTCTGAAAATAGTTCCCCTTTTGGGGAAAATGACCAACCTTTCCATGTTTTAAAGGAGATTCCTTATTTCATTATTTTGTTACATGGATTGAACATTTGCAGAGTGATGCTAAAACATATACTGTTGATTAAACTTTGTTTTCAGTGTGGAACTCATCCTGAAGAAACATTGGTACTATCCAGAGCCATTCATACGTGACAAAAGATTTAAAATGTTCTCCCTTCCAAAGTTTATCCACAACTAAAATAATACTTCTTCATAGAACTAGAATTTTATGTACATGATAATAATAATTCCTCCTTCAGTTGAGCAAACAAGTAAACAATTAGGTTGGAAAGGACATATATTTTCTTTCTGGCCACTATCTCAAATTGTGAAAATATCGATGTGTTTGATAGCTGTTCATTATCACAACTCTGAAAGGGGAACAAGCCTTGTCTCTCAATTAATTAAAAAAGAAGCAATAAAACTACATTAAGAATATGGCAAATGGGAAAAATACGCTGCATTCAAATAATTTGGTTTTTGAAAACATACAATCATTTATTCTAATAAAGCTAACACTAACTTTACAGAAACACTAGTAGGTGCCTGGCTCTCTTAATCTGTAACACAGCAAAAAAATATAAATAGGTACTCAGTTTAAAAAAAGAAGCGCAATCATGTTTATAGTTACTTTTCTTCAATTGCCAAAAGAGTTCCAGAGTTACAGGAGATATTTCATGTTATCAGCCTCGAATATTTGGATGTACTGAATCATACCTCTGCAAAAATATTATCTCTGCTGTTAACTTAGGACAACTGTGTTAACTCTGCAGTTGAAGGGATCTCGAAAAATTTCCTCACTACTAGAAGTTAGTTTTCTACATCATGTGAAGATTGCTTAATTGCAATTTCAATTTTTTTTAAGGATGATGAGGATGGGAGTGATGCTTTCAATGACTAAATAACGACTTTTAAGACTTTTTTAATGACACTTAAAATCATAACAATCTGCTGTTCTGTATGCTGAAGTTAATGATGTAATGATTCCTGTGAAATGTAAGCTAGGAAAAAGAATTGACAACTGATTCATGCATCACAGTCTCATTCTTAAAAACACTTCGCATCAAAGCAGAAAGAACACCAAGCATTTCATTCACCTTTCAAATACCTGAATTTGTATGGAAGCCACAACAAGCAAAACTAAATTTAAACTGAGTGAGTTGCTTTCTCTGGAAAAAGTGCAGGCTTTTCAGGAAACCACACAGATGCCCGTGACAGTCTGAACTTCCAAGTCTGGATATGGAACCTTTGTCTGAGGAATTTTGTGGAGGGTGAGGGTGTCAGGAAGTACTTGCTGCGTGAGCCTTGTGTAAGGAAATTGTCCATGACTCTGTCCTGAAGCTCTCATTCTATTTCTCTATATTCATTGAATTTAATATGGCTTCTGCTAACTGGAGTGCACACTCTGAAGTATATTTTTCTTTTGAAAACCAATGGTATGCAAATTTGTTAAATTAATGTTAATATCAAATTAATGTTAATTTCAGCAGAATGTGTGAAAAGACATATTCATTTATTTTAAAAAAACACCTGAAGAACTGAAATGTTTAAAAATATATTCGTTATTGGTTTTATCTCAATAAGTTGAATATGATAGTATAGCAGTGAGGGCAACAGTAATGCTGAATGAGAGAAAATTGGATGAGAAATAGTATTTCCCTTTTGTATTATGTTTTCACTCATGAAAGATGATGAGCCAACTTCCGAGGCAATTAAAAGCTGCGTTGTCAAGAATATGGCATCCCATATGGATTTCTGGTAACTGTACTGCTAGTCCGCCCTTTAATCACAACAAAACTGATCGTTTTAAGCTGCACCTAATAAATAGGTGTTCGTATTAAGTGACAGTAGTTTCAACTTGCACAGCTTTCAGCCCTGAAGCTTGTTATATGTATTATATCTTTGCTTTTTATAAAGGTTCTACTCATATTGCATTTATTTGTTCAGGTCTTGCCTTCTTTATATTGACAAGCAATAATATGCAGAGGCTTCATTTGGGTGGACTGGGAGAGCAACTGAATATATCTAGGTCCTTTAATAAACTTTATAGGTTATATTTTCTAATTGATTGTTCCTTGCTTTATTTTTGGGGAGTGGTTTTTTTTTCATAATCAGCTTTTAGAGCTCATATCCAACTTCTTTATTCCAATTAAGGCCTAGTCACTGCTGTCTAGACTGCAGTAATGATGTTGGTTGTTTTCCTGTAATAACCCTATTGATACACCTCAAAATAGCACTGGCCCTTTTTTTCAAATAGCTGATGTTGGCTAATTGTACAAATAATTCACTGTCCTCCACTCCGTGTCATCTGGTTTTTGCTGTAGAGGGAAACTGTTCATTAAAGATAAAAATTGTCTTCAAAGGGAAGGTTTTAGTATGAAACACACTTTTTAGCCTTACTTGGGGAAACTGATATTCAAGCTCTACGTATCGGGATTGTGTTGCTCTAGGGAATTGTGTCTGTTGTTCTCCTAGGCCCTCATGGCAAAAGGGTGAAGGCGAGAGCTGGGGTCTAATGACTTGCAGGCTGAGGGCAAATTCACTTTCCTGTGAAAACTGTGCTTTAATACCTTTTCAATAAATTGGACATTAGCCTGTATTATTTCTTGCTATTATGTTTTACAAAATAACATCTTAGTTAGCTGAAGCACCAAAAAGACCTACTCCCGGGCACTAAGGATTTTGTGTCTCTGTTACAAGTTGGGCTGGTGGGATGCAAAATTTTAAGTGCTTTGTCTGGCAGTTGGATGTTTCTAGAGGCAATTCCAGAGGATCACTGGCAATTTGGCATGGTAAAAAAATTTCTGCAGTAACGTCTCCATGGTGTCAATTTGGTGCAACATGTCCATACTCTTCAATTTTCTTCAATTTGGGAATCTCCAACTCAGTCTTTAATTGTAATGTTAGTCTTAACAAAAGGACAGGAAAGCACAAGTTCACAAAGCTGTCACATATTTATTTTGATCTCGAGTCTAATTTTATATAGACTCATATGTCTGTGGTTTAGTTGGAAGCTGTGTCAGAATGCGGTGCTCTAGTTGCTTTCTTCCTTTATATGTGTGGAGAGATTTGTTTTGCCTCTTTACCAGAAGATTTCTGGTATCTCTGAAGGTGTCATGGTATTGTTGAAATTGTATGATTTGTTGTTTTGTCCCCTTTCCTGAGACCATGTCAGGTTCTTGTAGATCAGTTCTACATGAATATCCACAAAGTTTTCATCAAATATTAGCATCAATGATGGGAGACCTTAGGTACTGGGAATGGTACAGGTGGATTTTAAGGGGCTCTTTTGTATTTGAATAAAGGAAGAAGTCTGGTACAAGGACCTCGGCACTAGATGCTTAGATGAATACTTGACCTTACACCAGCTGCTGAGATCAGGGGACTGCCAGCCAGCCAGACTCCTGTCCTGTAGGAAGAACAATCTCTGAATTTCCTCAAAGAATGGTGTGAATCTGCACCATCTGTAATGACAGCCATTGTGCTAACTGCAGAAAAATCCTTTACAAATGCATCTTTGACTAGGAGGGAGACTTGAATTTTGTTTATATTTTCCCTCCATTAGTATTCATGAGTTAATAGAATACAATATATATGCATTTTGAATTGCAGTACTTGTTACATATAAGGAATTCACAAAAAAATCATATGAGAGGAAGAAAGGCACATGATGAGCTTTGAACGTATGCTTCTCACGTAACAGAAAACCACAAATATGTACAATTGATGAGCTGCTAAATCAAGCGCTCTGTTGGTGAATGTATTAGCTTTACAAAAGGTGCTCTGCTTGACAGCCACTCCAGAGCTTGTGCTGTGAGTTCTGCTAAAAGGCTGAATTTGTTTCAGACCTTCCAGGGTATTTGGGACAGTAATCCTACAAACAGATACCGGTTCAAGGGAGTGGGACTATCATGGGAGGCTGCACATAAGCACATAGGCTATGCACTGTAAGTTGACCTCTGCTGGCTGGTGAGTGCATCAGGAAGTAGAAAAGTACTCTCTTCCTGACCCTACCAATGATCTACTGGTGTTTCCTGGCAAATCACTTTACAGTTCTGTATTTTGCTTTGCCTGTTGCTTCAAACATGGAATAATGCTATCCTGGGGAAAAGTTTCACCTAGAATAGCCAGGAAGTTCATCATAACAACAAAGTTTGTGCTTGTGATGTTACTACAGAAAGTATAGAATCATAGAAT